>CM043881.1:1656409-1738467 GCA_024034495.1 Camelina laxa
AAAGAGTTCTCTAAAATAAAAGAATCTCAAAGATGAGCCTGGAGAAGGCCGTAGCTCACTGGGCCATTAAACCAAATAATAAGTTCTTTGGTTACTATTGGCCTATTGGGCCGTATAACCTCTATGCGGGTGCAATGTTCTAGCAGGTTATCTATACCTGACTCGGACCCGAACCCGAAACTGACCGGAGCTGGTCCGAATTTGCCCAACTGCCTCGTTGTCACTCTAAAGACATTTTCTACCAAAAAAAACTAACGATTTCGAGAAATCTTCACATTGATTAGCAAAATGTCGGCGGCTCGCTCTGCGATCACAAAGCTAAGGTTGGCTCGATCCTTAGGGGAGAGTCAGATTGGAGCATCGCGTTCGGTGGAATCGACTCGAGGACTGGTGATTCGTTGCTTCAGCGACGATAAAGGCCGTGTGCTCAGCGAAGAGGAACGCGCGAAAGAGAGCATGTACATCCAGGTTCTTCTTCTTCACCTTCTACCTTATCCGTCTCATGATAATTGTATAGATTTTATTAGATTTTGTCTGTACGCTGTAACTTATTCGGAAATGGCGTTAAGTACTGATTTTGAAGTCTGTGAGATAAGACTGATAAGATCCGAGGCTTATTCTTATCATTACACTTGGATCCAATTGTTTTCTATTGAATTGTACAGTCGTCGTTATATAATCAAATGGTGAAATTGTATATGGATTAGTTCATAGTTCATACAGATGGATAGAATGGAACTTAATGTTGTCTCTGTGATCTATAGCTTTTGCTTCTATAGACAAATCTTTGTTGAAGAAAAGGGAAGGAACTATTTGAGTTGTTGACATTCTTTTAGCAATCTCTAATCTTTATAGGTTGTTTGTGTTCCTTTTTTGGTTTGAGATTGAACTTGCAAGTTACAGTTGTAGACTTACATCTATAGCTGGATGCGTCTCACTTGCATTACTCAGCCTCAGAACAATTGGCCGTGACTATTGGAATTGATGTATTTAGGGGAGTATATAGTTCATGAAGCTATTTCTCTTCTAGTTCAAAATTCAATGTTTTAAGAATCCGACCTTTTTTGTTGTAGAAAATGGGGAAGGAGATACTGGAGAGGAAGAAAAAACTCGAGCAACAGAAGCCAGCTAATGAGAAAGGAAGTGCAGACAAGGTAAACTTTCATCATACCATCAAATTCCATTCGTATTTTTCAATTCGAGTTCAGTTTTACGACATGTCTTGTAGTCAGAAAGGCATTTTTCTAGACTTTGGCTTTAGTTTCTCAACAAATGAAGATCTAGCTGAACATAGCATACAAATATGAACCTGTTCATTGATTTGTTTGCTTTCACTCTCTTGTGCAGAAACCTGAGTCAAGCAAGCCATGATGAGTTCATCACTTGCAGTATGCAGAATCCGGTCATAAGGCAAGCGGTAGCGAAAAGTAATAATGCCTTGTGACCTTTGTCTTCTCTTGTGTATGAGATTTTGTACATGTACAGAGATTTCAACCTTGCTGATGTGTGTTTGTTTGTGTGTTCTAAGAAATCGTTTAAATAATAATTGAAGAAAACAACCATATGCATTGATTCAAAATACCAAAATGGGTACCAAACATATTTGTGTTTACAAAAAGCTTTCCTATACATAATTTTTATTATTTCATCATGATCATCTGTATAAAGAAAATACCCAATCCTATGTTCTTTCTTTCCTATTCACATAAAATGAGTAAAAAAACCCCTATTAAAAACTAAACCCCCATCACAATTTCTTCTTTCCCCTTTAAAAACTTCACATCCGAAAACCGAAATCCTCAAAATGACCAGGAGTAGTCAATTGCTGACCAAACTCAGACATAATCTGTTGCTGCTGCGGTGCTTGAACAGGACTCCCGTGCTCTCCAGTCCAGTCCATGGTAGACCCAGGCATAGCTAAGGCAGTGTCAACCGTCGTGATGTCGTGTATGCTCGACCTTTTCCTCTCCTTCTTAACCGAGTTCTGTCTCAGAAAATACTTCTGTGCGTGACTCGCGACTTGCGTCGGCGTCCTCGTAACCACAACGTTCCTCGAGATACTCCTCCAATCTCCCTTACCATATCTCTTTAATCCAATCAGAAACAATCTGCACCATAAGTATTCAATGTAATCAATCAACCTAAATTTAGCAAATTGAATTCCTAAATTCTCAAAACCAACCAACCAAAACCCTAATTTTTCAAAAAATTGATTGATAAAAAAAAAAAAAAAAAAAGACATACTTGTGTTCGTTCTCAGTCCAAGGAGTTCCTCTTTTCCTTTCACTGTCAGCATGTTTAGAGCCGAAAGAGATCTGACCAGCGGAGTCCCAACCAGCAGCGGTGGCGGCGGCGGAGTCATCCATGTAATCAGGGACATCAACACGACCAGCATCAATCTCAAAGACATCGTGAACCAAAGCCTCGTAATGTTCCCTAACTTCACCAGCAGATTTGTTAAGCTGATCAGCGATTCTCTCCCACCGATTAGGAGATCCTTCAGGAAATAGAACCAAAGCTTGCTCAAACATCTTATCCTCCGACCTCGTCCACTGACTCGACGCCATATTATATATAAACCGCTCGTAGATGATTAACTTTCACAAACACAACAAAAACCTGAAATTTGTTGGAAGAAACTGTTAGGAGAATTTATACGGATTCTCTTTTTTTTTTTTGTGCAAAAGGATTTTTATAAAAGAAGAGCTGGAAAATAAAAAAATAAGGAAGGAAGAAGCAGCTCAGACACCAACTTCAACACGGTTTCTCTGCAATTGGGATGTCTTCTTTTGTCTCTCTCTCTCTCTCTTTTTTTTTTCCTTTTTTTTTTAATTTTTATTTTAGGGTTACACCTGACCTGACTTACTGAATTTTTGCTTCCAGTTTGTTACAGTTCTTTTTTTTTCTTTTCTCTTTTTATAATAAGCAAATGCCACTTAATTTTTCCAATAATATTGGAACACGTAGATATTGAAGGGAATTATAAAAAAAAAAAAACTAACCGCCTATAAATACGAAAAAGCAATCAATCTAGAAAGACTTGTTTTTTAGGATTCACATTCTCGAATCCAATCACACAGTACTGTCTACATCTCCTTGTCACTATTTTTGTACTACAACCCCTCACCTCACTTTCTTAATAGTTATGGTTTTCTCTGTGATTTTTCCTTATAATTTTTAGTCTTACTTACTAAAATGTTATTTTTTCATGTTTGAATTATTTTTAGCTTCTCGTGATATGAACACATTAAAAAAAAATAATAATAATAATAATATTGTGATTGTTCAAGCATTTGACTTGTGAAATTCTGTACCGCAAAGTTTGACTACAATGTTTTTGACAGTTGGATCATTAATGTTAAGTCAAAATCAAATTCTCAACTGTTTTTAATCCCAAGTGTAGTAGTGAAGACCATTAAAAGCTCCAAAACTCACGTCCATCATTAATTCAGAATGCTGCTAGTATTCAATAATCAAATATTCATAGCACTTTCATGCCTTGTTTAAACGAGTTTACTTAAATTAAAGAAAATAAAGTTTGGCCTGTAATTATAGGAGTATTAAATAATTTTACTAGCATGGCCTGTAATTATAGTATTTAATAATTTTACTAGCATGGCCTGTAGTTATAGTTTGGCCTGTAATTATAGTATTTAATAATTTTACTAGCATGGCGTGTAGTTATAGTTTGGCCTGTAATTATATTTAATAATTTTACTAGCATGGATTGTAAAATGGATAGTTACATTAGCAACTGTTTAGTTTGTAACTGTTATCGGTGTTCAAGAAAATGCTAGACGGTATCTGGGCGGTGACTCAACACCTAGCGCTTAACACGCTTAATCGGAAACTAAACGTTTTTAGACGGTTTAGGCGTTTACAACATAAATCATCATATATATAAAATTATGTACAAATATATGTTAGAAAAATATTAAAAAATTATAAATTATAAACAAAAGTAAGAAAATACATTTATTTAAGTTATATTAACAACATATAAGCATTTATAATTACATATACAGATATAAAACTTAATAATTTAAATATTTGTAATTAAAATAAAAATTTATATTAAAATTAAATTAATATAATTTTAAACAATTCAGACGGCTATTTAAGCGTCTGCTGAGCGCCTATCGCCTAGACGGCGTCTAAGCGGCCGCCTAGACCGTTTTATTGAACACTGGATTTTATACGTATTATGATACTCCAGTAGGAAGAAGATATAACACTCAAGTTTGTCTTATCTTATCCGTAGATCTCCCTTGTACTTTTTAAAAACTAGATATATTCTCAACGACCTTCAACAAATTAATTAAATAAAAACAATGGAACTTCAACTAATATTTTAGTACTTTAGCTGTACTTGTTTCTTCTTCACACGTAGTTTACTTGTTTACTGAAAAAAAAAAAAAAGGTTTAACACACTTTTACTAATTTAATTGGATGCACAAATTTATAGTGGATGGATACGTTACGGAGTCGAGACGAAGGTGCCTTGGACCGACCTCCTCATCAGTATTAAGCCGCGTGTCTACTGCCAATTGTTTCCCAAGGATACTTTTTGGCATCTGACTGGTGCATCTAGATGACGTGGCCTCTTATTTAGCCGTCACGTGGCCGTCCAAGTAAAGTCTACTACTAAGCTCTTGCTATTTTAAGCTTTTTTTGTCTGTTTAGTTTTGATATTATCTTCAAAAATATTTTGGAAAATAATATATAGAGAAAAATAAACGAATGGAGCTAGAGTATTAAAATCATGGGGTGGTGCTAGACTGCTAGGAACAAAAGATACATAAATTCGAAAGTAGAAGAGAGGTTACACTGCTGAAGTAAATTTCCGAAGCAAACGGTAATAACACTTTCGTCAAAAACGGACGCAAAACTATTGCAAGTTTGAAGGGGCTAGTTGTCCAAATAAAAAATCAAGAGAAGAGAAGAGAATTCTAATGAATAGATGAAATGGGCGTTTTAGATTTTGTTTGAAAAAGAATGGGCTTTTTAGATAAGATTCTTTGAAAGGACTTGTCCATTGTCTCGTAGGCTAATTACTTATCCATGGATCCATAAATTATGTTGTGGGCTGATCTGATCCTCACCAAACCTAGCTCACATCATTTATCTTATATTTTTAAAATTATGGAGTCTCATCCATAAACATTTTTTTATAAAATAAGGCATTTCTAATTCTAAGAGACTTTTATAGCTTTGTGGATACAACCTTTTTCATATATTACGCCTGATCTTGATTTTATGGTATTTCATCCACATAATTTAATACAACTTCAAGTATATATATAGAGGAGAAAATTATAAATGTATAATGCTTATGCATGTGAAACCCATTTTAGTTTTGTATATTATTCTATATTTATTTACAGGGTAAACAGACATGGGCAGGTCTGGTACAGGGCGTGTGAGACGTGGTCGGATTGAGGAAAACTGAGTTTTGAATCTTATCTAAAATCAGATTTGACCATCCCACTCACAGTATAAACCACTCCACATTATCTTTTTGTTTTTATTTCATTAATTCATTTCACTACTCTTTTATTAAACCAAGAATGTGAAACGTGATTGGTGGTGAGTCACTATACAAACCCTAATAAATATCTGTTAATCGAAATTAAGTTATATATATATATATATATATATATATATGTATGTGTGGTTGATACGAATATGTGTCAACGTTTGTGACACTCATCTGATTATATTTATTGTGGAAACAAAATGGGGCTTGGGAGAGTTCTCTTGAGTGATAGATAATTGAAGTAGATATTTCATACTATTGGTTTGGATAAGGTAGTGTGTGTTAATTCAATGCAATGAGCGTCCGATAAAGAAAGAAAATAGCGATCAATAATGCAATGTGTTCCTACTATCCAAGTATGGGATGGGGAGTGGTAGATATTAGACACACTATATACTAATCATTCATATTCTCACCTGATTTACATTGAGTGCAGTCTGTATAACCATGTACATTATTCTTACAAATCATAAATATATACACCATTATTGATGTTGTATATAGGAAATTTTAAAATATACGTAGATCACATCTGATTAGTAAATTGACGTACCCAACCTAGTCATAGTTTCTGGATTAAAATTCTGCCATTCATCACGTTTAGAACATTATATATCCAAAATTTAACATAATTAATCAAATATTGGAGTCTTTTGACAAAAAAGATTGTCTTCTCTAAAAGCGCTGAGTCATTGTTTTCGAATGCCAATTTCGATAAGGAGAAAACTTAAGATTGTTACAAACGTAAGTTGCATTGCCCTCATCACAAAGACTCCTTTTTTTTTTCTTTCTATACAACCCACTCATGCATTGATGCATATACTACATGCTAACTAAAAACTAAACTTTGTTCGATATATTTTTGTTTATGATAAAGAAAAAAATTCATATCCTCAAATTCGGGTCACGCTTCTCTTTTATAAAACCCGTGTGCTTATCCATTGAAAACCAAAAACAAAACAAACGTCCCACGTGTCACCTTCATTGCCACACGTGTGAATCTTTAAACCCCACATAGCCGTTAGAGATAACGTCGTTTACCGTGTCTTAAAACATACGGAAGTTTTCGAAACACCGTTTAATTTAGTTTCTCTCTTTTTTAACGTCCGTGACGGTTTCGTAACCTCGGGAACTAACCCAAAAGAAGAGGCTTCTCTGAAGCAGAGAGTCGTTACGTTTCAAAACAACCAATCGTTAGCTGTATCTACAATTATTATTAATGGGTATTTAAAATTAGCACTAATCCCCTCATTTTTAGTATTTGACCGCAAAAATTTTATAAATTGTAGTCTACAATAAACATCAATTTCAGTCTTAGCGCAGTCTAATTGCATTTATTAACCTACCATTTTTAGTGGTTATGTGGTCAACAAAAAGGGTTTACAAGCTTAGCTATAAGTGAAAACCATACTATATAGTACTAAACTAGTTTTACTAAATTGTACTTAGTATATGAATCAATTAAAGCATTAGCATAATTAGTAGATATAAAAAATTAAATCTAATTGGACCAAAGAGATGAAAAGCATCTTTTTGGTACATACAAGTAGTAAGCTTTTTAAGCTGATGATGCTTATGTGATTAATGTGAATATAATTACGTCTTTGTCCCTATTCTTCTCTTTTCCTAATCTCTATTATAAAACACCAAACTCTTGTCAAATTCACATAAATTCTCAGTCCTCATCCTCCACAATCCGACCCGACCCGACCCGAATCTGGCCGGTGGAAAACAAAATATGGAGGTGCAAAGCAGAAGCAACAATGGCGATGGCGGTCACTCTTCTTTCTCCAGTCTCCGCGTCTACCTCAACTCTCTTTCCGAGACGCCTTCTCGCTTATCCCGCCGTGCCGTTTCCGTCTCGACGTCTTCCGACGAGATGAGCCGCGTCCGTGCCGTCTCCGGCGAGCAGATGCGTCGTACTCTCCGGTGGTATGATCTCATTGGACTCGGAATCGGAGGAATGGTCGGCGCCGGTGTTTTTGTAACCACCGGACGTGCCAGTCGCATCTACGCCGGTCCTTCGATCGTCGTCTCTTACGCCATCGCCGGACTCTGCGCTCTTCTCTCCGCTTTCTGTTACACTGAATTCGCCGTCCATCTCCCCGTCGCCGGCGGAGCCTTCAGCTACGTCCGTGTCACATTCGGTTATTCTCTAACTCTCCCGCCAAAATCGCACCACACTCTCCTCTTCCGATCAATCTGTTACGATTTCTGAAAAAATTCAAATTTCAAATCCGTAACTGATTCTGTTACATTCCCCCGTTTCAGGTGAGTTTCCTGCATTTTTCACCGGAGCGAATCTAATACTGGACTACGTATTCTCAAACGCCGCCGTTTCGAGGAGCTTCACGGCTTATTTAGGATCAGCTTTTGGGATCTCAACTACCAAGTGGAGATTCTTCGTCACCGGTCTACCGAAAGGATTCAACGAGATCGATCCGGTGGCAGTTGTCGTAGTCCTCGCAATCACCGTCATCATCTGTTGCGGTACAAGAGAGAGCTCGAAGGTGAACATGATCATGACTGCATTTCACATCGCATTCGTACTCTTCGTGATCGTGATGGGATTTTTGAAAGGAGATTCCAAGAATTTAACCGTACCGGCGAATCCAGAGCATCCGTCGGGGTTTTTCCGTTCGGTGCGGCGGGTGTTTTCAACGGAGCCGCCATGGTTTACTTGAGTTACATAGGATACGACGCCGTTTCAACCATGGCGGAAGAGGTAAAAAATCCGGTGAAAGATATCCCCGTGGGTGTCTCTGGCTCAGTGGCGATCGTCACCGTGCTCTACTGTCTCATGGCTGTGTCAATGTCAATGCTTCTCCCATACGATCTGGTCCGTACTTTTTAAAATTCAATTAAAATGTTTTTTTATTAAATGAAGACGGCACGTAGTGTGAGTGTAAAGCTGAAAAACGGCGGGGGATGTGTGTGTGTGTGTGTGTGTGCAGATAGATCCGGAGGCGCCGTTTTCAGCGGCGTTCAAAGGATCGAACGGCTGGGAATGGGTGACGAAAGTGGTGGGGATAGGAGCAAGCTTTG
The DNA here is from genome assembly GCA_024034495.1 of Camelina laxa. Taxonomy (NCBI): domain Eukaryota; kingdom Viridiplantae; phylum Streptophyta; class Magnoliopsida; order Brassicales; family Brassicaceae; genus Camelina; species Camelina laxa. The sequence continues at coordinate 1,664,991 of CM043881.1, forward strand.
GGATATTAACATCACTTTTGGTAGCAATGTTAGGTCAGGCTCGCTACATGTGCGTCATCGGACGGTCCAGAGTGGTCCCCTTTTGGTTCTCTAAGATTCATCCCAAAACATCTACGCCAGTCAACGCCTCCACTTTTCTTGGTACGTTTCTTTTGTCTTTTTCTTTCATTCATTCATCATTGATCATTCATTCACACCCAAAAAAAAAAAAAAAAAAACATTTATTTTATTACTGTCCAAAGTCCAAACCCAATGATATGTGTAGTGTTGTAGTTAGAAAGAAAAGAGAAAAAAAGAGGCAAGGCCAGTTAGGTTAAAAAGGGGACCCCAAATTATATTAGAACCGTTTCGATTTGTTTCCATGATCTTTTCTTTTTATTGATTTGAACTTTTAACGTTTTCTCAAGATCACACGAACCACGTGATTACATTATCTAATACGTGTCTATTTCAGTTTATATTTTTTTTTAAAGATCAAAAACTTTTGGACGCAAACCCAACCATTTAAAAAAGTAAAATCTTACGCTATCGATTTCGATCGTGACAAGGGATTTAAATTTGTACGTTATATATCTCAACGTAGGGACACGGTTTATTGTGAGTTTTTATTTATGGTGTTTTTAAGACAGAGTCACAGAGAGAGCATCTGAGTCCCGATTGCTAGCTAAGATGTCGTCTTCACCACTGGTTTTTTTTTTCCTCTCTGAAAAGTTTTTTTTGGGGTTCGAAGATTCAATATTTTCTGCGGTCTTGATTGTGATGGATTTTGTGGGTCTCTTTAGTTCTTTTTGTGTTCCCTTAGTGTTAAAATTACATATTCCACTTTTTTTAAAAAAAAAAAAAAAGAAATCGCTTACGATAGTTGGATAATTAGTCATCCATTGGACGACTAAATAATCAATCATTTTCAATAAATAAAATTTGTCAAGATATACTACTATGCTAGCCTATAGTAGTCGGCTGATATTTTCACAACTCAACTTTTGGGTAGTTCTCGGAATATCTTGCTGATCTATGCATCTCGTGTGACAAATTAAGTAGGTAACCAGTTTAGAATAATAACCATCTTGATAAGACATTGAAGATATAATGGAACTTTAATTATTGGCAAATTAAATTAACGAGAGTCATATTTATATGCATACTCTTTCTAGCAAGCCCTTGTTTTTCTCATATATTTAATTTGTATTCCCATGAATTTGTGGCAAAATGGATCATTATCAAAGGGTCATCATCTTTCAACGTTATCCTTACTAATTTTAGCAACCACTAACTCACATTTGCTATATCCATCAATAGCATTAACGTTTCTCACTTCTTTTGTCCTCTCCGTGTCTACTTTGACAAAATGACAAGACAAAGGAACAAATCCCTCCCTCCACCATTCATTTCTAATTTGGACTTTTCCCTCGGTCGAATCATCTACAGTACTTATAGAGAGAATATGACAAATCTTATTAATGTTCGTATTGTTTTTATTCTTATCAGGCATTTTCACGGCGGCTCTTGCGCTTTTCACCGACCTAAACGTCCTCCTAAACCTTGTATCTATTGGAACACTATTCGTCTTCTACATGGTAGCAAACGCTCTCATCTTCAGACGTTACGTCCCGCTCGAACCCACCAAGCCTTGGACCACACTTTCCTTCCTCTCACTATTCTCCATAACCTCGCTCGTTTTCACCCTCATTTGGAAACTTGTGCCGGAAGGCAAGCCTAAAGCTTTCATGCTCGGCGCCATCGCAGTGGTGGCTATAGCCATGGTGTTGATATTTCATTGCATGGTCCCTCAGGCGTGGAAACCCGAGTTATGGGGAGTCCCCTTCATGCCGTGGACCCCGTGCGTGTCGATCTTTTTGAACATATTTTTGCTTGGTTCGTTGGACGCACCCTCTTACGCCCGGTTTGGGGTCTTCTCCTGTTTGATCGTCCTCGTGTATTTGTTATATGGCGTTCATGCGAGTTCTGATGCTGAAGCCAATGGGTCTTTTGGTGGTGTGGACGATAGACAAGTCTTGAAAGAATTGACCGAAGTAGTGTGAAAAGTATCTAATTTTTATATGATTTTAAATCGTTAGCCTAAAATATATATGTAATTAAACTCTCTATTTTTTAAAGGAGGGGGTTTTGAATAATTATTGAACGATCACTCAATTAACTTTAGGGGAAAAAAGCTTATGTAAAAGTCTCTTTATTTTTTATAGAGAGATAATTTTAAGAAATGTAATTACCCCTTATGTTGTGTTTTCACTTTTTAGACAATTTTAGAAGAGGAATCAGAGAGGTAACTTATTATTATATGGTTGCAGAGTTTGTTATATAACGTACACTTATTAACACAATTCAAATAAAACAATATATATCCAAATATATACAAGATTGTGACATATATAGATCAATCTTTATCAAATCCTCAAAGGCAAGATCACGTATGAAATATTTATGTGATAGATCATATAAACATTAAGAAATGGGAAATGTAGGTCTCTCATAAATACGAGATGGCGTACAATTGAAAGCGATGGGTCCCCATCTTTCCCACGAGACACACATACGTGATTTTTATCCGAAACTTCATATCCAACAAGATCACACCTTTTCTTTTTCATTTTTTTTTTTTAATTTATTTTTCACGATCACTCCTTTGTTTCAAATTCCTTTTTTGAGGAGGTATATACATTAATTATTTTATTATTTCTTATTTATATATTATATATAACAATATTGGTAATATGCTAGTATTATACGAAGTTATCATTTTCTGAACCTTTCTGAAGTTATCAGGTCAATTAGTGAAATACTAAGTAGTAAGTACATAGATAAACTTATCCGAAACTCAACTTTTATTTCAGTTCCAGGACACGAGTTTTCAGATTTAAATTAAACCAGCAAACTATGTTGAGTATATGCTATATAGTAAAAACATTTACGGTTATGTTTTAGAACTATTTTCATCGTCCAAACAAGACCGTGAAATTCTAATTTGAAGTGCTAAAATCTTCAATCCACAACTTTGGATGCCCAAGGTATACACTATTCTATCCTACAAGTGAACCTTAGGTTTCAAGTTAGGATACTAAATATATTATCTTATATAATTGAAGTACTTCGACAGTTCTGCAGAGTACTCAATTAGATAAACAAATATTCATACTAAAGTTTAGGCACTGAACTAAAATTATCAGTAGTTTATTAAAGATGTCTTTATTGTGTAAGCTAGGATCGAATCTGTGATCTCAATTCGTATAACCCAGTCCAATTATTCTTCTTCTAATGAACACTCCCAATAATTATGTGAGCTATTTGGTTTAGGATAATATACATAATTACATGTATATATTATTTTGTGAAGTGGATGATATATATCTCGAATCTAAAAATAACTGTGTTTAAGTGGGAGACGACACTTGCTTGTATTCTCTCTCTTTTTGGTGACTATATTCTTAAAGGATGGGGTCCAAACTAAGAAAAGCCCATTATTTTCAGGATCATCACATTGTTGGAAACTTATTTTCATATATTTTATGTATTTATGGATTTGTTTTTTTGACATTATTCTGCCAATAACAAGATGTGATTCTATTGGCAATACAAAGATTTGATGTCTTTCTAGAAACACCGCTTTACTCAAAAGCAATGAGTTCCCTCTGCAAAAGGGTTCAAATCTTAAGCATGAGGTGTTCTCTTTTGAATTTTCATTGATCCTAAATCACAAACCTTAATGCTACATTCTACATTGGATTAACTAACTACCAATATTTATTTATTTATTATTTTTTTTTTTTGAGTTTTACAAAGACAATATGTATTTTGTTTTTCAACGGCTATGTAAGAACCTATCTAAGGGCATCTTTAACGGTAGATCAGTTGTAGTGATCTTAGAAAAACTAAAATAATTAAATAATAGTCTATATTTAAGAACACACATTCAACAGTTCTTGTATAAAAACATTTTTCAATTAGTTAAGAACAGTTATACCCACTATTCAACATTTTTATTATTTTAAAATCCTTAAGAACACAATATGTGTTGTAGGGATAAGGATGGCCTAGAGTCTAAAACTAACAAAATAATATCTTCTATTTGGTAATAATTATTAGTGTATGATTTGCGGTAATGTTTCTAAAATGTACTAGAGTAAAGTAAATGAAGTAAATCTATAGCCTAATCCTTGATTAAATAATAATTTATATAAGAGGCATGGGACCACGAAAATGTCAACCTCTTTTAAACCATTCAAAGCACAATCTAAGACAAGTTGTGGTAGCAAGATAGAGTGAGTCCACTAATCAGTAATAGCTAGCTCGATAGGTCTAATCTAATTCTTTTCACTTTTTTGTTGACATTTTTGTCACGAATTTTTTTTCCCCGACTTCTCATGAGCTTTGACATTCACTTAAAAGAAACACAATCTTTACATATAAAAGTAGTGCTCTCCAAAAAGAAAAAAGGAAATCATAAGAGGAAAGATAGGAAGAAAGAAAGGATAAGAGTTTGATTTTAGATTCTCACCAAACAGCAAAACTTTGGCAACTTGCAATACCTTCCACATTTTTAATAATCCAAAAAAAAAGTCATAAGTAAAGTTAAAACATTCCATTCTATTCCATGATGTGATAATCTTGTCGTCAAGTTGGTCTTTTACTTATATTTCAACATTCTTAATCATACAATAGGGGAATCACAAAACCTTATATATGTGCTTTCTTTCACCAATTGTTATAGATTACTAATCATAAGTTACTGATAGAGATTTTCACTAAATTTTTAGACTACAATCATTCATTTCCAGCATTATCTACTAGCTATAGTTAGGTAGTATATCATTGTAACAAAGACTCGATTTTTGAAAAATGATTGTATATAACAAAAGAAAAGGAATGGGCTTGAGAAAAAGCCCATCAATAATATTCAAAAGGTACTACATTTTAGGCATTTAGGCCCAAAAGTAAATATGTTGTCTCTGTCTCTGTCGCTACCAAGGAAGAACACACTTGGTTTCACGGTGAACTTCTTGATCCGATGCAAGATCTTTCCCAGAATAAGAAGCCATACGACATCTGTATCCCGATACATCTCCGTGTGCGCCAATTTTGAGCAGGAGGAAGTATCACCTGAACGATATAACAATGAGTTTTCAAATCGTAACGTGGTTTACGAAATCTTGCAGCTTTGTGCTAGAAACAGATCTGTTATGGAAGCAAAAGCTTGCCACGGGAGGATTATACGTATCGAGTTGCAGGGAGATGTTACTGTGTCGAATGTTCTTATTAATGCTTACTCAAAGTGTGGTTTTGTGGATCTTGCTCGCCAAGTGTTCGATGGAATGCTTGAGAGAAGCTTGGTTTCTTGGAACACAATGATTGGTTTGTATACTCGGAACAGATTGGAGTCAGAAGCATTGGGTATTTTCTTGGAGATGAGAAACGAAGGGTTTAAGTTTAGCGAGTTCACGATCTCTAGTGTTCTTTCTGCTTGTGGGGCAAATTGTGATGCCTTGGAATGCAAAAAATTGCATTGTTTGTCAGTGAAGACATCTATTGAATTAAATTTGTACGTTGGTACTGCATTGGTTGATCTTTATGCAAAATGCGGGATGATCAAGGACGCAGTGCAGGTTTTTGAGTCTATGCAGGACAAGAGTTCAGTTACATGGAGTTCTTTGGTGGCAGGTTATGTTCAAAACAAGAATTATGAAGAGGCTCTCCTTCTTTATCGTCGAGTTCAGAGAATGAGTCTAGAGCAGAATCAGTTTACTTTATCTTCAGTAATCTGTGCTTGTTCAAATCTGGCAGCTTTAATAGAAGGGAGACAGATGCATGCTGTTATACATAAGTCTGGGTTTGGTTTTAATGTCTTTGTAACATCCGCTGCAGTTGATATGTATGCTAAATGCGGAAGCTTGAGAGAGTCTTATATTATATTCTCGGAAGTGAAAGAGAAGAATATTGAGCTTTGGAACACGATCATCTCAGGGTTTGCAAAGCATGCTCGTCCTAAGGAAGTGATGATCTTGTTTGAGAAAATGCAGCAAGATGGAATGCACCCAAATGAGGTTACTTTTAGTTCCTTGTTATCTGTTTGTGGTCACACGGGTTTGGTCGAGGAAGGAAGGAGATTTTTCAAACTCATGAAAACCACGTACGGTTTATCGCCAAATGTGGTTCATTACTCCTGTATGGTTGATATCTTTGGTCGCGCTGGGCTACTGTCCGAAGCGTATGAGTTGATAAAGTCTATTCCTTTTCACCCTACTGCTTCCATTTGGGGTTCTCTTCTTGCTTCTTGTAGAGTCTACAAAATCTCGAGCTAGCAGAAGTTGCAGCCAAGAAACTATTCGAATTAGAACCAGACAATGCTGGTAATCATGTCTTGCTATCCAATATATACGCGGCAAACAAACAATGGGAGGACATTGCCAAATCAAGGAAGCTTCTCAGGGACTGCGACGTGAAAAAAGTAAGAGGAAAAAGTTGGATTGAAATTAAGGACAAGGTCCACACTTTCAGCGTGGGAGAAAGCGGTCATCCGAGAATCCGTGAGATCAGTTCGACGTTAGACAATCTGGTGATTGAGTTGAGGAAGTTTGGATATAAACCAAGCATAGAACACGAGCTGCACGATGTGGAGATAGCGAAGAAAGAGGAGCTTTTGTTGCAGCATAGTGAGAAGCTGGCTTTGGTTTTTGGTTTAATGTGTTTGCCAGAGGGTTCTACTGTGAGGATCATGAAGAATCTGAGGATATGTGTGGATTGCCATGAATTCATGAAGGCTGCATCAATGGCTACAAGAAGATTAATTATTGTAAGAGATGTTAATAGGTTTCACCATTTCAGTGATGGTCATTGTTCTTGTAGAGAATTTTGGTGACGACAAACTCTGTTTTTAACTTTTTAGGACTCATTTAATAAGACAAAAATCACCAAAATAAAAGAAGTTTAGGACACAAAATAAAAGACTTAATTTGTTGGGCTTATCGGGTCTCAGCAAAGCGAAACTAACTAAATTGGATCTTAGGCCCAATAACAATAGAACGATTGTTACGGCCCATATCTGGATGAAAATTAAACCCTAAAAGAGAGAACCTCTTTATTTATATACAAAGGCAATTTTATCACCTCCGTCTTGGCTTCTTTGTTATTTGCCGCCGCCGCTTCTTCGTCCTCGCAGGTATGTTCTAGTTACCCCTAGAGTTTTGTGTCATTTGTCGAAAATTGCAGAAGCTTTTGCTGTATGTTTGATCTTTTATTGTGGCGGTCTTTGTCTCTGTAGCTTTAAAATTTGTCTATCTCGGTAAGATAATGGAAATGTAGTGAAATAGGGTTTGATTTACCATCTGATGCTGCTCAATCTTGGTACTTCTAGCTTAGTTAATGTATCGATGACTTAGATTTTGACATTTTGTTAATAAGCATGAGTCCTCTTTAAAAGGTCAGTGTCCATATAAGTTGATGCATATCTCTTGATTCATCTGTAACTCTTAAGACTCTGACATTGCAATTTTCTTGTAAGTTAAAGACACAAATCAGCTATTCTCTGTTGTTTACTTGATAAGGGTTATATGTTATGGATCTCTTTTGTTTCTGATTGTCATTGGCATTTCTGCGTTACACCTAGATCTTGAACTTTAGGGGCATTTCTTGATACATATGTTTGAACTTGATGATGCAATTGAATCCCTTAGTTCTATTGTTGTTCTTTCTCTAAGACATGTTGTAACTCTTCTTTTAGCAGGTAAGTCAACAGGTAAGTGAAAGATGGGGCGTGTAAGAACCAAGACGGTGAAGAAATCTTCTCGTCAAGTGATTGAGAAGTACTACTCTCGCATGACTCTTGACTTCCACACCAACAAGAAGATCCTTGAAGAAGTGGCCATCATCCCTTCAAAGAGACTCCGCAACAAGATTGCTGGATTCTCCACCCACTTGATGAAACGTATCCAGAAGGGACCAGTCCGTGGTATCTCACTCAAGCTTCAAGAGGAAGAGCGTGAACGCCGCATGGACTTTGTTCCCGATGAGTCTGCTATCAAGACTGATGAGATTAAGGTCGACAAAGAGACTCTTGAGATGCTTGCTTCTCTTGGTATGTCTGACACTCCCGGCTTCTCTCAAGTCGAGCCACAAGCTATCGCAGCTACTGCCCCTTTCGGCAGGCCACCAAGAAGATACTAGGATGTCTTTGTTATCTTCTTCATCCAGCCAATTCAATTGGCTATCCTTATTTCACAATTAGGGACAACAAAGACTTGTGCTTGTTTATTTTCTCTTTTGATTCAAGATTTATGTCTGAAATTGAAAGTGAGACTCTTTTGTTTTTAATGGTTTTTGAGTTTTGCCGAACCAAAGATTGAAAGTTAACTCTTTTGAATTTTGCTAGTAACAACAACTTCTCCCTCATACAAAACATCCAATTTCACCTGAAACAAAATACAATTGTAACAAAATTAGACTTTGTGAAGGGCAAATTGGTAATTCTACATAGAAGGATCATGTTTCGTTATAACCAGAGAGAAGAGTAGTGAAGAGAGATGAGAGATAGAGAGAATGGATAATGGAGGGAGCGTGTTGTCGGTCTCTGCTCCACACTTCCCTTACTCGGCGACCATTCTCCGACGTCACTCTCCGTTGGCTTCCATCTCTTTCTCGCTCAAACCACCGCCGCAACCACCACAACCTCCGCCCGATCCTCCTGAGAGTCCTCCTGACCTCCGCCGCCCGGTGAAATCTCTTGGCAATTCTTCTCCTTCTCCTTCCCCTTCTCCTAAAACCCCTCTTAAGATTAATCCACTCAAGAAGGGTTTGACAAATCGTTCTTCTGAGGTTTCGAGTAATAAAGCTTCTTCCTTTGGCTCTTCTACTCTCGCATCCAAACTACGTTTGTCCAGCAAGCTATCTCCTCCTCCGCCTCCACCGCCTCCTGTAGAGGAAACCCAATTCCGAGATGACTTCCGAAGAGACAAGAAACCACCGGAAGAAGAAGAAACTCGAAAGCCGCAACAGGAGTTCCGACAAGAAGGGAAGATATTCGTCGGTAATTTACCGACATGGATAAAGAAACCAGAGTTGGAGGAGTTCTTCCGACAGTTCGGACCAATAGAGAATGTGATTCTGATCAAAGGACATCACGAGGTCGAGAAAAACGCGGGATTCGGGTTCATTATTTACGCGGCGGAGAAGTCTGCAATGAAAGCTGTGGAGTTCGACGGCGTAGAGTTTCACGGAAGGATTTTGACGGTGAAGCTAGACGACGGGAAGAGGCTGAAAACGAAGGCTGAGCAGAGGGTGAGATGGGTACAGGAAGGAGAAGAAGACGCTAAGATGTCTAATAAGTCGTCTTGGCATCAAGACAGAGAAGGCTCACGGAAGTCACTACAGAGGATTCTTGATACCAATGGAGATAACTGGCAAGCTGTTATTTCTGCTTTCGAGAAGATCAACAAGGTTTGTCATTGTTTTAACATATCAGTTTTGCTCTGTTTTTGACTTATATTGATTTGTGATTGGAACGAACATAGGGGTCAACTGATAGATGTGTAATCTTCTTTTATATTTCTTATGTTTATACTTTATGCGCAGCCTTCTAGGACAGAGTTTGGTTTGATGGTGAAGTTCTATGGAAGAAGAGGTGATATGCATCGTGCACGTGAGACTTTTGAGAGGATGCGTGCGAGGGGTATCACACCGACATCACGTATATACACAAGGTATCTCCTTTTGTTACACAATGTGTTCAGATTCTGATTAGTCAAACATGTCATGGATAAGTCTTTGCTTGAATGAAGTTGATAAATGAATTGGCACACTGTCTTGTTGCTATAGATGTAATTTAGTTTCGGATTCCTCAAAGGTTAAAAGAGGATTTGTTTCATGCAGCCTTATTCACGCTTATGCAGTTGGTAGAGACATGGACGAAGCAGTGTCTTGTGTTCGTAAAATGAAGGAAGAAGGAATTGAGATGAGTTTGGTGACTTATAGTGTAATTGTTGGAGGATTCTCTAAAGCGGGAAATGCCGAGTAAGTAATATATTATGTCTGCCTCTGGATCTGTCACCATTCTTAAATCTTCAAATACTTGTTGTATACTATATGCTAATTCGATCTAATACTTTGTTGTCTTTGGAAGAGCTGCAGATCACTGGTTTGATGAGGCCAAACGGATACACAAAACCCTTAATGCCAGTATATATGGAAAAATCATATATGCACACTGGTAGGTAACCATTGATATGATATTCTGACTCTATTAGTATATGGTTTGTTGGTTTTGTATTTAATCTAAAACATTCTGAACATTTTCTCAGTCAGACGTGCAATATGGAGCGGGCAGAAGAATTGGTGAGGGAGATGGAAGAAGAAGGTATTGACGCTCCTATTGCCATCTACCATACCATGATGGATGGCTATACAATGGTCGCCGATGAGAAGAAAGGCTTAATTGTTTTCAAAAGACTCAAGGTAATATTTTGCTTTAGATTTCGATTCTTTATCACTTCTTCCTCTTTAGAATCTGAGAAAGTGAAGATGATTTATTATTTGTTTTGCTATAGGAATGTGGATTCACTCCAACAGTTGTCACTTATGGATGCCTCATTAATCTTTATACTAAGGTAAGGAGAACAATAGTGTGTGTATGAGTATTATTTGGATCTACTTCTTGTATTGTGTTTTGATGTTTGCATCCTCTTTTTAGGTTGGAAAGATTACAAAAGCGTTGGAAGTTAGCAGAACGATGAAGGAAGAGGGCATAAAGCATAATTTAAAGACTTATTCGATGATGATCAATGGATTTGTAAAACTAAAAGATTGGGCCAATGCGTTTGCTGTATTTGAAGATATGGTGAATGAAGGAATGAAACCGGATGTCATACTGTATAACAACATCATTGCAGCATTCTGCGGAATGGGTAACATGGATCGAGCGATCCAGACTGTTAAGGAAATGCAAAAGCTGAGGCATAGGCCAACCACACGAACGTTTATGCCTATCATAAACGGATTTGCGAAATCCGGGGACATGAGGAGATCCCTAGAAGTTTTTGATATGATGAGACGATGCGGGTGTATTCCAACTGTTCACACTTTCAATGCTCTGATTAATGGTTTAGTTGAGAAACGTCAGGTATGTCTATGTCTCATATAGTTCTCCTATATAGAGACTGTTGAATTGAACTAAATCTCTTGTTAAAACTATTTGTTTTGTAGATGGAAAAGGCTGTTGAGATATTAGATGAGATGACTTTAGCTGGTGTTAGTGCCAACGAACACACTTACACAAAGATCATGCAAGGCTATGCATCAGTCGGTGATACAGGAAAAGCCTTCGAGTATTTTACAAGACTTCAAAACGAAGGTTTGGAGGTTGACATTTTCACTTACGAGGCGTTACTTAAAGCTTGCTGCAAATCAGGACGGATGCAGAGTGCATTAGCTGTCACGAAAGAAATGAGCGCACGCAATATCCCGCGCAATTCCTTCGTCTATAACATATTGATCGACGGGTAAAGTATATGATTTTGTAGGCACTACTTTATGGTCTGCTTCTAGAATTCTCACTTGTTTCCCTTTGGATTATTTTAGATGGGCACGAAGAGGCGATGTATGGGAAGCAGCAGATTTGATACAACAGATGAAGAAGGAAGGTGTTAAACCCGACATTCATACTTACACATCCTTCATTAGCGCTTGTTCTAAAGCAGGTGACATGAATGTAAGTTTCCATTTTAAGAAGCAGATTCTTGTCTATGTTCTTTTCGTTTAGCGGGTTTCTTGGTTTGGTAATTAGAAATAAACTTTTGAAAATGTTTTGACAGAGAGCTACAAAAACAATTGAAGAAATGGCAGCATTAGGAGTGAGGCCTAACATCAAGACGTACACGACATTAATAAAAGGATGGGCGCGAGCTTCACTTCCAGAAAAGGCCTTAAGTTGCTACGAGGAAATGAAGGCGATGGGGCTAAAACCAGACAAAGCTGTGTATCATTGCCTTCTGACTTCGCTTTTGTCGCGTGCTTCAATCGCAGAAGCTTACATATACTCGGGAGTTATGACTATATGCAAAGAAATGGTTGAGGCAGGCTTGATCGTTGATATGGGAACTGCGGTTCACTGGTCCAAATGTCTGTGTAAGATCGAAGGTTCTGGTGGTGAGCTCACTGAGACGTTGCAGAAGACGTTTCCACCAGATTGGAGCTCGCATCATCATCACCATGGATTTTTGGATCAAGTTTCTGATGTTGACTCCGATGAAGATGATGTTGATGGTGAGGATGATGATGATGTTAACTCGGTTTCTGGTTTCTTATCTTACAAGTAAGAAAACAAACTGATATTGTAAGAAACTTTAGTATAGAGAGCGATGTCAGCATATTTTGTTTTATGTTTCTACAATATAAAATCTTATTGAAAAGTACAATTTCTTGATAAGTTAATAAAAATGACATCAGAAGATAAATCCAAAAGACAGACGAAAGCAAAGTTATTACATTTTGATCCATCTAGACTCTAGAGACATGAGGGTTATGCGGATTAGTTCGTAATTAACCGCCAAAAAATGGATTGAAGGATTTGACAGATTTTGGTAGACTGTCTTAATCTTTGACATATTTGAAATATTTTCAACGTTTATGATTAGATTAGTAGCATAACTGACTTGTGATTTTTTCTTCAAAAAATATTACCTCTAGGAAAGCTAAATCTGCATTAAAATTGTTGGATTTGAACAGCATGAACTCATAAAATTTTAATGTCAGATTGTAGTAAAATAGTGTACTTCCAGAAATGGTTATTTCTGTCAGTATATTAAACCAGTCTGTTCTAAGATATTGATCATGTGCATATCCAAAATTCTAACTGAAAATGCATCTGAAAATTCATATATAATTGTCAGGAAAAGAAAAAAAAAAAATTGTAATTTTATATTCTTTGAAACAAAACTGTATATCTCACTGAGTGTTAACACCTAATAGAACAAACTACATTATCTTAACAACACATGTTTTGACAGTTTGTTTATATTAAAATTAAATAAATTTTAATGTTAATCTTGTGTTTACGCATTAACTAAAATTAAGTTTATGAGTTTTGTTTTATATTCTATTATACTTACAAGATATGCAAATCTGACTTCGAAAACAGAAAAATAATAATTGAGTGTCGATCCTTAATAAAACAGTAGTCATGAACTCTCCAACCTCATGAACCCATGCCTTAATACATATTAAAATTTGTAAAATACTCAATATAATTGGCCAATAACGTTGCATGATAGGTTAACTAAATCATATTAAATACAAACATGTGGTTCGTAAACGTACGTCGTCTCACAAGTCACATGTTATAATGGTTAATGTATGGCAAATAAAATAAACATTCATACACCAAACTAATGATAATGTCGAATGGCGTATAATTGTTGTCCATCATAATTGTGAAGATTAGGATAAGTACAAAAGAAAATTGTATGAATAATGAATCAATCATGTTAAGTTATTGTATCATGACTAAAACATTATATAAAAAAAAAAGGTTATGACTAGGAAGGCCATAGACAAAAGGAACAATATGATAGGGAACAAGATACTATGGATCTCTCACTTCCGTACCTTCTTCTCTTCTTCCACTTTTAAGTTTCACCTAAGTAACAAAGAGATGAAGTTTGGATGATATTGATTATAACTTAAGAATCTAAATAAATATTATATAGTGTGTTTCCACTGTATATGAATTTTGGAAGTTATGTGACCGTTTGATTTGATAGTCAATCTTTTCAGCTATCAAAGTACTTCACACATTCATTTGTAAACAGAAGTAGTTTCATATATAATAAATTAGAGTGATTTCTATATTCTTGCTTATACGAATTAAACAGGAATCAAAACTCTGTATTGATATGATATGCAAGATTAATCGATATATCTAATCAATTTCTCAATTTTTTTTTTTTAATTTTAAAACATGAAATCTCATAAATCTTCCGACATTTAATTTTCGATGAAGAGATTATTAATGAAGTGCGGGGTCAAGAAAGAAATTGTTTTGTTTTCTTATTCATCAAATCGTTTGAAAATTGAAAATAAAAAAGAGTAACAAGTCAAAATCTAGTTGAGAGAAGTAGAGAGGCGGTGCCCATGTGGCCTTCTTATTACATATTAAGTCCTAGAGGTACACACTTATATACGTGACTTTAAAACGTTACATTATTATTCCAATTGTACTATTAAAGACTTCTCTAATTACCTTCATAACTATTTCATTCATAAATATGAACCCCTTTTAAGACGAGATCTATACTGTTGACAACAAAACTAGCCTTTATTGTTATTGTAAGATAGGAACATCAGAAAAAGGACATTTCTTTGTTTTGAGTGTTTGTCTCTTACAATATGTTCATACCACTGCATTCTAGAGATGAACCTATTCATCAGTAGGTTTCCACTTTGCGCTCATGCACATATAACATTGTTGAATGTGTACATAACATAACTGTGTAGCTACGTATATAGAAGATACATATTAAATATTTGGACCAAAACAAAAAGGACCCATGAGGTCTTAAGGACTTGTTGATTTTATATTAGTTCTTAGCTATTTTTAAACTAATGATTAATATACATGTAATAAACCTCATGATATATCGTTTACGTAGGGTAGTATTATCGAAGACTAGTTGCCTAATTACTACAAATTTTAAAGAACTAATCATGAGGGTCAACGGGGTACATGCATTGCTGGCTTTGCCTGTTGTTCGATGATTTCAAGTAATGCTCTTTTCATGCAATCTTGATAATCATATTTTTTAATCAACTAGCACTTGATTGTACTTTTTTCCTATTCTTTTAATACTATTCTTATATTCTTTTAATTTAATACTAAGCTTGCTGAATTATTCGTTACAATATTCATATTTTAATTAGTAAAACTCCATAGAATCATATGAGTAGTTTGATAATAGGTAGTATAATTAATTAAGAGATATATCTCTGCTCTAGTTCGACTATATTAGTATCCTAACTGTCAAATAAGTAAGACTTTTAACTAACCAAACTAGTTCAAACTTCTTTTACACCGAACCACACAGTAATGATTCTATCAACTGGTTTAGTTCAATTCTTTATCTGTGCCAGCGTGTGCTTGATCTAAAGTCTAAACACAATCCGAAGAAGAACCGATTTTCACAACAACAGTATTGTTTTTGGATCGACCTCTTTGTATGCTTTATCAAATTTCTGCAATATATTGAAACAGCCTCTATATATTTCTCTTATTACAAATATTTTGCTAGAGAGGAAGATTATTTAGATATATATATATATATATAGCTTTATAGCTTTCTCTATGATGATTAGTCTAAAAAAAATTGTAAGGATATTTTGGGTGCAAAGTCCGACATACGTATCACTTGGTCGCACGAGCACAATATTCGTATTTTTTCTGTATGTTTTATACTACAGTACCAAATTATGTGCTGAGATTTGTTACTACGTACACTCGACGCTTGGAAATAGTAGTAATTCGCTTCTCAACACCTTAGAAACTTCCACACAAAACAAAAACAAAAAATGTGTTAATTTTTAATTAAATATATATATATATGCAAATAAATATATACTGAGAACTAAACAAAACGTAAAAAAATACAAAGTACAGTATTTTGACCATTTATCAAATCTACCTACTTACTTTTAAAAGTAGGGAGTAAAATATCAACATCAAAAAACATTTGAGGTAAATTTCTTAAAGTACTTTATTATAAGTGATTTGATTAAAATCACCGTTGAAGTTGTTGAGTATTTACTTCTAAGATTTGCTACAAACTGTGCTTGGCATTTATTATTTTTCTTACTCTGGTAAAAAAAAAAAAACCCAAGGAGAACCGAGAAATAATTATAGTATAAAAATCGGTCTTTAGCAAACGGATAATAGCAAGTACGTTCATTTGTTTTTTTGTCTCTTTTCTGCATTGTTTACTTAAATTATAAACAGCTTGATAAAATCAAGTAAAAACTACAGTATTCATATAATTTTTTAAAAATCAACTGTATAAAAATACTGAGCGAATTCAAAATTATAATATGACAAAAACATTGTTGAAAAATTTAAACATAAAAGTTGTAAGAACACTGTATAGTATTTTTTCTATTATATATTTTTCAATTGTAACAAATTGAATAGTCTATCACAAACACTGTAGATTATTCAAATAAGTGTCGAAACATAATTTAATGTAACATAAAGTTAAGAGTGGGAAATATAGTGAATTTATGGTAAAGTAATTGGTCCCATAAAGATCTAGTAGAGAGAGTAGTAATAGAAGATGGCAATGAACAATTAATATGTATGCGTGATTCAACGGTGTCCTCTCTTTAAATTCCTCACATGAGTTTTGCACACAAAATCTCACATCAAATCTCTCCCATAGTGTAATTTTTCTTCTTCTTCTTCTTCTATTTTTCCTATATTTGTCCCGAAAAGGTTTATTCAATATCTTACGCAAATTAAGGCAAAACAAGAAGAAAAGTTGCAAAAGACAAAATAAGTGAAGGTGTTGGTAAATAAAGTTAAAAATGTACGAAAAAAATAATGATGCACTTATTTTCACAACAATGGGGTTCAACATCAGATCGACTCTGTTTAAAACTTTTTCTACTTTCAGTTTAAAATCTCTGCAACTTTAGAATATATTGATTATTCTTCTTCAAGGACACTTTTTTCAGAATCTCCTTCTACCTTACATTCTTGTTCAACCTTGATGGATCATATCCTTTGTTTTCTATTTTTACCTATAGTAAGAAAGAAATTCACCCAAGTTAAAAAAAGTAGCAGAGATAATTGAATAATCAATAATGTAAACATCTTTTTAATGAAATATAAATAACATGTTGACCAAGAATATTAGCAAAGCTCACAGAAATTTAAAACATTATTAGGGTTCTTAAAAAACGAGAAGAAGATTTGACAAGACGAGCCAATTGACAAGAATGTAGTACCGTCAATCAACCTTTACATATATAAATACTTTTATATATTTTTGTTGGGATTTGTTATTTCTGCAACATTTTATTGTAAGCAACCGTTTTTAATGCTTTGTGTTCTGCACACTGCTTTGTCATTGGCTCGGGACTAACATTTTTATGTATGTGTATACATTTAATTTTTCTTTTTCTTATTTTTTCGTTTGTCTTCAACCAAATTGAATGCGACTGCTGTGTTTTCACCACCACTATAACTCATACTTGCTCATGAGTATAATATTGTCATCTTCAATTCATATACCAAAGACAAAAAAAACATTCAAATTCCGATAGAGCATTGTTTGCATGAATTTTTTTTGTTAGTTACTTAGTTCAAAACTAACCTCTCCAACATTACCCATGGCGCTAATAATGTAAACTACAAGTAAATAAGTACTGTTTTTGTCACACAAGATTGATTTCCTTTTTTTATATAGTAATTTGTAAAGATGGTTTGTTCATGTAATTTGTGTCTCCACAGATAGACAAGAAAGATTACCTCAATAAATAGAAAAATGATATACATCAACATGATTAAAAACATTTTCGATAAAATTTTTTATGAATTATTTAAGATCAAAAACAGTGTAGAAAAGCCAAGAATAAATTTGGATTGTAGCAAAATACATTATATTGGAAATTACTATTAAAAATCCCGGTTGAACAGAAACGAATCGAAAAAAGTTAACCACAAAACAAAACAAACCATCAACTTCAATCATCATACAATTTTTAGTTTAAGACTTTTTTTTAACAGAAACTTTAAAATAAAATAAATATTTTTAAAAAAATAAAATAAAATCACAAAAATAAAAATAAAAATAAAGAGAGACACATGAGAGAGAGAGAGAGAGTAGACCAGACCCACCAGTCTCCTCTTCTTCATCTTCTTCTTCCCTCCAACTCCTTCACCCTTCCCTCTCCCATTTATTACCAAACCTCACAACTCAACTAAACCAAACTAATCTTTGTGTCTCAATGGGGAAGACGAAGAAGATGATGAAGCTCTCTTCTCTATTCAAATCCGGAGCCGGTGGATTACTCGCTGTTCCTCTCTGTTACAACAATGCCAAAACGCTTTCGTTTCGTGTCGGAGACGACATGATCAAAACGGTGAACTCTGTTTTCTTCGACCACAACAACGGCGGAGACTCTTCTGTATTAGAAGCGGAGACTCCTGTTTCTTGGTTCACCAACTCTTCCGAGACAGCGAGTCACTCCACCGAGTCGGATCAAGACCTTGACGCTGAATCTCTAGAGATGGTCGTTCGTGGTGTCGTTAGATCGGAGCGTTTGTTCTTCGATCCGGGTGTCACGAGCTCGATTCTCCAAGTGTCTTATCCCAAATCCAAATCGAAGAAGGCGGTGAGAGACGATGATGATCGAGACGGTGTTTTCACGCCGCCGATCGAGGAGATCAGCGTCGCGGTGGCGATGGAATCTGAGGATCCGTACGGTGATTTCAGGAGATCGATGGAGGAGATGGTGACGAGTCACGGCGAGTTAGCTAAAGACTGGGACAGCTTGGAGTCGATGCTCGCGTGGTACTTGAGGATGAACGGGAAGAAGAGCCACGGCGTAATCGTTAGCGCTTTCGTCGATCTTCTCTCCGGACTCTCTGATTCCGGCGCTGGAACTACGTCGGCGTCGATATCGGATTCGGCTCGTTACTCAACCGCCGTTTCGTCTTTGCCGTCGTCGCCGTTATATTCTCAAGGTCAAACGGAGATTGAAGAGGAAGAGAGACGGAGCAGTTAAAAATAAATAAAAATTTCGGTTTTAATTTAATTTTTGTTTTCTAATCTTGTTTTATTTTAGATTAATTATAACTTTTTTGGATTATGTAAAAACTAATTAGAGGATTAAATATATATATATATTTTGATTAGATCCATTGTTGTTGATTTATTTATGCATAACTACATAAAGCTAACACTATTTTCTCTGTAAAAAAAATCAGATTGACCGCGTGAGACTCAGCAAAGTTTACCAACAGATTCAGATAAATTTTGTATAACAGTTCCCCCTCAAAAAAGGAAAAACCAAAAATAAAATATACTATATGCTTTTCAAGAACATAGTATTTAAAAGGACAACATAATTAGTGATATTCACTTTTTTCTTTTCAAATATATGATTAGTACTTGGATGGTGATACAAAAAAACAAGACTTCACATAAACTAGTAGATTATATAGATATCACGGTCGGATATTTCGTACATTAATGTAAATTGTGTGTTTAATGATATGATTTAACATGTCATCTACTTTTGATTTGACACTTAATAAGAGTGTGTATCATCACGTTAGATTATTTAGCAGAAATGCTTTACTTTGTTTTGTTATCTATCCATGATCCATGCTAGAGTGCTGCTATATATTGCTATATCTTGAAAATAAGCATATTAGAAATACTCCTAGTTTGTGTGTATATTGTATTTTGACTTATGAGATTTCAATTTCAATTTCAATTTCAATTTTTTGTTGTTGTTGGTGTATAAAAAAAAGAGATAAAGATATTGTAAATACGAGGGTGCATTAAAAAGAGAATGTTGGTCCATAGCAACGTTTGAATATTGAAATGTTAACAAAGAAAAATGAGATTTGTAATTTGTATTTTTTTTGTATTGTGAAGTGAATTGAGTAACACATGAGATGAGCAATGGTGGGTGTGGTCAGTGGTCACACACACATACACACACAGACCCTGTGAATCCCAAAACATCATAGACCTACTTCTCTCTTATCTCTTTTCATTTATTGCTCTACATTTAATTTTGGGACCAACCTAGACGACGACGTTTAATGTTTTTTTTCTTTACATTATTATTTTTTTTGGGTGAAATTTTACATTACATTATTATTATATACTTATGTATCATCTTATATTTCCCAATTTCACCTACATAGGCTGGCAGGCTGGTCTTCAGATACATCTCGATCTATCTATAAACTTTGGGGTTATTTTACTTTTTCTTTTCAAAGTGTAGAAAAAGTATAATGTGAAAAATAAAAACACAAAACTTATAAAAATGAAAAAGTAAACAGTTTCTTTCACAGAACTTTTTTTTTTGTTTCTACTTACAAAAAAAAAACACTCTTTAATTTTCAAATAGGGGCCCAAATACAGGTACACACAAAATCTAACATTTAGATTTAGATATATTACGTCAAGAAGGAGACAAAAAAAAAAAGAAAGAAATTGGACACTTGAGATTTTGACAGTAAAGGCCCATTTGAGGAAGGTTCTTCGATTCGGCCCCACGTCGGTTTATTTTGATTTAGGAGAAAACAAACCCAAAGGCTATAACCAAAATCAGTATGGTTCAGGTTGGTTCATCTACAAAACCTTTCCATCCAAAATTCGTTATTGACCGATCATACCAAACTAAAATTCACCAAACCATTAACATGTTACAAGTATTAAAATACCAAACTGATTGAAGGAGAAGTTCCTCAGATTCAAGTAAGTATCTTGAAGAATCTAGGCACTACGATATATGGTGATCTGTTTTGTATTTCCTTTGTTCACTTCGAGTCAGGATCTTTACCAAAACCCATCATGGCATGAGTCGCTAGCATCAAGCCTCTTCGACCCATCTCCATTGCCCGTCCTACTAACGGGAAGCTAACCGTGTCTCTGTTCCTCAGAGGTTTCTTGTCCCACCTTTATACATTATATTCACCAACAAGTTTAGGCAATGAACACTGATACAACAAGATATAAGCTATGAAAAATTAGCGGTTTTGAGAAAGCAGCTTAGCTTACCAGTCTTCATGTCGCACAATCTTCCCGTTCTCGACATAGAGTTTAATGAGAGAGATCATATCTATGTTCCTTCCCATGAGTTTGTATTGTTGTTTGTTGTCAATTAGTATCTGTTTTTTTTTCCCCCCAAAAAATGTTTCTTTAATTTTTAGATAATGAAAGGAGCTATAAGATCATGGTATAGTAGAAAAGAACAGAGGAGTCTAACCTCTTTCTTTCCCGGAGCGATTTCACTTTCTTGAATATGGTATTCAACTATCTTCGACTCGCCAAACACCTGTAAGGAAAAATATGATGTGAGATATTGAGCCTTTGCAATGAGATACTTCCATCATCATAGTAGTTAACAATGAAGTGAGGGAAGGAGAGTTTGACATAAACCTTAGAGAGTGAATAAAATGCTGACTTGATTTGCTTCACTCTGAAAGAAGCCAAGGGTTAAAAAAAAATTGAAATTATCAAAGTGAGGGGGAAAAAAAAATGATCACTGCAATTTGTAAGCAAGAATACATAGTTGGAAGATGATTACAAACCCCTGAGCATGCGTTAAAGGGTCTTCAAACGAAGCATTTGGTGCATACATGTCAAAATCATTGGCTTTTGCGCAAGATCCGTACCTAAATCAAGATTAAAACTCAAATAAAATAATCAGAACCCTCATAAGTACAATTTAGAGAGCGATGTTGTATGGACAACAACACACTTGTGATCTACCCTAAATAGCTTGAGAAGCAAGGAACAAACTAAGAGTAAGTAAGGAAGCAAGCACTCAAAATTACAGCAACTTAATCTCTTTTGCTAGACAATTACTATCACATGGATGACAAAAGAAGCGTATGTAAAAACATGATTCACCGAAATGAACAAAACATATCCAGTTAAATTAATAATCCTAAATTGAAACAAACGAAAAACCAAAGTATGAATATCTAAGCATAAATGGAGATGATGACTCACAAGTTGAGAAGATGAGGCATGATCTTATCAGCGAATCGCCTATTCGCGTTCAATTCACAAGCTCCTTTGCCTTCGCATTCCCATGCCGGATCCCTAACCGCTTCAGATTTATCTAAAACCGGAAGAAAAAGAAAACAAGGATCATCATTATCATCACTAAAAAAAAATCGAAGAAGAAGATGAAGAGGCTTCCTCATCACTCATCGTAATCCACAACACAGACCATCAAAATTAATCAGATCGTACAAGAAGGAAACGAACCTGGATTCGGGTTCTGGTGTTGTTTCTCCATTGATGTTTTTGCTGTAGAGATTTTTCCTGGAAAAAGACGATCGAGAGAGAGATGAACAAATGCAAAACGAAATTGAAGCTGAGTGAAGGAGGGAGAGATGAAAATGGATCCGTGGTTTATTAGCCTTCCACGTGGCACAATCTTCTCCATGTACATTTTTACTTCTTTTTTTCAAACCGTTGATTTCTACGGAGAAAAATCAAACACGTGGTCCCTGATTTAGATATCATCAAAATCATAAACTAGGTATTTGGATATCCTACTACTTAGTTTATTATAGAATTATAAATAAAAATAATCTTATAAAGTGTAAAAAATTATTTTAAATAATAATTAGTTAAAAATATATATATAATTAAGTATGGATGAAAATTACTAAACAGTTTTTTTAAAAATGAAGCAATCAAAATTTCAAAAACTAAAATTTTATATGTAAATAGATATTATGATTATTTTTAATAATTAGATTTCAAAGATTTTGTTAAGATTTTAAATTATGATTTTTCTATCATATTTTTTTTTATTTTTTTACAAATTGTTTTGAATTACCATATAATAGTATAATACTTATGATTAATAAATATGTAAAAAATTTTCTGCATATATTGTGATTTGAACTTTTAAAAACGAAGACATATTATTACTCAATATATGAAAAAAATGTGTGTTTTAATTTTTTATATTGGCAAATTGGTAAAACCAAATTTATGGTTAATAAATTAATAAATTAGCTCACAATTATAATATTATAATTACTATTTCAAAATATTTCATTAAAATAATAATACAAATACAACAAACCAACAATATCAAACTGTAATAAGTATATATCAAACAAATTTAAATATTATAATATTCTAAAATAATTATTATTCAAAAAGATATAAAAATATTTACAGAATAATTACAATATTAAAATAAATATTATTTCAAACAAAATAATTTTCTAAAAAAATATAATAATAATTTATACTATTATATTATAATTTATTTTCGTGCTATACCGCACAAAATATCTCCTAGTAATCTGATTAGAAGAATATGAGTCACAATACACAAGAAGAACTAATCACAAGATTAAAGTGTTTATAATCCTTTGAATTGCACCAATGACCAAACTGTACTAAAGGTTTCTCTTCCAAAGTTCAATTTTCAAATCTTTATGTAATTAATTTGTTTTCAACTCGATTGGATTGTGAAAATATATGAATTTGGTAAAGGTGTCTTTTTTTAACTACTATTTTACCAGGTTTTTTAAAAATTGGTTAAAATAATTTCAACTATTTTTTAATAAATTATTGTAAATAGAGATTTTCTACAAATAGAGATTTTCAGCGTAATTATAATAATAATAATAATAATTACGCTGTCAAAACATAATGAAATAGTATTACAATGTTGACAAAATGTGACTGGTGGTGCTATTTAATTTCTGTACAAACAACACACGTGTGAGTTGAATTGAATGTGCAACTTTCTAGATTCCAAGCAAAGATCAATGAATAATAATTGGCATACATTTCGTATCTCTACGATAAAGAATGCGTTAACTCTAAGGTAACGACTTCTCTTCTTCATTTTCTGCATCATTACTTTCATTTTCATTTGTACACATTGTTAATGAGACTCTGTTATAGTATTACCAATTTTCATGCTTTAAAATACTCAACAGAATTAATAGAAATGAGATCACAATTCACACAAAAAGATCTCAAACTTTGCGTAAACTAAACGAGTGCTGGAATATTATTACTGTATATTGCAGCACAGCTGTTTTTGTTTCTCTTTTGGTTTCGAACACACACAGGTCACAGCTGTTTTTTTGGTCAAGTCTATTTGTTAAAAACTTAAATCTTTGACCCGATATTGAAAAAAAAGGCAAAAAAAAGGACCTCTTTGAGTAATTTTAAATCTTTTCGGATCATCATTTTTCATTTAAAATAATAATAATAATGAATTGAACCATAACAATATTAAAATTAATGTGTTTGACTGACATATATATTCATAAAGACTTATAAACACCAAGTTGAGATGATCTAATTTTTGACAAGGGAATGAGATCGACTACAAGTCTACAACACCTCTCTCAATCTATCTAATATCTATATTGATGATATGCACAAGACACTCAAATCTTCTTGACTCATTGACTTGACTCATTGATTCTTTCGCGAAAGTTCTTGACTAATAATAAATGTCAAAAAAAAAGAAAGAAAGAAAAGCCAATATCGTAATCAATGTGAAACACACAAAACAGAACAATAAATTACTCTAAAAAAAAAAAAAGGTACGGATGGGAGATGGGTCAGGTTTACTTGACCGAACCAAAGAAATAAAATTAAAAACCCTCGAAAGGGCCCAAAAGAGCCGTCCGTACGTACGCCTCCTTCTCCAGTCAATTGGGGTTTTATACATTCATGATTCCTAACATACGCAGGGCAGCTCTCAGCTCAGCTGTGAGAGCAAACTTAAAAAAAAAGGCAAACGAATAAATTCTCCTCCTTTTTTTTTTTTTTTTTTTCTTCCCCTTTTCTTATTTTGTTGCAACTTGGTGGAGCTTTACTGACTAATTACCCTTAGCTTCCCCTACATTCTCGTTTCGCTCTCTTTTACTCCGCATTGCTCCTCCTCTTCCTCCTCCTCTCTGTCTCTCTCACTCTTTTTATCTTCGCGGCGATTTTATTGTTTTTTCCTCGAGGTAATATAATAATAAAACTCTCCACGACGATTGAAAAGTTTAATACTTTCGGTTTCTGTTTTATGACTCTTAATTTATTCGATTCAAGAACGAACACTCTAGATTTTGAGGGTTTTTTTTCTTTTTTCTTTCTCTGATTTCAATGTCGTTTTTGTAATGGGTTTTGGGCAACTGTTTCATTGATTCGTTGTTCTTCTTCTCCTTAAAATTTGTGTTTTTTGTTTTTGTTCCTTTCACTGTTTTGTCGTGTGGGGTTAGAACAAGAATGCTTGTCGGATTTCACAAATTTTGTTTTTTTTACTAATTAAAGTTTGTTTTTTTTCTTCCTTCTAGGATTGAGGTTTCTGTTTGATAGCTGTGACTAATCCAAAAGCTTTAAAATTTGGTATAGCTGAAACTTTTCATTGCTTCTATAGCTTCTTTTGGTTGATGATGTTAATTGGAGCAGCTTGTTTACTATATATACTACTACTATTCTCTAATAAAGGTTTTTTGAATTGTTGCTTTTAGTTTCTGAATCATGTCAAGGCCTGCTCAGCTTCCTCCTCGTTGCCCGATTCCAAAGAAGTTATCTTTGAATCCGGTTGCAGATACGTTTTACACTTCTTCCTCACCTATTGAATCATACATTGGTCAATACAAGTCTTCTTCTACTCAAGATTCAAGGCTTGAGGATCAACCTGCTTGGCTTGATGAGTTGCTCTCTGAGAAAACTGATGGGATGATGCTCACTGGAGGTGGAGGTCCTCTGCGCCGCTCTGCTAGCGACTCTGTTGTGCTTTTGGGAGACATCTCAGCAGCTAACTTTTCTGGTTTTAACCAAAGTGAAGACGAAGAAAGTTTGACTTCTGAAGCTTGTGGTGAGTTGGAGTCTGCTTGTGTATATGGTCCCAACTCGCCAAGAGCTAAGAACACCTCGAGCTTCTCTAACAACCCTATTGCCTCGGCCTTTTCGGATTATGGTTCTCAGAAACCTTCTCAGAACTTGGATGATACGGTGAAAGGGATAGATTTTTCACCTGTTGGTGACAATGCTTGTGGTTCAATGGGCATACCAAATGCTAAAAGGTGAGAGAACATTAAATCCTCTTACGGAAATATTCTATAACATCGATACTTTATCGTAGAGAAATTGACAATTGGCTCCTTAAGGGTATTCTGTATCAGTTAATGTTACTAATATTCATGTTTCAAGTTTAGTCCCTGAGCTCTTGTGTGGTACCTCTGTATCTAGTTCTAGGTTGTTAGTGAGACGAAGAAATGAATGGGAACTTCCATATCTCTGGTTTACACCTGGCTTTGATGATGGGGTTTGTTATGATTATTGGCAAATGTGTACATGATATATGTGTGTGTGTCCACGAGAATGTCTTAGAATGTCGAGTTTTGTACCTGTTCATTATCTTGTTGTGTCATATGTTGTTGATTCGTTCTTCATTTCTCAACCTTTGCTCTGCCAGGAACCCGGGACAGCGTTCAAGAGTTCGTAAGCTCCAGTACATTGCTGAACTTGAGAGGACCGTAGCCATGTTGCAGGTATTGATTCCATTAAAGTTTGTGTGCTTTCTTAAAACTAATTGGTTCTGGTCTCCACTGTATTGGTTATGGATCAATGTACAAACTACAATGCTGTATGGTAGATCTCTGTGGTGAACGATCGGAGTTGTTGGTGTTACAACATTGTTTAGATGCACAGCCGTAAAACATAATGCAGACACCTAGCACACTGAATATGGTAGTAAACTAATAGCAATCTCGTTTTGCAGACAGTGGAAGCTGATTTATCAGTGAGAGTGGCTTCACTTCTTCAGACACGAGCAACGCTGTCCCTGGAGAATAGCCAGTTGAAGCAGCAGATGGCGATACTAAAGCAGGACAAGCTCATAAGGGAAGGTAAATAAAAACATTCACACATTCAAGGATTCTGGATCACAGCTTGAGATCATTCTACTGATTGTGCCAAATTTTTCTGTAGGTGAGTATCAGTTACTGAAGAAGGAAGCTCAGAGATTGAAATCTGGACCGGGATACTTAGGGAGCAATAACAACAATAACAGGCTGGTCAGATCATTTTCTGCTGGTTCAAATGTAGCTCCAAGGACAGCTTCGTCCCACTTGGACTGGAATTTGCTAGATCTGACCAAACTCAATCTCAACTGAAAGACAAAAACCCTCCACAAGAATAAGTAGCTTAAAGGAAGTCAGGAGTTAACAGTTCTCTGTTTGAAAAAAAAGGACAAATCTTTGTCGATTTGTATAAATATGATTTAGGAGTATAAAAACATTCCACTTAAGCTTCCCCACATTCTGAGTCGAAAGCATGGGACGAAGTCTATTTTAGCTAAAATGTTCTGATGTTACGATTTCTAGGGGAGACTATATGTAACGGTTCTGATGTTCTGGTTCATGAAGTAATTGTGGTGGCTCTGAATGAGTATTCTTCATTTTCTGGTGTTGTTCTAAAAATCTAACTTTGATGAATGTTGGAATTCTGAGATTTCCTTGTAAAACAGCCAATAGAGAGACCAAATCAAGGATCCAAAAGGTTACTGAAACTGTTATGAGCAAAACGTATTACATCAGTAAGGATTATAAACGTTTAGTAGCTTTCACATGAATTTTATGCACACAAAGTGATGCACGTGGTACGCGAGTATAAAGTATCCTACTATATTGATGAAACTATTTGTTTTAGCTAAAATGTTCTGATGTTGATTGTTGAAGGTTCAACTTTCATGTTGTTTTTTAATTTTACTTTCAAACATCTAATACATTATAAAACACATAAGTAAATATTTTTACTTATGTTTTATTTATATTTTGCATATATTTTGTTTAGTTTTTGTTAATTTCTATTCAATATATCAAAGAACCAAAAAATGACTAATTTGCTATATATTTAATCTGCCATATATAAACAATCACACCTACAATTTATATTTATATAAAATTTAATGTAAACTATACTCAATCTATCAAACAATCAGATAACTTTTATATATGTAGATGATTTTATCATAGTTACAAAATAATATAAATATATAAACAATTAAAAATACATATCAACTTACTTTCTCATTGGTAACTATCTATATATCTATTATTTTTAACGTTAAAAAAAAAAAAAAACAATTTTTTTCGCCCTAAGCCTATATGAACCTAAACACGACACTGTCTGGAGGGCGGAGGCTGAGACTGGTTCAAACCATGGCTTTTTGACGTCCCACAAAGTAGCATGAGGCAGTGATGAACAAGACGATCACAAATATAGCTGCGTAAATGGCCATGAGAACCAGAAAGTGAGACGATTGAGAGTCAGATTTGGGGAAATTTGGTTTTGTACCGTTGGCCATTTGGAAGGTTTGAGATGTTCTTAATTTAAACTTTGGAGTTTAGACTGAGCATTTCGTGTATTTTATATACTGAAGTTTCAAATTCTTAATGATTAAATGTCGTAGAACGTTAGTTAGACTGTCAATTTTACAAACATTAAGGTAGAAACATATTACTTTATGTTTTGACCTTGATAAGTAATACATGCATGTTAACATCGGATGTTGGGATCAAGGGGCACCAGAAAATGGTGTGCTTTAGGCATCATATGCATTCGGGCCGGTCCTGTTAACGTGTATACTCCATCTGTTTTAAAATATAAGATGTTTAAGAGAAGTTTTTTTGTTTTATAATATATGATGTTTTCAAGTTTTTATGCAACTTTTAGATTAGTTTAGTATTTTATATTATGCAGTATTGTTTCTGATTGGTTGAACTTGTTAAAAGTAAAAATTTCTTAATCTGCGTGCTTTACTTAAAACATTTTATATTTTGAAACGGAGGGAGTATTATATTTCTTATAGTATAAATCACTGGGTTAATATAATAAATGCATATTAATGTAGACCAATTAATGCATATTATTTATTAAAAAAAATAAAGTGGACCAATAAAGAGATAAATAACTTTTTTCTTCTGTTTTTTTTCTTATAAAGTTAAGTCACTAATGGACCAATAAAGAGGAATTACTTATAATATATATATATATATATATATATATATATATGTTTGAAAATTAGGCTCTTTTAATTAAAACTTGTAAATACTTATCCGGATTTTCCAAAAAACTATTCAGAACATGAAAGTGTTTAATATATATTATATCTTTTAAAAGTAAATGGACAAATGTCTTATTAAAAAAGTATGATGTATGTATACAAAGAAAAGTGTCAGTATATATTATTTACATATATGATTATTAATAAAAATCATAAATAAGAAAGAAAGAAAAAAACTAAAAACTATTATAATGTTTTTGAACAGTTTTAAACAGTTGAAGTAAAAAAAAATAGTAAGAAAAATTCTAGAATATTTATCTTTTCAATTCATGGATTTTGTTTTGAAACTTTTTGCGTTCATACTCATAATTAATGTAGCTCAATCTAGAGAAACTATGAGAGATTTGAAATCCTTCAAGGTAATTGAAAGAAGAATCCTATATACACACATCCAAATCTTAAAATAATATTTGTAGATTAATTTATAATTTTTTTTTTCACAGTTAAATAAGAATACCATATATGATTGTGTGGATATATATAAACAACCTTCATTGAGTCATCCACTACTCAAAAACCATAAAATTCAGGTATTGTTCATCAAACTATCTTTTAAAATACATGTTTTTGTCATCTTGTTAACCTTATTCATTTTGGTTTATGCATCTTTTGTTGTATAGAATAACATGTATACACATGGTCATCCCATATCAAATTTAATTTTAGTTTTATGAAAAAGAGAAAAAGATAATATCTAATTTTGTTTTGTGAAAAACCTCACTCATATATCATATACCTATGTATTTTTGAGCAGCTTGAACCATCTTTCTCAATCACCAAACCGAAAAAACAAATTAAAACTGGAGGTGAAAGAAAAAAAATCATCGAGTGTCCTAGTGGAACAGTTCCTATACTCAGAAATACGAAAGAATATGTCGCAAATGCTCAATATTGGACAGAAAAACATTTTAACCCGTTTACCGTCGAAAGTCATGGGACACATGTAAGAGAGAATTTACTTAAAATTTTGATTTGCAAAATATATATTTTGATAATGTTTTATGATAAGATGATATGATCGTGGCTAGCAAGGAGTCAGAAGCTGCAGAGAAACCAGAGATCGTGGGAAGGATCACT
Source organism: Camelina laxa (assembly GCA_024034495.1). NCBI lineage: Eukaryota > Viridiplantae > Streptophyta > Magnoliopsida > Brassicales > Brassicaceae > Camelina > Camelina laxa. Next base: position 1,694,913 of record CM043881.1, read on the forward strand.
CGTTCAAGAGCTAAGGAGATGGCCAAGGAAGCTCATTCACTCATAGCTGATGGGTCATTCGACTTACCGAGGATCCAAATCTTCAACATATCCACCATGAAGACTTGAAACCGGTAATGATAATTAATAACTTAGGTGTGAAGTTTGTACTCTTTTTCCCATAGCTGAGTTTTGTCACACTGGGTTTCTCAGTATGGTTTTTAATGAGGCAAATGGATCACTACGCAGTTATCTAGAAGTCATTACCAATGGGGAATAATGTAAACAACTACATTGAGTCTGCACTACTACAAGTCACTTAGACGTTTTGGTTTGTTCTTAATTTCCTTAAAACGTCTTGCTGTTTTATTTTGAACTGCCTTTTGTTTGGAGTGTCGAGCCCTAGGGTTAATTATAAAACATCCCATAGCTTTAATTTTAGTTTTATGAAAAAAGAAAAAGATAATATTAATTTGGTTTTGTGAATTTCACTCATATATCAATTTGATTTTTGAGGCTTGAACATCTTTCTGATCTCAGAAACTCTTCACTATCTCACAGTCCATTTAATCACCTAAACACCTATCCCCATCGAACCACTGTTTCCTACACTCGATCTTTACACATCATCATCCAAAGTCATTCGTTATTCATCAGCTTCCACTCATATCGCCTATCACTTGGTTATCAGCTTTCAACAGAGTCCTAGTCCTATGGAGATCCTATCATAAGATAAGCTTATTATCAATTTTGAAAATTTGGAGATTGCTGGAGTAAGATCACAAGGCCAAGGTCCTTACTACGGTTTGGCAGCTTGGATAAGTATACATAATTTGAACATTAGTAAAGACCAAGCTTCGTATGCTAGCATATATGTAGGCAGTGGAGTTAACAACAAAGTTAACTTTATCCAAGCTGGTTGGATGGTAAATTCAATGTTGATATTATTTTATTTTATTTTAATTAAATAATTGTAAAAATTAGAATTCACTAATTTGACTCCTAGGTAAATCCAAAATTATTCGGTGATGGACGGACATGGAGTTATGGGTATTGGAAGGTATATCTATCGTCACATATATACACTTTTCATGTTTTTAATAACATGATATGTGTGGTATACCATTTTAACAAAACATAAATTGATATGTGAATTATTGTTAATAATCGCATAATTTATATTAATATATTCAGACAAAATAATAACAGGGAGCTAATGGAGCCGGTTGTTACAATACAATATGTCGTGGTTTTGTTCAAGTGTCAAAAACTGATGTTTTAAGTGGACCTTTACCTTATGATCCCAAAGGAGAATTGGGTTTATATTATAGTATCGCACAGGTAACAATATATATATACTTTCTTTCTTTTTCTTGAGGTCACGTAACATATGTACTATATACTTCTCTAGCCTTAAATAGTAACATAGTGTGTATTTTCGATTTTTGATATTTATTGAAGGATAAAGAATCAGGAAACTGGTGGGTAGCAGATGTAAACTATACCGAAGCAGATGAACGAATAGGTTATTGGCCAAAAGAGCTGTTTGATCTTATAAGTAATAGTGTAGACATGATTGGAGTTGGAGGGATAGTTCAAGCTTCTCCTTCTGGTGTTAGCCCTCCAATGGGTAACGGCCATCTACCAACTGAAGATGACGGCACGCGTCAGAAAACTTGAAATCTTGGATTCCAATTTTGAGATCCAGGAAAGTGGTAGATACAAGTTAGAAAAATTATTAGACAACGATAAATGCTATGGCTTAAAAGGTGGAAATAAACCAATTTTGTTCACTTATGGTGGACCTGGAGGAGCTTCATGTGGAATCTAATATTATAGTAAAATGTATGTATTTGATTATTATAACCCCTAAATAATTTGGACTTCAGGTTTCATGTTCGTTCAACTTCTAGAAGTATTCAACAAACTTTAAATCCTAACCAACGCTTCTCACAAACATATAGTATACATCCTTTAGAATGCGATGCTGTTGTATACATATGTATTTGATTAGGACGGAATGCACGTGATGGATCTGTGAAGTAAAGCATGGTGAAAAAGAGTTTCAAAGCAAAGAGAGATTTTGATATCGAAATCAAGTATATCAGAAGATATATGCGCTTAATAAACCATAGATGGAATTCACAATAGAAGTAGCTGAAGATGAATATTTATGCACACAAAGAGGTGTGAAAAAAACGAAATTTTAACCCCGAAGTGATGCGCGTGGTACTGCCGGTAATCCCCATTCATCCTCAGCCTGTTCATCATCACAACAACATCATAAGTCTCTTATCAGCCATACGTATCCAAGTTCCACATAATGCGCAGAGAGTATTATTGTGTAAAAAACGCATGCAAATTAAGACTTTATCACTGATTTTGTAATGATGCAAAAGGTGGAAATAAAGACTAGACCAGCCTCTAATAACTTACAGTCTTACACCTAAGATAAGTGTTTCATTGGAGGATGTGCATATTTGCGAATCAAAATTAAAAAGAAACAAAGTTAGAGAGGAAACTCACTTGAGCTCGTCCAGGTGGAGCACCTGTATGCCCCATTGGTGCTGCAGGTAAGTTGAGTTCATCAGCAAGATCCGGTTCTTTATCGGGTTGGAGATAAGAAGGCACACCGTCTGCTTCAGTCTCGTTTCCCATGTCAGCTTCTAGAGCATCAAGCTCTGAAACCACAAACCCATTTAAAAAGTGTAAGAGGAAACACAGGGCAATATTTTCTACCGATCCCAAGCAGCAAAAAGTGGTTTTCTAAGAAAATGTGAAGAACAGAGAGAGTAGTCCAAAAAAACACAAGAGGAAGAACTTACCGCCCATGAGGTCATCTTCATCAATGTCATCAGGAACATTGTAGCTCCTACCCAGTGTCTCTTGAATCTCAGAACTCTCATCCATCAAGTCCATCATATCATCTTGCAAATTCTGTGTCATAATTCATAATCAAAACAGTATCTAGGAAGGAAAGACAAGAGAGCTTCTTGAAAAAGGAACCAAGGTAGTCTAAAACATACATCAATATCTTGAATCTTGACGGTTTTCATCATTCCTTTCAACTCCTTGTTAGCAGATTTAAGCGCTGTCATCTGCAAAAAAATAATGTACAACAAGAATCATACGAGACGAGATTCATATCAAGAAACACATCCAGATTTTTTGGGTTCAATAATCGAGAGACATACAGTTTGTTGAGCATCTTTGAGACCTTCAGCAGCAAAAGAAACTTGATCAAGGTTGAAAGTCTGATTATAGAGCATGTCACGTTGTCCTTCATACCTAAACCAAAACAGTAACAGTTGGTATTAAAACCCAAACCCATGTCAGAAGCAGGGAAATTCACATAAAAGGAGATGATAACAGAAAAGAAAACAAAGACAGACATCTTCTTTTGCTTGAGAACTCTCATAGCACGAGCTTTGATAGCTTCTTGAGCAGGACCAGGTCTAGTCCTTTTGATCTGTTCCTTGTATTTGCAAAGCTCAGCATCAAGCCTCTTCACTTTATCTTCCACTGACTCTCCTCTTTTATTGATCTGAAACACAAAAAACACATCAAAACCTGAAAATCAACACCTAAGTAGTAGCCTCTTCTTCAAAGTTGTTAAACTATGATCTAACCCCAAAGCAGTTTCATCTAAACACAAATCCGAAACTCCCAAAGCTGTCTGAAATCAATAAAAACCCAGAAATCGACGGCTCTCGAAGTTCAAACCCTAAACAAATCCGTAATTCTCCAACATTCTACCAAAACGAATTCGAGACAAAAAAAAAGCTCTAGATTAAAAGCAGAGAGGAGGAGAGAACCCGATCAGAGGCATCTTGAATAGACGGTGGAGGCTCTTTGTTGTTCTTCGCACCAAAGATTCTCTTCATCTTTCTCCTTCCTCAACAAAATCAATCTGAGCTATAAAACTATCAGATGAATAGAGAGACCAGAGCAGAGCTACAGAGATACAAAGCAGCTACAACAACAACTCGATTCAATCGGACATGTTTTACCGATTGATTTCGTATTTAACTTTATTATTATTATTATTATTATTATTATTATTATTATTATTATTATTATCAGTCTAAATTACAAAGAGAGGAAGAAAAGTCTGTCCAAAGAAAAACGTTAATTTAATTATTTTATTTTTGGTCAAACTGAAGAAAGCCAAAAACATTATTGTAACTATGAACATAAAAATTAGCCAGAAAATTAAAAACAAAAAAAAAAATACAAAATTATGAACACCAAAAAGTCAAAACAAAAGTTAACTCCTTTTCTCTCTCTATACACTTTCTCTTTTTAAACTTTTACACCCAAAAGCTCAGCCATTTCGCAGCCAAACCCACCACTATTGCTGAATTGGCTCGCCAATGACCAAGCCACTGTCACAGACACTGCTGCTTCAGACACATTTTCAGAGGATTCTATCTGATGATGATGAATCTGTTTGGTGTAGTGAAGCTCTATCTGAAGACGGTGATGCAAAGATGAAACCAGTCCTTTCTTCATATCAGCTTTAACTTGCTGGATTGGAATCGCGGCGAGGAAGCTCTTTATATACTCTCTACATGACTCTTTACCTCTACACACTACTTCTTCTTCCTCTTCTGATTCTTTTGATCTCTCGGCTTGCTCAGACTTGTCCTTACCACCTTCTTTCTGGTTTTCTAGACCGGCTTTATTGTCCTTGACGGGTACGAGTCTTTGGATCTCTGCATCTTTGTCAAATTTCAAGACATACGCTTGGTTGCAACCCTCATAGAGCCTCTCTCCAAGCGTGTCTATGATGTAATAAGCATCATGGTTCACCAGGAGTACGAAGAAATGATCATTCCAGCTCACAATGTAGATCACAGGCTCGCTTGCCGACTCTTCTGGTTCTTGTTTCATGATCTCTTCCCAGATACTGTCAAAGGACATTACACCTTTGAGAAAATCTAGATTAGCGTCTTCTTTTCCTTCTTCTTCCTCTGGATGGAAAAACCCGATGAATGATTTCTCAGGGACTACACAGATGGGTCTGATTTTTGCCTGTAGAACTGTCTCCAGATCGAAATGTTTGTCTGGAAACCGTTCCCTGTATTCCTCGTTTTCACACATGTTTCTCCACTCGGATGATCCTTCTCGGATAAGACTGTCAAACTCTGACCTTGTAGGGATTATGTCTCTGTTGGAACCTAACCAATTTGCCATCACTGCAACTAGGGCTGTGCAGGCGCTTTCCCCAGCAGCTCTCTCGCTTCTCTGATCGATTGATGCGAGAAATACTTGAGCCGTGAGTTTCATCAGCCCATCACGGCTTGTAATCTCTTTGGTTTCCCAACTACCAACAACGAAATCATCATCACCAAACTGGGATAATGGTTTCTTGATTGAATCATCAGACCTATACCACTGCAAGAGAATCAATCAAGAGTTAGTTAAGAAACAATATATTATTATGAAGACCAAGAACTATATAAACAAACGTAGTCAATGTACTTACATCAGAGTTAGACTCATCGGATGAACTCAGTTGTCTGCGGTCAAAATCGATATCATCACCACCATCTTCAAGACAATCCTTTTTAAGAAGAGGTTCGCCTTTCTGTTTAGGAGATCTAAAACTGAGTTTTCTCTTCTTCCAAGATAACATTCTCTTCTTAGACATTTGTCCTTTCGCCTGCTCCAAGACTACTACATCATTTGAAACCTCATTACCGCAATGTCCTGTCTCTGCTAATGGACTGCGGTGGGTGTAATATATCAAATCCTCGTCTTCAGGGTTTGTATCAGCATGAAATGAGCCTCTAGCCCAATTAGCATATCGAAGTGTTTTGTAATTAACCGGATCAGCTACGCTGCTTTCATTCTCTTCTGATTCATCCGCAGCATCACCTTCCTCTAGAGAATCTGTGTCAAAAGGATAAGTAGAGTCAGAATCAAGATTTCTCTCTGGACTCTTTCCTTCACTTCCGCTTCCGCTGCTTCCATCTTTCTCACACTCCTTTTCCGATGCGTGGGGATTAGACATGCAATGGTTGAAGGATTTCATCTTTCTCAGGCCTACTTTTACAACAGACTCAGCTTTCTCAGCTTCAGTAGAAAGAGGAGACCATAGAACAGGAAGAGCAGATCTCTGTCTTTCAGGCAATGATTCTTTAAGGGCAAACTGAAGAGATATCTGAAAACATCATAAGTTGAAAACCTGAGGTTAGAGAAATGAAAACAACAGTAAATTTCAGAGAACCCATCTAATAAAGAAGGAAATATCACTGACGCACATGAAGACATGGACTTCGCACAGATGATGATGAGCCACTACTCTTCAGAGGAACTTTGACTTGAACATCATCTTCTTTCATCAATGAAAAGTACTCTGCAATGTTCAGTGATGCCTTTCCAAAGCTACGAACTTTCTCCTTTGATCCTTGATTCAGTCCCTACATAACAACCGACCCCAAACACTTAGCTTTTCACAACAAATCCCAAGAAGAGATAACACATACACAAAATCTAAATGCCCAATCAAGACCATAGACTTATATCCCAGAATGAATAAAAATCCCCAATTTATACAAAGGACCTAAGCAAAGGTACAACCTTTATTATACAGACCCTAATCATTTAGAAAGAGACATCAGAGTCAACGATTCTAAAAAAGATAAGAGAGAGAGAGAGAGAGTGAAAGAGACTAACATTGAAGACAGTGAAAGAAACGAGCCATGGAAGAAACGATCCTTCCTTGTAAACAGAGAATTCACAAACCCTCTTAAACTCTTCGTTCCACTCAACGACGCCGTCGCCGCGAAACCCACCTTCTTCGGTTAAATTCCGTACGAGGGAGCGTTTGAGAGTAACAGATTTAGGACCTTTCCACTTAATCTCAACGACAGGTCTCTTCCTCGACCCACATCGCTGATGATCAGTATCATCGCCATCACAATCGGAAGAATCCAACAAACCTTCCATCTTATGAACAACGACGATCACGTCGAATTTGACGGCGAAGAGAGGAGGCCACGGTGGCCACCGCATGATCTGTTTCATTTTCACAACCATACAAAAAACGATACAAGTGGCTAACAACCAAAGCCTAAAAAGATTTGGGGGATAAGAACGAATCTTAGAAAAAAAAAGGGTACTGGAGTAATCGAGATTTGAGGAAGAAAGAATCGGACTTTAAGAGATGGGTATGGAGGATTTGGTGGACGCAGACGCGGTGTGTGATTCAGACTCAAATATATTTGAAATTTTGAAGAAAGAGATAAAGATAGAGAGAGAGAACTCTGCGTTTGGTTCTTTTTAGAGTCAACCCTTATAGAGATAGAGAGAGAGAAGGACGGCAATATAAAATTGGTGATTAATTAATTAATTAATAGAGCTAGATTTAATTATTTAAAATGATGATACACATTACTGTATAAAGTTTGACATTATAAATTATTTATTTAATAAAGACGTTATAGAAAAATGATTTTTTTGGAGAGCAGGTGAAACAGAGGATGGAGCATACGTCTTTGTATCCACGTTCTAGGTGCAAAAAGTCTTCTTTGGTTATTTTTTTTTTTTTAAAACTGTTGAGAAATATAATTAATTGATGTATAAATTGTGTGCTGACGTTTAGTTTTGGAATATTTGTATCTGAAAACAACAATTTCAATTAGTAGTTAAATTAAATTTCGAGAAATTAATTACATCTTTTAGTCAATCCAGCAGATTTTAAGGTTAGGTGTGTTGTAATTAAGGTTTATAGATATTGTTCATATGGATATATATAAATATATTAAAATTGTAGATAAAACTAATAAATTCTATAACTAATAAAAACGGCCATTTATTTTTTTGAGTAAAGTTGGATTTTTTATGGCTGAATTTAGTAGTTTTCTATTATATGCTATATTTTGTTTATAATTATTTAAAGCTATACCAAAGTTATTACTTTTGACTATATAATAGAAGAAAAAACTTTTTGTCAACTATATGAATGATGATCAGTAGGTTTTGACTAGATTCTCTAATAATTTTGTTTCCACAATGTTCTTTAAATCGCAGCCAGTAACGTGATTCATATCTATAATAGACTCTAGAGGCTCTTTAAATCTCGATCACAAACTCACAAAATATGACTTTACTATATGTACAAATTATTTCGAATAATCTTATCTGTCATTTGAAATTATTTTGTTCCTAATCAGAATTACAAAATTCATACACCATCTTCTTTCTTTTCTTTTTATTGGGTGTCTCGGAAAGGATCCGAACCTGAATTAGGTTTTCAATGTTTTAATTAATTAGAGATCTTATAGCTAATATATATAATATTTTGTCCAATCCATGTGAAAGATAAGTTTTTTAATGTTCATGAAGGAATGATATTACTCTTTTAGGTGTTTAAAAGTGTAAGAAATAAAGTTAGGTATGTCCTAATTCATAAATTTTTCTGCTATTAAGTCCTCCTAACCATATGTCATTGCCTTAAAGTTAATAGTCCCTACACTAACTCATGCTCCCATTATCCTCTTTCGATTTTTTACTTCTTTTGTAATGGAAAATAAAATTATAAATCATTTCTTATGTGATGTGTACTTCTTTGGCGGTCTCAAAGAGTTAACTAATAGACACGTACACTCTGTAATAATTTGAGGTTTTTTGGTTCGATTGTGGTTTTTTTAGTTAGATTGCATGTTTCGATTTATGTATTTATTAAAAGTGTTACTAATAAATTGTATATTATGATTTTCTAATAAAAAGTACAAAAAGAAGAATATTTAATATTGAAAAAGTAATAAAGAAACATATTACTTTAAACAAGAACCAACATATTTGCTTTAGAACAATTAGAACCAAACACAAGTAGAACTTTATGATACAGTTAATCATGATCACGTTTTGTGGACTGGAATTAGGAGATTTAAAGATGGATAGAGACGTACGCAGTAGCTTTGAAAATAGACAATTTAATTATTTTATTATATAAAACCAATTTTGTAATTTATAGATTTAAAAAGTCGTATCCCCCAAAAAAATGAGCACTTTTTGATGTCAACAACATCCATACGCACGCCTTAAATTATTTTATTATTGGAGAAAAAAAATAAGTTGATTGTGAGACCCACTTCTACATTTTCCTGAATAAAGTAAGTTAGGTATACAGTTAAATTAAATTAAACTAGCTAAATTATTTTATGTTTACAAAATTAAACTAAACTAGCTAAAAATTCATACTTATTAAACAACAAATAAGATAAGCTCGTCGACTAATGGAAAAAACTACAAAACAGCTCTGTAGTTTTGTTCTTTGAAGTATGAAGAAAAGATGATTTATAGTGAAGTGAACTGATGTAATTTGACCACAAATGAAAAGTGAACTGATGTATCGTTGGGTGCTAGACAACATAAGCTATTCCTTATCACTTTTTAATTACAAGCTGGATCCTTTGTTTTTCCTTACCACACATAATAAATTATCTTAATGGAAAATAAAGATCTCAAATAAATACGAGTTTTAGATTAGAAAGTATGGTGGCTATTATTTTCAGTGACCAAATTTAGCGACATCTGTACATTGCTTTATAATTATTTCAGCAAGATTCAGTGACCACAAATAAATTATTGTCTTATTTTGTTTCTCTAGTAATGTTTGTAATTAGTGGAATGTCTAGATTAGTGTTTTTTTCTACTCTTCGAATTTACCTTTACAGACAAGAATAACGTTTGTAAAGCTATGCAGATTCAATTGCCAAATGACATAAGACTACATATGTATGCTCAAAGTACACAACACAACAAAGTTTCACAAACAAGTATAAGACAAAAAAAAAAAAACCTCATCCACAAGATTGAGATCCAAAAGAGGGCAAAAAGAGAATATTGGCTGTGCATTTGTCTTTAACACAACGAACGATCATCATATATTATCAGAAAACTCTTTTTGTCTTGCCTGTAGTTTTGTAGTTTAGATAAACTGATGAAACTAGAGTTTAAGAGCAATGCTAAAGCTTTTCTCTAATCCTCTTGATCTGTTTTTTTTTTTGTATTTGCAGAGCTCAGCATCAAGCCTCTTAACTTTATCTTCCACTGAATCCCCACACAAGTCTTCTCGATGACAAAGCAGAAGAACTCGATTGAAAAAAATTGGACAAGATTTTTGCTTATTCCTTTATATATATATATATATATATATATATATTAGTACTTATTTCTAATATCACAATAGTTTTGGAAACCTAGTAACCAGTATTTTTTTATTGTGCGTCGATTTTTCATGTATTATATGGTTATCTTGAAAGCCAATAACCAAAAAAAAAAAGTATTTATTTAATGCATATGGATAGTAATAATTTTGAAAGTAAAATAGAGGAAAAAACTGAAAAAGAGAAAAAATTCAAAACATTAAATTGTTTTCCTAAGGTGGGTGGATATATTTATAAATAAAAATCTGATGGACTTATATGGATAAAGTGGAAATTTAGATTTATTTATATATTTATTAATATAACCAATAATAAGAAGAATAAAATACTAAAAACTAGAAGAAAGATCCCTAACTATTATTATAAATACCTAAGTATTTGGGTGTTAATTAGATTTGACAAGAAAAATATATTAAGAAACTTTTTATAATAGTTATGGATTTCATATGAGAAGAGCCAGTTCATAGATCATGGTGAAATAAAAGATTAAGAAATATAAAATCAGAAGAATTAATAACAAACAAAATATCATATTTTTTAATTAATGACAAACAAAATATCATAAATTTTTAAAATAAAAAACATAAACACATTTTCAAACTAAATACATTTTCATGTGGTTTTTAGTTGCTGGTGAGTATTTTCTCCACCGACCTATTTTTTGATTATTCGAAAAATCAAGTCATCTCAGTGGAGGAATGCAAACTCACAATGTTATAACTAATCACAATGGTGACATTGTATGACGTTGTTCCTAAGCCAACACGCATCGGAATATACACTCTAAGAAGACATGCCTGCTTCTGATTATTCTCTTTGTGTTGCTTTCAGATCATAACTATTTGTGTTTCGGGTCATTGCAATCACCAATATGTCCATCGTAGAGAGTATCTTTAGACTTGTTTTAATCCCTGAGTCATTGTGAAACTAGATCACTCTGCTAGAATGTTAGAAGAAGCCTATATATGCTCAAGAAGTACACATTACAAACGAAGTTTCCAAAATAAGTCTAAGACAAAAACCTCATCCAAAAGATTGAGAATCCAAAAGAGGGCAAACGAGAATCTTGGCTGTGCATTTTGTCTTCAACACAATCATCATATATTATCAGAAACTCTTGTCTTGGGCTCTAGTTTTGTAATTTGAATAGACTGGAACTAGAGTTTAAGAGCAATGCTAAAGCTTTTATCTAGACCCATCTTCACAGGACCTCCTGTAATGCTTCCTTTCTGCATCATCGCCACAAACTCGTTGTAGTCTATTCTCCCGTCCTGCAAACAACAATTCAGTTGTTCAACATTATCAACACTCAACAAGAGTTTCATAAGTTGTTGAAGAATTTCTCATAGGATCAATATATCAAATCCAAAACCGATTTCAACATTGGTTACAACACATTGGTTTACTTCAGGAACGAGAGTTTCTACTATCCCCCTACGTTTAACAAGAATCATACTCAATCAGCCGAGTCTTTCAGAGAAAAGATCTCTAAAAGGATAGTGTAATTCTCACTATTTTCAACAATGCACGGATTCAAGAGGGTCATATACGTGAGATTCCTATGAGTGGAATGATACATAATCCATTCAAATCTGATCACTGTTGAGAAGTATTCAAGTCATATGAAAATAAGGATAAGATGATAAAGGTGTAAAGGCGCTTACATTGTCTTGATCAACGTCGCGCATCAGTTCTTCTATGCGGACATCCTCCACACCAAACTCCTCACAAGCTTGTTGAAGCTCGTCTGGCGTGATATAGCCACTCCCATCTTTGTCAAAGTATGTAAAGGCTGCAAACAAATGGTCCTCTCTCTCTATTTTGTTTAGATGCAATGTTGCAGCTATGAACTCTTTGTAGTCTATTGTTCCACTGTTGTCCACATCAGCCTATATTAAATACACATGAGAGAGAGACACCAGATTAAATGCAAATCCTAGCTTAAACACAGAAGTATATAACCAGAACCAACAGAGTAATTTTGGATTATAACAAGCCCATTTCATAATTATAGTTAGGGACCTTCATTCACAAAATAGCAAGAGGGTTAAAACTTACAGCTTGCATCAAGTCGAGAATTTCAGACTCGTTGAGGTTTGCCCCTACTCGTTTTAGTCCTGCTTTCAGTTCTTCAAAAGTTATCTGACCACTCTTGTCCGCATCTATCATATTAAACATTTCTTTCAAGCCAGCTATTTCTTCTTCAGATAAGCTCTCAGCAATGACCTGCAAGAAGGCATAAAGAGAGAAACTTAATATGCATCGTCTCTTTCTTTCCACATAACAAGAAGAAGAGAAGGTAACAAGCAACTATCTCATGTTTTTCACAGTAACTTGTTCTCCATATGGTTTTAATTTTGATTAGCATTGAAAAGCCGCTTACTCTAAGAGCCATTTTCTTGAACTTGTTCATCGCAGAAAATTGCTTCATACGGCTCAGAACAGCAGAATCCAGAGGTTTGTCTGGAGCCACACCATCGACTTGTACCCATGGATGACCTGAGAGGAAGCACAACTTCATAAGAAATAGGACAGTGACACAAATGAACTCTACATGACAATGTATTTGGAAACTTCATTACTAAATAGCTGTGAGACAGCACACTTACTTTATATAGGACCATTGAAATCTATGCTCAATGGAACTGATAGAAAGAGAGTCGTAACGCTCTAACGGAAAGAGGAAGGTTTCAGATCAAAATAACTTACATAATACTTGGTGGGCAGTTAACCTTTTCTTGGGATCTCTGACAAGCATTTTCCTCACTAAGTCTTTTGCACTTTCAGATATGCTCGGCCAGGGATCTGACGAAAAGTCAAGATCACCGTGGAGGACCTGTTCGAAGATACCTTGTTCGGTTTCTGAATGTTCAAAAAACAAACAAAAAGAACAAAGATTTTGTTCAGAGCCTAATTAGGACAGGTGACAAATCTCTTATCTAAATATGATATACACAATCCTTACCAGCCCAGAATGGGGGAACTCCACTCAATAAAATGTACACAATCACTCCAGCACTCCAGACATCAGCTTCAGGACCATAACGCTTTCGAAGAACTTCCGGAGCAACATAATATGGGCTACCAACAACATCTGTAAAAATATCGTCTGCAAAGAGGAAGGAATTAATTTCAAAAACCATTGACCAACATGAATCATGCCTATCAAGTTAAGAGACCAAATCTAATAAACTAAATGGTTTAAGATGAGTAATATTGAAAGCATACCTGGCTTAAAGAACATTGAGAGTCCAAAATCAATCGTCTTCAAGAGGGAATCTTCATGTTTACTGACAAAAAGAAAGTTCTCGGGCTTGAGGTCTCGATGCATAACACCAAGAGAATGGCAAGCCTCTACAACCCCAACAATGGTTCTAGTGAGCTCAGCCGCTTTCCTCTCTGTGTAGTGACCGCGTTGAATGATCCTGTCAAAAAGCTCGCCACCTGCACAACACTCCATCACAAGGTGCACCGCCACAATATCCTCATAAGCTCCTTTAATGGATATGACATTTGGGTGACCAGCCAAGTGATGCATTATCTGAATTTCTCTTCTCACATCCTCAACGTCTTCATCAGTCAACAGCTTCCTCTTAGCAATTGACTTGCAGGCAAACTCCTTCCCTGTAGTCTTCTCCACACATAAAAAAGTCGTCCCAAACTGCCCTTGTCCAAGTTTCCTACCCAAGGAATAGAATTCCTTAAAGTTTTCAGTTTTCCTCTGCAACACTGACTCAGTCCTAAGCCCTGCACTTGACACTCTTTTAATGTGTTTAGGCTTCTTAGGCTTAGCTGGAGGATCAGGTTTTGCCTCCGGCTTAGTCTCTGACTTGGTCTCCGGTTTGGTCTCTGGTTTGGACTCAGGTTTGGTCTCCTCTTGCACTTCAGGCTTGACTTCAGGTCGAATCTCTCTGTCCTTGGTCTCGATGTTAGCCCCTGGCTTGGGCATTGTGACTTGTTCAGGAGGTTTACTCTGGACATCATCAGATGATAAAGATCGAAGCTCTCCTGAAACAGGTCTACTTGCAATATCTCCATTGCTCACGGAAGCCGAATCATCTCCATCTCTTGGCCGCCACATTGCAGCTGAAACAGATTGCAAGAAGCCATTTCTGCTTGGTCCAACACAAGTATTACCCATCCAAATACCCCAAAACTTCTCTTAAATCTCTTTCACCAAAAATAGCATCAAGATCTGATCACAACACCCTGTGAAAACAATCTAATCTCATCCCTAAAGTCAAATCCTTCATATCATAAGACTTTTTAGTTCTTGAACACCATCAGACATCAAACAAATGCATTCAATATTCTTACACAGCTGAACCTTACTTGGGTCAATAACGACCAAGGAAACAGCACAGAGCTTATATAATAATACAGAGGTGAAATATAGCAAGAAAGATGAAAAGGGTATCGGAAAAATCGTGACTTGAGACGAACCCAGAAAAGAGAAGGATGTAAGGAACCGAAGCAAACAAAACACAGAGAGAGTAGAGAGAAAACACGCCTAGACAAGAACAAAGACAGAGAGAGAGATCTGAAGAGTAAAAGAGAAAGAATGAGAAAAATAAATTGGGGGGGTTGGGTGGGAAAAATAATAAAAGGGATAGTTTAATAGCACTACAGTTGCATAAACCGTAGGGACATTTGATAATTAAATGAGAGAGTCAAGGCTGTAGAGAAGAAGAAGAAGAAGACGATGGATGAAGCAGAAGAGAAGAAGAAGAAGAAGAATTGAACCAGTTTGAAAAACGCGTTCTTTTGTTTTGATTATCTCTCTCTCTCTCTATCGTCGCCGAGTTTTGCGCTGCGATTTGTCTTAAACTCGATTTTATTAAATTGTTGTCTTTTGTTTTTGTGTAAGTCCACCCTTTTCAATCTTGGCAACCCAGACGTCGGGGCAAGGGTTTTTTTTTAATTAGTAGTAGTATTAAACTTTTGGGATTTAAAGGTGAATTACCATAAATTTGTTTTCCTTTGTTTGGCACATTCTATTAAATTCCCTTCTTTTAAAACGGACCCCATCATTTATTATTTATAAAGATTAAACCCGCAAGTAAAAAACTATCCAAACAAAACCACATGTTAATTATCTTATTAACAAATCACGTTGATCAAACACTACACATTCCTGTCGTCGTCCTTATGTTTATCCCTAATTGAGAAAGCTGACCACAGCTTTTATTTTATTGTAGATCTAAACCTACCTGCAACGGTGCAACCAAACATCATGATGATCCTTACTTTCCATTGTCTTTTCGTCTTAATGTTAATGGAACACTCAATCACCCTTCCTATTGTAGTAGATTAGCCAATGAGATGCCCTTTCCTGCAATGGAACAGTATGAGTCCAAAACAGAAACGAATCTCTATTGTTATGAGGAGATGGTGTTTTGTAAAAAGTATTCAAGAAGATAGATTTTGTGGCAAAGACATTCACTATGATGTGTATGAGACTAGTCCAATAAGTGCTGATAGTGGATTATCATCAGAACAGAGCTTTTTAGGTGTCAAAAGTGTGTTCACCGCACTGCCACATCCTGATTAGAAGATCAAGTAAACGTCCAAAACTGAAACAATTTCTCATCCAGTATAGCCAACTCTGGTCTAAGGACCTGCAAGAACAGAGGATCCTTAGTGCAGAGATTCTCAAAACCTTTCCCATCTATTATTCCGAGGACAACTGTTTCCATGAATTGCTGTGAGGAACAATGACTTGACTCCTATTCTTGACTATCAATATATTGCTAACTGAAGACTCTTTTTTTGCAACCACAAAATCCTTCATTGACTTTCCTGTTGAGAACATCAGTCTTCATGTAAACAAGTTCAAGCTTTGACAGTACTTAGGCATAGAACTGCATAAGTACAATTCGATCATCAGATATAAGATATGCCACTAGACATTTTGGCAAGAGCCCCCTGATAAATTTTGCAAACAAGTGAAACATAATGATAAACGGATACACAACCACAAGTAAGAAACATTCTACACGTCTAATTAACACACAAAAAAAAAAAAAAAAAAAAAGACTAATTGGCTTGGCTGACCAAGTTTTCTGTTCCGTGCACAACCACAAGTAAGAAACATTCTACACGTCTAATTGACTAATGAAGACTGACCAAAAAGAAATGACTAATGGAATAAGACACCTCAGTTGGCTCAATCTTTACCATATTCTACAAGTCACTGTCAAATGCCATCAGAAAAGTGATCTTTCCTGAGACATTATTTCCCATCACTGAACATATATGTGCCTTAACCTTCGACAATAGAAGAAAGTCAGCAGCAATGCACACAATTGGAATCTGTTAAGCTCGTCAGAACTATTTACCTCCGAATGCTGTTAGTACAGAATCACAGCTTACGAACTTGACAACGTCTTTTATGTACTACTGTTTCACTAACTCTGATTCATCAATCATCAACTTGAAAGTACTAAAGTCTGAAATTTCAGTGCTTTTTTGGTTAAAAAAAACTTAAATTTCAAAGGAAAGTTCGGTTACGGGTGCTCTCAACTCATCTCTCCTGTCTTCCCCAATTCAACGATTCACAAGCTCTCAAAATCCCTAAACCTCAAGCAAGCAAATGTCTCGTATCCCCGTCATCAGGATCCTCCACCCACGAAACTAAAGATGCAGACTTTTCGACATAATCATCGTAGAGGAAAAAGTAAAGTCTTTTTCTTTTTAACGGCGGGGGATTACACAGTAGCGGCGGCCGGAGGTCAGAGTATTCATCTCCGGTTTAGCGTGAGATTAGAGTCGAGGAATCTGATTCTCCCGCCCTAGTGACACGTGTCCAAGGTCGGTTAAAAAGCAAGTACGATATTTTTCAGTTTTTTTTTTTTTTCATTTAAAAAAAGGGAAATAATTTTATAAAACTCATTTTAGTAAAAAAAAGAGGAAACGACGACGCTTTGTTCGTCGTTATGCTAATTGCAGAGTACAGTATACTCTGGGGCTGGGGGGTACAGATGTTTTTGTGGAAAAACGTGAGCCAACCCCACCCCAACCCCACGTTCCCAAGAAAAAAACAACAAATCCCCCGCATCAACGTCTTTTACACTCTCTTCTCTCTCTCTCTCTCTCTTTCTTTCAATCTCTGCTTAAAAGCGTTTATTAACTACTCTTTTTTAATTCTCTTATTAATATTGTTTCTAATAAAATCTCACCCAAGAAGAAGAAGAAGAAGAAGAAGCAGAGATATTTTTCTAGTGTTGTTGTTGTTGTTGTTGTTGCTCTGCCTAACTCTCTCTACTGTAAGTTCTTTCTTTCTTTCTCTACTGTGGTGTGGGATCTTGCGTTT
Source organism: Camelina laxa (assembly GCA_024034495.1). Lineage (NCBI taxonomy): Eukaryota > Viridiplantae > Streptophyta > Magnoliopsida > Brassicales > Brassicaceae > Camelina > Camelina laxa. Next base: position 1,712,382 of record CM043881.1, read on the forward strand.
TCCTCCTTCAATGTATAAGTCTTTCTAATTCCATGGGACAAGATTCGATACCGAATCGTGGGGGTTTCTTCATCTTTGTTGAACACTTTTACAGTAAATCTCAATAAAGTTTTGTTTTTTTTTTTTTTTTCTTCTCTTTTTTCTTCTTCTCACTGATGAAAAAAGGTTGCTTTTTTATTTTTCTTTATCTTTCTTGGATGCTGAGAACCTTAAGGTATCAGCAATTTGAGGGTTTTTTTATTTTTTTGGATATTTTCTAAGCTGACAAGTGAGAGAACTCTTTCTTATCTTGAGTTTCTGTCTTCTGTATTTCCAGAATTGCCCCACTGTTTAACCAAGATGAGCAGAGTTTTCGTAGCGATTCTTCTATGGATGTCTGTGTGGGTTTCTTGTAATGGGGATGGAGACTATGTGTTGTACAAGGACCCCAAACAGACAGTTTCAGATCGAGTTGCGGATTTGTTTGGTAGAATGACTTTGGAAGAGAAGATTGGTCAGATGGTTCAGATTGATAGAAGTGTTGCTACTGTTAACATCATGAGAGATTACTTCATCGGTATGCAAATTACTAATCTTTCTTGCAATTTCTTACTTATTTCACTTGGTTGGTTCATTATTTCTTATGTTCCTCTCTTCAATACTTCAGCTTGTTTGGATATATAATGAAATTTTCCCGGTATTGAGTGTTCGGATTTGTGAAACTTGAAACTAGAAGATGTCTCTTTCTTCTGTTGCAGGCAGTGTATTGAGTGGTGGTGGGAGTGCTCCACTTCCTGAGGCAACAGCTCAGAATTGGGTTGATATGATCAATGAGTATCAGAAGGGAGCTTTAGTGAGTCGTTTGGGGATTCCTATGATTTATGGCATTGATGCCGTTCACGGGCATAACAATGTCTATAACGCTACTATCTTCCCTCACAATGTTGGTCTTGGAGCCACCAGGCAAGTTTTAGCTAAAACGTTTATTTGGTTTTGCATGTTTCCCGTCTCTGTTTTTGTGAATGCTATCTAGAGTTCTTCTGCTGATAGATTTGAGTTTTACAGGGATCCTGATCTGGTTAAGAGGATTGGAGCAGCTACTGCTGTTGAAGTCAGAGCCACTGGAATTCCATACACATTTGCTCCTTGCATTGCAGTAAAGTTTCTGCATTTTGGATCCTATAAGTTATCTTCATATATTTGGTACTTTGGACATTTGTTAAAGTTGTTACTCACTCACTTTTTGTAGGTTTGTAGAGATCCCAGATGGGGTAGGTGTTATGAGAGCTACAGCGAGGATCACAAAGTTGTGGAAGACATGACAGATGTCATACTTGGTTTACAAGGAGAGCCTCCTGCCAACTATAAGCATGGCATTCCATTTGTTGGTGGCAGGTAAGGCTTTTGCTAATTTTGTTGTGTTATATGAGCCTTACATAAGTATGTTCTTCCTTTTATGCGTGTTATTGTTTTCAGGGATAAAGTTGCAGCATGTGCCAAGCATTACGTGGGAGATGGTGGGACAACCCGAGGAGTAAATGAGAACAACACGGTGACTGATTTACATGGCCTTCTTAGCGTTCACATGCCTGCTTATGCTGATGCAATTTACAAAGGTGTTTCGACAGTGATGGTTTCATACTCGAGCTGGAATGGTGAGAAGATGCATGCAAATACTGAGCTTATCACAGGGTATCTTAAGGGTACCCTTAACTTTAAGGTCTGCCTACTTTTTTCCTCCTTAAATGACAACCACAACTTCAATGCACATACTCTATGTTCTAGCAGTAGTCTGAATGAATATTGCTCTTTCTCCATGTATTTTGTAGAGTCGTCAATAGAACCTTTTATCGAGCATATGTGAATTCTTGATTTTGAGTTCTAATTCCAACCTATCATCTCTATGATATGTTCAGGGTTTTGTTATTTCGGATTGGCAAGGTGTTGATAAGATTTCCTCACCACCGCATACGAACTACACAGCTTCCGTGCGAGCTGCAATTCAAGCTGGCATTGATATGGTTTGTGTTATAAACTTCACAGACATTCCTGGACTGAGACAGGAAGATGTTACTCATGTCTGTGTTAGCTAATAAAACAATATGCAGGTCATGGTTCCCTTCAACTTTACCGAGTTTGTCAATGATCTTACGTCCTTGGTGAAAAACAAAGTCATTCCTGTCACCCGGATTGATGATGCTGTCAGAAGAATCCTGCTTGTCAAGTTCACCATGGGTCTTTTTGAGAACCCTTTGGCTGATTACAGCTTTTCCAATGAACTAGGAAGCCAGGTCAGTTGCGTTATCATTAGGACCTAGATTCTCTTGCAAGTACTTCAAAATCTTGATGGAATGTTTTCAATTTCTATTAGGCACACAGAGACTTGGCAAGGGAGGCTGTTAGGAAATCCCTTGTGCTGCTGAAAAACGGGAACAAAACCAATCCCATGCTCCCACTTCCCAGAAAGACTTCAAAGATCCTAGTAGCTGGCACTCACGCTGATAATTTAGGTTATCAGTGTGGTGGTTGGACCATAACATGGCAAGGATTTAGCGGTAACAAGAACACGAGGGGTACGTTGTGCAACTCCTATTGCAGATTATACAATTGCTATCATCTTGTCTGTGACTATATATGCTGTGAAACACATAGTTGATTAACATTTCAGCAACTAATATGTCTTTTTATGTTCAGGGACTACACTTCTTGGCGCTGTAAAATCAGCTGTTGATCAAAGCACGGAAGTTGTCTTCCGCGAAAACCCAGATGCTGAATTCATCAAATCGAACAACTTTGCTTATGCAATCGTTGCTGTTGGTGAACCTACATATGCAGAGACAGCTGGAGATAGCGACAAGCTAACTATGCTGGACCCAGGTCCAGCGATTATTAGCTCCACTTGTCAGGCTGTCAAGTGTGTGGTTGTGGTTATTTCAGGCAGACCGCTTGTGATGGAACCTTATGTTGCCTCCATTGAGGCATTGGTTGCAGCGTGGCTACCAGGAACAGAAGGACAAGGTATAACTGATGCTCTTTTTGGGGACCATGGTTTCAGTGGAAAACTTCCTGTTACATGGTTCAGAAACACAGAGCAGTTGCCTATGAGCTATGGAGATTCACATTATGACCCACTCTTTGCTTATGGGTCTGGTCTTGAAACAGAATCTGTTTCGAGCATTGTTGCTAGGTAAAATGCTTCACACAGCTTCTTGTTCCATCGTTTCAGTATGATCTGACACAAGATTAAGATTCTTAACCCCTTATTTTGGTTGTAAACAGGTCAACCTCGGCTTCTGCGACTAGCACAAAGCCTTGCTTAATCACAGTCCTTGTATCTGCTACAATTTGTCTATTTCTATTCCCAAGGTATCATCACCAGTTTCAACTTCCTTTTTAATATTTCTTCATAAACTGGTAAGAATCTGACACTTCTGAGATAACTTTCTTTTTGTAGCTTAAGCCGAGTTCTGAGAAGATGAAAGCTCGGAGTAAGATAATTCTTTCAGTTATCTAATCCTGGGAGTTTTTTTTTTTCTTATCCGTAACGTAGTTTTGTTCTTCTAGCCTAGCAAAAGAGATCCTGAATCTGTGTCATGTTATGTTCAGAGTTATTGCAACCTGGAACATCTTGAATATTTGAACTGGAACGTTCTTCTATTTAGGTTCTTTACATTCTACAGACTGTTATCTTCCTTCAACCCATAATTCTTGAAAATAAATTAAATTTACGTTGTGGGCAATGGTAAACACAAGATACGAAACTACACATCTCAACTGATAAAAACTCAAAAGTGACGTCATTTGGGGGGGACAAAAGGCATAAACTTGTGAAGAAAGCAAGAGAACGATATGCTTTCTTTGTAAGAGAAGAAACATATGGATGGATGACCTGAGACTAAAGAAGAGATTTTGACGAACAGAAAACATAGCCGCAAAACTAGGAATATCCATTGCATAACATAAGAGAAAATGGCTAAGTATTGCAGAAATTCAAAGACTTATATATATGCAGAGCAATAAACCTTACTAATATTATCAAAGCTCAAATTAACCAATTCAGAAGAGATCACCAGAAAGTAAATAAAAGAAGTAATTAATAATGGCAGCCAGACAGCAACAGAAAAGAACAGGCTTGGGGGTCAGTACGAGGACCTTGTCCCCAAATCCGAATGGAAGGATCAACCTGAAGCCACAATTCTCACAATTGATCTTCCAGGTTGGTATTCAAATAATTATGGGATTATATTGGACTAATTATGGTGGTTTAATTCTGATGTGAATTGGTTTTTAAAAGGTTTTGCTAAGGAGCAAGTAAAGGTAACGTATGTGCACACCACGAAGATGATAAGAGTCACCGGAGAACGTCCTTTGGCTGATCGGAGATGGAGCCGTTTCAACGAGGTTTTCACTGTTCCACAGAATTGTCTAGTAGATAAGATCCATGGGAGTTTGAAGAATAATGTCCTCACCATCACCTTGCCTAAGGAGACGATCACCAAGGTGGCTAATCTTCCGGAAGCTTCTAAAACTGAGGCTGCTGCTCTGGAGAAGGTGGCGAGGCTAGAGGAAAAGAGGTTGTTGGAACAATCTAGACGGAAAGAAAAGGAAGAGGAAGAAGCTAGGCAGAAGAAGCAGCAGCTTCTGGAAGAGAAAGAGGAGCTAATTAGGAAGCTGCGAGAAGAAGCTAAAGCAAAGGAGGAGGCTGAAATGAGGAAGCTTCAAGCAGAAGCTAAAGCAAAAGAAATGGCCGAGGCAAGAAAGCTTCAAGAAGAAGTTGAAGCAAAAGAGAAACTCGAGCAAAAGAAGCTTGAGGAAATGAAGCTTGTGGAAGAAGCTAAACTATAAGAAGATCAATGAGAGAAAGTCTATTGATGTTACTGGTGGAAAAGAGAAGATACTACTAAAGCCAGAAGAGAGAAAGCTTCCAGAAGTGGTCTATACAAAATCCGGGCATGTGTCTAGCCCCAAATCCGAGTCTAGGTCTGGTCTCAAGCCCGGGTTAGGAGGAGTAGGCGAGGTGGTGAAATCAGCGGAAGAAAAGTTTGGATCCTTGGTGGAAAAGGAAAAGAAAATGGGGAAAGGGATAATGGAGAAAATAAGGAAGAAAGAGATAACAAGTGAAGAGAAGAAGTTGATGATGAATGTAGGAGTGGCTGCTCTTGTTATCTTTGCTCTTGGAGCTTATGTCTCTTATACCTTTTGCTCTTCATCTCCTTCTTCTCCATCTCCTTCTTCCTCTCCTTCTTCATCATCTTCTACCAAACCAGAATGAGATCTCTTAAAAGAAAAAGTTTATGTGAACTGAACAATGTATAATATTATACTTTGTAACTGTGATATATTATGAAATCTAATAAAGTTTGGTGATGTCATATATTTAAGTCATGTAATTATAATTTCATATCCATTAGGACAATAAACATTATATGCTCTTTTTTAGGGGTAGCATTTAAAGATAATAAAAATAACGAGGACCATATATTAATTTTGTCAATTAAACAAAAATAGCTATCCTGGTCCAAAACAATTAAACAGTATCAGAAAAATTCATAAACCCTAAACCCTTTTAGATTCGAAGACAGAGAGACCTGAAATCTTACTCCTTTCGATCTTCTCTGACTATTAATCTGTGTCTGGGAGAGAACCCAGTTGAATTGGGCACTGAGAGAATCAGAAAGTAACTTCATTTGCTGGAGAACGGGGAAGTAGAGACAAGGAAGACGGCGAGGTTAAGAACCATGCCTCATCGTCCATTTCGCTTTCTACAATGCGTTTCACGAAACGAATAAGCCTCTTCTTGGGGCAGACAACCAAGATTCATACTCGTTCTCTACTGGGAAATCCATCTTTATACAGGGCTTTTACTGTTGGTCCGGTTTCTAACTCGCCGGCGTTTCTGATTTCGAGTCGCAGTGGTGATGGTGTCACTGGATTGTTCTACCCAATACATCGTCGTTTCATTGGTCACACTGCGGAACAGTTCTCCGATGATGAATACGAGTGTGAATTCGAGGAACATAAGGTTCGTATTTTGGTAAATTGTTTAAATAAATGGAATCAATCAGCCAATTAGATTACTCGGATTGGATTTGTGTCGATCTCTAGAGTATAACCTTGTCGATAAAATTGTTTAGTGGAATGACTAAGTAAATGAGAGTTTTTTTTTTTAACCTCTTTCTGTTTGATCCTTTCTACTTGGGAAATGACTTGATACATGGCGTGAACTGGTTTATAGGCTTCATCTTCTGTGGCCAATGTTGATGAGTGGAAGTGGAAGTTAAATATTCTGTTGGCCAATGGTAGCGAACAAGAAATTGTTTCCAGAGACAAAAGGGATCGAAGGGATTATGAGCAGATTTCAAATCTTGCCAAGAGAATGGGACTGTACAGGTATATAAGTAGATCTTTGTTTGGTCAATTGCATGTTTCTTATCATAAACTATGGGCAAACCTGATTCTTGTAACTTTGGATTTTTGGTTCCGACTTAACAGTGAAATTTACGGGAAAGTGGTGGTTGCAAGCAAGGTTCCTCTTCCCAACTACCGGCCAGATCTGGATGATAAGCGACCACAACGGGAGGTAACTTTGCCTCTCTTGATTTGCCAAAATGATAAGGCACAATTTGTTACTTTTATGCTGAACCTGTAATGCATCTCCTGGTGCAGGTGGTACTTCCTTTGAGTTTGCAAAGAAGGGTAGAGGGACTTCTCCAGGAACACCTTGATAGACAGCAGCTACTCTCAGGAAAGGCTAATGAAGGTGTAGCTGATTCTCAACCTCCTAAACAGACTGAAGAACTTCCCGATGAAAGTTCTGATTCGTTTCTCGATGGTTCTGTTATGGAAAAGGTACTTCAGAGGAGGAGTATGCGGATGCGCAATATGCAGAGAGCCTGGCAGGTATTACTAAATCATCTTTACCTCGTTCCTCTTATCTTTTCATCAAAGCGTTTTTACTAAAGCAATAGTTGTTTGGTTGGATATTAGGAATCTCCTGAGGGAAGGAAGATGCTGGAATTCCGGAAATCTTTGCCTTCATTTAAGGACAAAGAAAGACTTCTTCAAGCTATTGCTCGAAACCAGGTGAAATTTTAGAGATGATAATCTTTGACTGTGATTGGAAATTCGTTTTGTTGTACGTCTTTGACTGTCAAAATTCTCAGGTAATAGTTGTATCTGGGGAGACTGGATGTGGTAAGACAACTCAACTTCCACAATACATTTTGGAATCAGAGATAGAGTCTGGTCGAGGAGCATTCTGCAACATCATTTGTACACAACCTAGGAGAATATCTGCCATGGCAGTTTCAGAAAGAGTGTCAGCTGAGAGAGGAGAACCTCTTGGTGAAACGGTTAGCCAAGATGCTTAAGCTTCATTTGAGCACCAATTCGAAAGCTGTCTGATTACTCCAACGAACGCTAAAATTTTGTTTAAAGATGCTTGTTTGTTAATGATTTTATACTTAACAGAGATTTTTTTGATAGGTTGGGTTTAAAGTTCGGCTAGAAGGAATGAGAGGAAAGAATACCCATCTTCTATTTTGTACAAGTGGTATCCTACTTAGACGTCTGCTTAGTGATCGCAATTTGAATGGTGTAACACATGTATTTGTTGATGAAATCCATGAAAGGGGCATGAATGAAGGTACATATTCTATATTCTAATGTTTAGGTTTCTGCAAATCGAGTCTCATAATTGTTTATCCCGCTCGCTTCTTGGTTGCAGATTTCCTAATTATAGTGTTAAAGGAGCTTCTTCCACGGCGTCCAGATCTGAGATTGATTCTCATGAGTGCCACTTTAAATGCTGAACTCTTTTCTAATTATTATGGAGGGGCACCAACGATTCACATTCCTGTAAGACAATGTTTTTCCTCATGAGTCTTGATACTCTGGATATTCAGTACGCTTTCTCATTTCAAAATAGTTCTTTGTCAAGCCTTGAATGTATGTATATATATTTTTCAGGGCTTCACACATCCAGTGAAGGCACATTTTTTGGAGGATGTACTGGAAATAACGGGATATAAGTTGACCTCTTTCAACCAAGTTGATGATTATGGTCAAGAAAAGACGTGGAAAACGCAAAAACAGTTAATGCCTCGCAAAAGAAAAAACCAGATCACTACTCTTGTTGAGGTACTTAGCTAATTTTTGTACATAAAGTGGAGGTTCCTTAGAATTAAAGTCTCAAGCATCATATGACAGGGAAAGGGTAATCTGCTAATTTGCCAGTCTTACTGAGATATGTTTCTATTGATGAATTACGTTCGCTGAACAGACCAAATCGTTCAATAGCATTGTTCAACAATCTTTCTTTAAAATTGCAGGATGCTCTCACCAAGTCAAATTTTGAAGGCTATAACTCTAGGACACGTGATTCACTTTCGTCTTGGATGCCTGACTGCATAGGATTTAATCTCATTGAGGCTGTTCTCTGTCACATCTGCCGAAAAGAACGTCCAGGTGCTGTATTAGTATTTTTGACTGGATGGGATGACATCAGATCCCTGAGCGACCAAATCAAAGCCCATCCTCTCTTGGGGGATCCCAATAGGGTCTTACTATTGATGTGCCACGGCTCAATGGCAACTGCTGAACAGGTTGATTTATCTCTCCATGTGTAACTTTGTGTCCTTTCAGTTTGAGTTGTTACCCTGGAGAAGTAGTAATTGTAACTTATTTAACATGTGTCCCTCCAATCTTTACATCTTTCTTCGATATTTCTGCAGAGACTCATTTTTGAGAGAGCACCTCCTAATATTCGAAAAATTGTTCTTGCTACAAACATGGCAGAAGCTAGTATTACAATAAACGATGTAGTTTTTGTGGTTGACTGTGGCAAAGCAAAAGAAACCACCTACGATGCTTTGAACAATACACCTTGTTTGCTACCCTCCTGGATATCTCAAGCTTCTGCTCGACAGGTGAATTCATTATGCTAAAACTTATGGTACAATCTTTCTTGTGTTTTACACTGTTCTTGTAATTCTGTTCACAACATTGACTCCTTAAAATGATTTGATTGCATGATTACCGTTGCTGCAATTTCAGAAATATCTATTTTGCTTTCTGGTGCATCTTTTGATCGCTATAAAGCTTTCTCATTTGATATACTCAACGTTTCTCTCTATCTGGCCTTCAGAGAAGAGGAAGAGCTGGGCGTCTGTTTCCCGGAGAATGCTATCACTTGTACCCCAAATGCGTCTATGATGCTTTTGCGGAGTATCAACTACCTGAACTTCTGAGGACTCCCTTAAACTCTCTCTGCCTGCAAATTAAAAGTCTTCAGGTTGATAGCATTGCAGAATTCTTGTCAGCTGCACTTCAGGCTCCGGAGTCTTTGGCTGTAAGTGACAGATATTTTGGCAATTATCATGTTACTGGTAACAAGTTTGATTGATTATCAGAATCTTTCTATATGGATAATTTGATTCAAATTGTCTTAGACTAGCCCAAATAACTGGAAATATCATGACAGGTTCAAAATGCTATTGGATTCCTGAAAATGATTGGAGCACTGGATGAAAAGGAAAATCTAACGGATCTTGGTTTGTTTTCTAAGTGCTGAAAAAATAAAGTTTCAATTTTTTCTTATACCTACATGTATCATGACTGAATTTCCTGCTTGCTTTCTTTTTGACCTGTTGTTTGTAACTAGGAAAACTCTTATCGATTCTCCCCGTTGATCCCAAGCTGGGGAAAATGCTGATAATGGGTGCCATCTTCCGTTGCTTTGACCCGATCCTGACAATTGTATCAGGGCTCAGTGTCAGAGATCCTTTCCTTCTACCTCAAGACAAAAAGGACGTAAGTACAAGGACTCATGCTTCATTTTGTATCATGATGTCTTAGTGATTGTGTGATTAATTGGCATATATTTGTTCTAAAAACATAAATAAAAAAACATCTGATGATGATTCCTTGTTTCATTTTAGTTAGCTTTATCAGCCAAGTTGAGATTCTCTGCCAAAGACTACAGTGACCATATGGCCCTTGTTCGTGCCTTTGAAGGGTGGAAAGATGCTGAAAGGGAAGGATCGGCTTATGAGTTCTGTTGGAGGAATTTCCTGTCAGCTCAGACGCTTCAGGCAATACATTCGCTGAGGAAGCAGTTCAACTATATTCTGAAAGAAGCTGGATTAGTACATGATGATTCAGCTCTCAACAACAAGCTAAGTCACAACCAGTCCCTGGTTCGTGCTATCATTTGCTCTGGCCTATTCCCCGGAATAGCATCTGTTGTAGTAAGTCTAAACTACCTATGTCTCTTGCTAAGTCTCCTTTTTTATGTCAGAGGGTTTCGGTGAAATTACATATTGACCTTCTTCTTTGCACAGCACAGAGAGACTTCCATGTCATTTAAAACAATGGATGATGGCCAAGTATCATTATACGCGGTGGGTCTCTTCAATCATATTTCCCAAAAGCATTGGTTAAATCTCTCGAGACAGCCATTGTTTATATAAACGGTTTTTTTATGGTTTCTATGTTTCAGAATTCTGTTAATTCGCGGTTCCCAACAATTCCATACCCTTGGCTAGTCTTTGGAGAGAAAGTAAAGGTCAATGCTGTGCTCATACGGGACTCCACTGGTGTCCCTGATTCCAGTTTGATACTTTTTGGTGGTGCACTGAGCACTGGAGTACAGGTGATTTCTCTCATTATTCTCTCTTTAACCCTTACACGAGTCAGAATCTAAAATATTCTGGGATTGAATCTTGTGTTGTTTCCAGGTGGGACATCTTAAAATGCTTGACGGGTACATTGATTTCTTCATGGATCCGAATTTGGCTGATTCCTACGTAAAGTTGAAGGAAGAACTAGATAAGCTTCTTCAAAGAAAGGCAAGTTCAAATTCGAAAGGAACAAAGTTTGTAGTGCAGCTCTTTAACACCTCTAGTATCTATCTCTTCGATATGCAGCTTGAAGATCCAAGCATGGACATCCACAAAGAAGGAAAGTACCTCATGCTTGCAGTTCAAGAACTCGTGGCGGGAGACCAATGCGAAGGGAGATTTGTCTTTGGCCGTGACACAAAGAGGCCAAGCCAACCGCAAATAGGAGAGAACAAACACTCCAAAGACGGGACAAACCCGAAGAGTCTCCTTCAGACACTTTTGATGAGAGCGGGACACTCGCCTCCGAAGTACAAGACAAAACATCTAAAGACAAACGAATTTAGAGCACTAGTGGAGTTTAAAGGGATGCAGTTCGTTGGTAAACCTCAGAGGAACAAAACGCTGGCTGAGAAAGATGCAGCTGTGGAGGCCTTAGCTTGGTTGACTCATACCTCTGATAATAGTAGTACAGGCCAGCACAATGAGGATGCAGATTCACCACCTGATGTAACTGATAACATGCTGAAACTCCTGGGAGGACGGCGTAGGCGGTCCAAAGGAAAATAATTGAATCTCTCTCTCTCTCTCTCTCTCTCTGTAGGTTTTGTGCCTTTGGACGATCTCAGATCCCAAAGTGATAGTAATATACTTAGGAGACAAAACAATAGTATAGGGTTATTAACATGAAAATCCGAAATCTCAGGGGGTTTTGATGCAATATTATAGTTTTGGACCTTTTTTGGTTCAAGAAAGATGATCTCAGCAACTACTAAACATTAATTAATTAATGGCTGTAAAAGATACTACGATTTGCTTATCGTTAGATCTGAAATCTAATTACTATCTCTAATGGCTGTAAAAGATACTACGATTTGTTGACAAAGATACGATTTCCAAAAAGATAACTTTATTAATTTCGGATTTATGCATCTCTCCTTCGACAATTTTATTTATTTAATGAATGCAATGTTAAAAATTGTATGACAAATAAAAATTCATATCTAGTTAGTATTAGTACAACTCTTGGTTGGAAAAACTACGAAATTAAAATATTTTGACAAAGCTCAACGATGTCGTTTAAAGACGTGTGTAAAATTCTAAAATGTCCCACTCTAAACCCTAGTTTGGGCTTTTGTATTTTTCATTGTTGGGCTCCTCCGCGTTTAATCATTCATAGGGTTTCGGGACGGCTTTTACATTTGGGGAACTTTCTTTGATCTTCTTCAGGCGACTGTCACCACCACCACATCACTGTTTCGGATTCCGCCGTTGTTGTCTCTCTCTCTCTCTCTCTCTGAGTCTCCTCCGGTAAACTTTTTCTTATTTTCTTTCTCATTTTAGCTTCTGTTGTGTTTGTTTACAGATTTTTTTTGTTTGTTTGTGATTTGCTCATGCGATTAGTGAACTTATTTTGTAGTTAGGAGAATAGGGTTTTTAGCTTTTTTTTCTTTTCTTGGATGAATGATTTTGGTTTGTTCTAGTCAAGAGCTTTCTCGTTTGAAGATCTTTCTCTGCAATTAGAAAATGGTTATGTTGTTGATGTTCAAATGTTTGCTAGTTGTTAGGTCTTGTAATGTTCTTTTGCTTGATTTTATGTTTTCACTTTGGATTGGTTTCTGATCTTGTAAGCAAATTTCATAATGTGCGTAGGGTTAAGTAATTGGAGATGGCCGTCGCTGGTTCTTGTCATCTGGAGTGCGAACGAGCATTGAATGCGCAAGAAGATTATGGTAACTTATCAAAAATCTAGAATCTAGAGTCTTTTTTTGCATCTTGAAAAGGAAACTGTGAATTTGGGGTTTATTTTCATTTGTTTTTTGGATTGCAGATGCGTCTCAGTCTGCGGCTTTGGTAGCAGTGAATCTGATAAGCACTACGCGGGTTATACTTAAGCTTGACACTGAGTATACTATTTACTCAGCTCAGTTTTTGGTTGATAACGCTTGTCCAAAGAAGGAAGACGGGCAAAGCTGCGAGCTCACTGTGAAAGATGCCCTTGCTTTTGCTTTGAAACAAGGGTTACCGAAAGAAGTTGTTTGGGCACCTTTGGGATGTGTGTCCAAGGTTGTTCCCCCTTTTGCTTGTCAGATACCTCTCGTTCCCATGAAAGGAGAAGTGCTTGAGGCTACATATTGGGATGAAGCATTTGAGCTGTTTAAGCAACAACCGGTGGGAGCAAGACTCCATGTCTTCAGTCCAGAGTTTTATCTAATCTTGTTTATTTTTTTTTCTTGTGTGTTAGGGAATTTACGATGGACCGTCAGGTAAGGGAACTCGATATGTTGGACTTAGAGATGTGATGATAGTTGAATTTGTGAGGATCAACGGAAAGGATGTTGCGACTGTTCAAATATGCTACAAGAAGGAGATCTCATTTGTCAAAGTTGCTGTGAAAAGTAGGCCACTCCGGCTTAATGTTGGCGACAAGTCTCAGCGAACATCACTGCTTGTTGACTTCTGTATGCCTCGCTTTTCTATCAACTAAACAAGAGCCTGAGAAGTAAGTATCTGGAGGATAACTTTATGCTAGCTGTGGAACTTGTTTGTTTGTTTTTCCTATGTTAATAATCTTTTATGAGACTTATGTTCTGTTTGAGAAGTTTGTGTATCTTGAAAACCCTATGTTTGTTGTTGTGGAACCCAGTATGTGGTATGGCTTTATGAGACTTTTGATCTGTGCTTTAAGAAGTTGTTCGCTACTTTCTAAAGTTGATGCTATTTTGTAATCAATCTGTTGAACGCATTTTTTTTTGCGTTCTTGAAATGAAATTTGTCGGTAATACTTGTTCAAAGCTAAACGAGATACACTCTTTGGTTTGGGGTCATTTCATAAAATTCTACCACCAAATCAATTCTATTAATTTATAGTTTCTATATATATACTAATGAACGTAAACGTAAACATGATAATTAACAGTCAATGTAAGAAAATTTTGAAAACATCACAATATTGTTGAAGGATAAAACATGATTTTAAAAGCATAAAATAGTTTCAGAGGAAAAGTACACTGCAAATTTCTTATAGTTGCTACATCTAAATAATTGAAAAGATTATTTCGATTACAACAAAAGGAATCTTAAAAGAATAATATCTTAAACGATTCACAAATCAAAACAAAGATTTTTTATATTCTATCTGATCATATTACGATTTAATTCCATAAATTACCATTAGCACAATATAATTTTTGGATTCAACAGTATATCAATTTTGGTTAACATATTTTTCCATATATTTTTTTTGGGTGAAAATCTATTTTTCCATATATCGTGCCAACTTTCCTTTCTTTGGCACAAATTAATAATCAAAAACCTAAATAAAATGTGTATATATATATATATACTCCACATACAGTATATAAAATGACACAAATCCAAAGAGATTTATCACAAGAAAAATGAACACTCTCCTTTTACTCTCGATTTTTATATGCCTAAGCATTGGCTTAAGCAACATGTTGGTGTCAGCAAAAAGCAAAGTCGTGATAAGCAATCAACTGGAACACAACAAACTCCTCAAAGTTTATTGTCACTCAAAAAGCGACAATCTTGGAGAACATATTCTTAAAATCGGCGAGGAGTATGAGTTCAGGTTTAACAATAACGTATGGGGAACGACTCTTTTCTGGTGTCGAATGGAGCAAGGTCCTCATTGTAGGCACTATCAGACTTTTGTGGTGTATAAGACTTCGTGGAGACACCATACGTGTAAGTGGATAGCTTCAGAAAATGGAATTTTTCTTTCTAAAGATGGAAACTCTGCCGTCTACCAATATCAATGGGTAACGATACCGCCTTCAATTATATGAATGGGAAGGTCCGCACTGATATGTTTTATGGGTTTTGTATTCTTTTGTTCATCTTTGTACCACATAACAAAATTAAATAAAAAAGATGATTTAATTTTCTATTAATAACAATCGTTTCACTGATTTGGGTCAGTTTCATATGATGACTAGTTGTAATAAAGTATCTGAAATATTCAAGAAAATGTAGGGACTAAAAACAAGTGATCACAAGTGATCACAATTTCAATGGTGATCACTCACTTGTATCCTACTTAGACAAGTGATCACAATTTCAATGGTGTAACTATCACATGTATTTCTCTCTTGACATATTTCTTCTATACGTAACTATAGTGTCATTTAAGAGACAAAACAATAGTGTCATTTAATAGACAAAACTATAGTGTCATCTATAAACTATATGTAACTTTATAGATTTTAAATCTTATTTGCAATAGACCAGCAAGCGCTGGACCACACGCCATTCCTAGAGCACTTGCACTAACAAACCCCGCTGAAATCTGCATCCTGATCTTTAACGGTACACAGTAATTTATATATCTCCGGTTCACTACTCTTGCCGATCCCAACCTGAACAATACTGAAATAACTAGAACCGTGAATACTGCTACAAGAACACCAGGAAAACAGTAAACTGAGCTTTATTAAGACTTTCTCAAACAACTATATTACAAGCTTGTTTGATCAGTTTTATGCAACACCGCAACAGCTGGTTTGCCACTGAACCAATCCTAATCTACCCAATCTTACTTGCACAGCAACAGCTATGCTCACTCTTTATTCACTCACCAATGAAACTCTCAAGAAATATTGTTCTTCTACTTAGATCTAAACACACACACTTTTTCTCTCTCTAAAAGTGGTAATTGCACAAAGATGTGAAATGCTTCTCTTTTATAGACAGCAACAATCTTCACCATACTCTTCTTTATCCAGCAAATTATCCTATGCACCATGTCCTTCAAGAACCTCTCTTTGTCCAATGTGTCATAGGGGAACCCTCATCATTATGTTGACTTCAACACTCCACTTGCTTGTAGCTTCCAACGGACACCTTTTAGGCTGACACCTTTTTCGCCCATGCTCAACATCTCAACGCTCGATGCACCGCACTGTCTTTAAGGTGTTGTGCTGGCAAAGACAACTTGACACTTTCCCGCTTCGTCTGAAGTCCTTCAGGTACATTCTGCGATAGCTTGTAACTCGTACAGATCCTCTGTTTCTTCAAATACAATATGATCAATTCCTCAAGAACTCATAATAAGAGCAGTTTCAAGTCTTAAAGAGACTTACCCACATAAACGCTGACCAATCAAAAGAACTGCTATTGAGTTGAGGTCAAAAGCTAATGCATATAACAAGTTCCCAATAAAGAGGACAATGCTACTTAATATGAGGGATTTAAAGTAGGATCTATTGGACCAGACGCTAAAGTAAACTAAAGAGAAGAGCTGAGCTACACCCATAGCACCAATTACAAGTAGTGACGGAGACATGTTGCTGCTACAGGAAAATAAAGATTCCGATATGTAAACGAGAGGGGAGTAGAGAACAGAGAAAGGTACAATACTATTTACCTCAGAGGTTGAGAGAGAGAGAGAGAGAGAGCCCATAATTTGTTTTTGTTCTTCAGAGTTTATTTTTTAAAACCAATCCTTCAAAAAGACTCTCCCAAGGTGAGATTTTTTTAAATAGAATTTCCCTTACAAAAATATATCCAAAGTCTCTCACAATCACTATTATGTTTTTCTAAAAAAAATGGAATTTTGTTTTAAATAACAGTGGATTTGTTATGTTTTTTTGTAAATTGTTAATTGAATAACAGTGGATTGTGAGTGATTTTGAATGATTTTTAAGAAATTTCATATTCAATAACAGTGGATTTGAGATGTGATTTTAAAATCACTAGTTGAATAACAGGGGATTTTTAAGAAAATCACAAATCCTCCAAAATCATGTTTTGAATACACCCCCTACAATTTCTTATATTTGCTACATCTAAATGATTGAAAAGATTATTTTGATCACAACAAAAGGAATGATATCTTAAACAATTCACAAAAAAAAAAAGGGGGTGTATTCAACTTGACATTTTATGTGATTTGTATAAAATTTACAAATCCTATGTTATTCAATCATGGATTTTAAAAAGTCTCATGAAATCTACTATTATTGAACTGATAATTTAAAAATCTACTTTAGAATCCACTGTTATTCAAAACAGTTTGTGGATTTGGATTTTAATAATTTTTTGGGATTCTGGAGGATTTGAGAGGATTTGTTTAGTTAAAAATACAGAAATCCAAATCTCATGGTTTTAGGTGGGATTTGAAAGAATTTTACCATAAATCATATCAACTCCCCTAAAATCTATCAGAATTCCAAATTTCTTAAATCCCATCAAATCTTTCAAGATCATGGTTTCAATACACCCCCAAAGATTTATGTTTTATCTGATCATATTACGATTTAATTCCATAAATTAACACATTAGCACAATGTAATTTTGGGATTCAAGAGAATATCAATTTTGGTTAAGTTTTATTTTCATATATTTTTTTTGGTGATAATAGATTTTTCCATATATCTTGCCAACTTTCCTTTCTTTGGCACAAATTAATAATCAAAAACCTACATAAAATGTGGATATATATACTCCACATACAGTATAGAAAAAGAGTCGAATCCAAAGAGATTTATCACAAGAAAAATGAACAGTCTCCTCTTACTCACGATTTTTATAGGCCTAAGCATTGGCTTAAGCAACATGTTGGTGTCAGCAAAAAGCAAAGTCGTGATAAGCAATCAACTGCAACACAACAAACTCCTCAGAGTTCATTGTCACTCAAAAAATGACGATCTTGGAGAACATATTCTTAAAATCGGCGAGGAGTATGAGTTCAGGTTTAACAATAACGTATGGGGAACGACTCTTTTCTGGTGTCGAATGGAGCAAGGTCCTCATTATAGGCACTATCAGGCTTTTGTGGTGTATGAGAATGCATGGAAATACCATACGTGTAAGTGGATAGCTTCAGAAAATAGAATTTTTCTTTCTCAAGATGGAAACTCTAGCGTATTCCAATATCAATGGATAACGATACCGCCTTCAAGTATATGAATGGGAAGGTCTGCACTGATAAGTTTTATGGGGTTTTGTATTATTTTGTTCATCTTTGTACCTTATAATAAAACTAAATAAAAAAAAGATGAATTAAATTTCTATTAATTACAATCGTTTCACTGATTTGGGTCAATTTGATATGATGACTTTATAAATAAAGTATATGAAATCACTACAAGAAAACAATCGATTTGCGATGGAAGAATCCATCGCACATCCCTCGCAAATCGTCAATCGCAAGGGATTTGCGAGATACTACGATTCCTCGCAAATCGCGTCTCGCAAATTCCAAACGTCGCAAGTGCCTCGCAAATTTTGCGAGGAAAATTTTCCCTCGCAAATGTCTCGCAATTTGCGAGGACACCTTTCCTCGCAAATCACTAGCAATTTGCGAGAAACCTCTTTACTCGCAAAGCTGAAGCAATTTGCGAGAAACTGAATTCATCGCAAATACGTTGCAATTTGGATTAATTGTAATAAAATTAATTTAGAATTTGGATTAAAATTGAAATTTTAATTTGAATTGGCAATTGGTAATAGAATTAAAATTTTAATTTGAATTGGCAATTGGTAATAGAATTAAAATTCCTATTAAATCCAAACAGAAATGGAATTTTAATTGTCTTAACAAAAAATTCAAACTAGGATGAAATTTAAATTGTCTTAAAAAAATATTTACATTACAAAACACAAGGTTTTAAAAAGTTTGAGAGAGAGAGTCGGTTCTGGTTCCGGTTGCGCTACCGGTGTTGGTAGTGTTGCCCTCTCCTCCGGCTTCTGGGTTGGTAGTGTTGCCCTCTCCTCCGGCTTCTGGGTTGGTCCTTGTCGTGTTTCCAAACTTAGAAGCAAATTCTGGATCCTTTTCAGCGAGATACTCGAAGTATGCATCATAGCTATGCATCCTCTCTGAACTTGTTTGGATTTGATTCGCCTGAGTTTGGATTTGATTCGCCTGAGTTTGGATTTGAGTCGCTTGAGTTTGAATTTGAGTGGCCTGAGTTTGAATACAGTCCTCAGCGGCAGCTAGCTTCTGAGCCAATATTACCGGATCATTAGCTGGAGACATAGGCGGTGGACCGCTACTGGCAGAGGATGCTTCAAACTGCAATGAACCAACCCCATAAATCCTGTTTTTCTTCTTTGGAGCAACCTACAAACAAAACAACAACACACCAATGAACTTCAAAGAAAGACGAAGACAAAACTCAAACAAAAACAAAGACAGTCAAAATATATAAAACAGACAACTTACCGATGTGTAAATTTGTTTTTGACATGAATGGGCACCCCACCAGAAGCAGTGCTCTCTCAATTCTCAGATTCCAACTCCTGAATCTTGGACGACACCTCGTTGAACAGAGACTCAGACTTTCCATCCGTGAAAGACCCATCAGGCTTTCGATGAGTGTCTTCTAGGATGCGTACAAAATCAGGAGTTAACTCACCAGTTAGCTCACACTGAAACAGAGAAACAGACAGATGATTAGTGTATTGATTGTCCATAAAGTCGATGCTAGTTCAAAAAGAAGAAGGCCTAAACACTTACATGTTTTCGAGCTCGAGCTTTAAAAGAGGTTTGGCCTGAGCGATGCTTATGTATGCCAGTGCCATCAGGATCATGATATCGAGCATTCCGGCTGTTGGTACTCTTGACTACTGATTTGGGGTCAAGCCAATATTTAACAAGACCAACCCATACTTGAGGATCAATCCACCGTGGCTTTGCCTCATCACCTTTCAGTTTCCACTTTAACTTCCACCTAGACACTTGATCACACATCCTGTCCTTAAGTTTGGTTTCAAACTCCTTCCTAACCCTATCGTTTATGGAACGGTCCCAATTATATATTTGCTTCCAAAAAACAAAAAAGTAAATTAGTATATGTTTAAACTTGACATATAAAACATTTTGTAAATTAGCAAAATAGATTTGACTTACCGCAAAAGATTCATACCAACGGTCTACCACGTTAGTCGGCGTCTGTGTCCAATTGGCATGAGGCTCTTTGAAATCTCTTTCAAAGATGCTTCGTACAGTAGTGGCAACAGAGGAATCTTGGTCAAACCTCCAAACAAAATACAAAATGAAAGGAGTGAATTATTTGGATTCAACATGAAGACTGATTCGAAATGCAAGTGTGTAACTATCATTCAAGTGTAACTATCATTCAAGTGCAACTATCATTCAAGTGTAATTATCAATCAACATGCAAATATCAGATTTCAACATGAAATTAAAAACTTTAAAGTATTGCTTACCAGACAGTTCCTGGAGGTCGACGTGGATCAAGCTTCGTTAAACCTGCACGCCCAGGACTATCGAGCAACTCTTCCAGTGTAAGATTGTTGAGACGTGTAGAAGCTCCTGTAGACGACGAACGAGCGGATTGAGTCACCTCCGGATGATCCCCAGAGCCAAGATTCACATTAGAGGGTGAAGGTGAAGGTGAAGGAGAAGGAGTATGATAAGACGGTGTCACCGGTAGTGGTTGCGAGGTTGAACGGCGAGAGTTAGAACCGGTGGGAGTCCGTGTACGGTTAGAACCGGTGGGAGCAGGTACACCTTGATCAGACAGGAACCTTGTGTAATCGTTGCCATTAAACATCTATAAGAAAGTCAAAATCAATTTAATCAGATCTAAGAGAAATAAGAAATTAGGGTTAATTTATGAAATTAGGGTTAATAGATGAAATTAGGGTTAATAGAAGAAATTAGGGTTTACCTTGACGGAGAAGACGAAGGGTTTGCCGGTTCAACGGAGAAGACGAAGAAGAGCGGCTACGGTTTGCCGGAGAAGACGAAGAAGAAAGGAGATTAGGGTTAATTGAGAGGATGAAGAAGAGAGATTAGGGTTTAGGTGAATGAGTTTGAGCTTCGCTCAAACCAGAGCTCGGTGGTATATATAAACATTTTGAGCCCTCGCAAAGCCCTCGCAGTTATTGCGACGGAGTAACTAGGAACCGACAAACTGACCAATCAAAATTCACCAAACATTGCGAGGGATTAGCGATGGATCCGTCGCAAATCCCTCGCACCTATATAATCAATCGAAATTAATTTTATACCAAGATCATCCTCATTAAAATGTAATTAATCAAAAGCTAAAGAAATACCAAAATCCAATATTATTAATCAAAAGCTAAAGAAATACAAAAATCCAAGAAATCAAAATCTAATATTATTAGTTTTCTAAGTCCAACATTATTATATACAAATAGTTTGTTATGTGTAGATAAATCTCTAAAGTTTTGGAAATTAATCTCCAAAGTTACTTGTCTCTGGATGCAATGTTGGTTAGTAATGCTCTTCTTTAATTTGCATGTAAAAGATCAAATTGCAAGGGAACTGTGAGGCTTTAGCGAGGGATTACCTAGGGTCCCTCGCACATCCCTTGCAAATTGCGAGGGATCTGGAGGCTGCACTCGCAGATCCCTCGCAAATCTCTCGCAAGTGTATATATCCTTTTGCATCAACTTTATTTTCTTAATAATACAATCTCTATTAATTTCATATTTTTCCTATGTTTTGGAAAGTTCATTGTTCATATAGTTGGTGATTCATGGACTATGGACTCTACATTGCAATTGTTGATCAAAACACCTTTAACACTTATATATGTTCATAATGAAAGTAAATCACATATTGATTTACATATATATATATATATATATATATATATATTTCTTTATGTGTTTTCTTTACACATGTTGATTCATCTCAAATGTTTTTTTGTCTCTTGATGTTTAATGGGAACTTCACTTCAGAATTAAACCTAAGCTCAAACCCTAAGCTCAAACCCTAAACCCTAAACCCTAAATCCATAATGACCTCACAAATCCCTCGCTTATTCCTCGCAAATTTGCTACGGATTATATTACTCGCTAATTCGTCGCAAGTCTGCGATAGATTTGCGAGGGATGGCTTCTTCCTCGCAAATGTATCGCAAATCCCTAGCAATTTTGCGAGGAACCTGCGATGGACTCTTCCCTCGCAAATTTGCGAGGGATTTGCGAAGGTCCTCGTCTTCGTAGCAAATGTCCCGCAAATTCATCGCAAATTTGCGAGGGCGTTTGTTCGTCGCAGATTTCCGTCGCAAATAACGTGTTTTCTTGTAGTGAATATTCAAGAAAAATGTAGGGACTAAAAACAAGTGATCACAATTTCAATGGTGATCACTTGTATCCTACTTAGACAAGTGATCACAATTCCAATGGTGTAACTATCACATGTATTTTTCTCTCTTGACATATTTCTTCTAGACGTAACTATAGTGTCATTTAAGAGACAAAACAATAGTATAAGGGTTACTAACATAAAGTTCCAAAACTTCAGGGGCTTTAATGTATTTGATCAGTAATTAGTGATTTTTATCATCTTATATATCGCCACGTGGCATAAATACTCTCATCAGGGAAAAGAGAACCAATGATGCCTCCATATAACGTATTGATCACTGGCTCAACGAAAGGTTTCATCTTCACGAATTCGTTTAATTCTGAAGGGAAAAAAAAACATATCTTTTTGAGTTCATGGAACTGTAATCATATCATTGTGAGTTGTGTTTGGTTGTAATGTTGTTCAGGTATAGGATATGCTTTTAGTTCAGTCTTTCATCATCTTGTTTTTGTTGGACCTAGATAAGCTAAGTAATTTTTCTTGGTATTGAGTGTTTAGATTTGTGAAACTTGAAAAAAAAAATTTGCTTAATGTTTATCTTTTATTCAGATGTGGAGGTTATTTGACAGATCGAGTTAAAATTTGCTTAAAGTTTTTTTTTTTTTTAGTCATTCTATGATTCACCTGAAAATGTATTTGTATCCTGCAGCTAAAGAGAATGTGTCTCTGTGTCCCCGAGACTGGCCCCAACACATTGAACTAGTCCCAGAAGGTGGTTGATGCATTTGCTTGTATTCCATTTATTCATTGGTCATTTTGTCTAACTGGTTTTAAGACATTTTAATTTTGCCAATGTAACACAGAAAAAAATTGGTGGAGCTTTTGGGACAAGAGTGATTATCCCTTCAATTCTGGTGTTATATATGTCAAAAGGAAAGTAGGAGCTTGTTCATATGTTGATGATCTGGTTGGGTGTCAGTCACTGCTTTTCACGAGCAATGCATAAGGTTGTATACTCCATCATATACTCTCAACTCAGATAGATTAATTTTCAGTCATAAAAAAGTAACTGTTTCTGATACAGGTTTGTATGCTTTTTTGGTGATGCAGGTTTTGGTTTAAGAACTCTAGGGGAATCTAATATGCTAGCTAATAGTCATAGAGAGGTGGATTATGATAGTGTCGATCACTTGACACTTGGTAAGCACTTGGTAAGTATCTTGTACAGAGTATCCTACTTAGACGTCTGCTTAGTGAAATCAATTTGATTATACGGTGAAGTCTCATACACCACATATCAATTAGATTATAAGTTGTTTACTATTTTATTTTATTTTTGGTTTTGTAATAACCTTTTATAGTTTCTATATATATATATATACTGATGTACGTAAACATGATAATTAAACGTCAATGTAAGAAATTTTTTGAAAACATCACAAAATATTGTTGGAGAAGGAAAAACATGATTTTAAAAGCATAAAATAATTTCAGAGGAAAAATACACTACTTTCTTATATTTGCTACATCTAAATGATTGAAAAGATTCACAAATCAAAACAAAAATTTTTAGGGGGTGTATTCAACTTGACATTTTAACTGATTTGTGTGAAATTTACAAATTCTATGTTATTCAATCATGAATTTTAAAAAGTCTATTAAAATCCACTGTTATTGAACTGATATTTAAAAATCTACTTTAAAATCCATTAAAATCCCTTGTTATTGAACTGATGATTTAAAAATCTACTTTAAAATCCACTGTTATTCAAAACAGTTTAGTAGATTAGGATTTTAATAATTTTTAAGATTCTGGAGAATTTATTTAGTTAAAAATACAGAAATCCAAATCTCATGGTTTTAGGTGGGATTTGAAAAAGTTTTACAGAAAATCATATGAACTTCCCTAAAATCTATCAAAATTCTAAATTTCATAAATCCCATCAAATTCTCCAAAATCATGGTTTGAATACACCCCCCTTATATATTTTATCTGATCATATTAGGATTTGATTCCATAAATTAACACATTAGCACAATGTAATTTTAGGATTCGACAGAATATCAATTTTGGTTAAGTTTTATTTTCATATATTTTTTTTGGTGATAATAGATTTTTCCATATATCTTGCCAACTTTCTTTTCTTTGGCACAAATTGATAATCAAAAACCTACATAAAATGTGGATATATAAACTCCACATACAGTATACAAAAAGACTTGAATCCAAAGAGATTTATCACAAGAAAAATGAACAGTCTCCTCTTACTCTCGATTTTTATAGGTCTAAGCTTTGGCTTAAGCAACATGTTGGTGTCAGCAAAAAGCAAAGTCGTGATAAGCAATCAACTGCAACACAACAAACTCCTCAGAGTTCATTGTCACTCAAAAAGCGACAATCTTGGAGAACATATTCTTAAAATCGGCGAGGAGTATGAGTTCATGTTTAACAATAATGTATGGGGAACGACTCTTTTCTGGTGCCGAATGGAGCAAGGTCCTCATTATAGGCACTATCAGACTTTTGTGGTGTATAAGACTTCGTGGAAACACCCTACGTGTAAGTGGATAGCTAAAGAAAATGGAATTTTTTTTCTCAAGATGGAAACTCTGCCGTCTATCTATATCAATGGATAACGATACCGCCTTCAAATATATGAATGGGAAGGTCCGCAGACTGATATGAGTTTTTGTATTCTTTTGTTCATCTTTGTACCACATAACAAAATTAAATAAGAAAAGATGAATTAATTTTCTATTAATAACAATCGTTTCACTGATTTGGGTCAGTTTAATATGATGACTTTATAAATAAAGTATCTATGATGACTTTATAAATAAAGTATCTGAAATATTCAAGAAAAATGTAGGGACTAAAAACAAGTGATCACAGTTTATTTCAATGGTGATCACTTGTATCCTACTTAGACAAGTGATCACAATTTCAATGGTGTAACACTATCACATGTATATCTCTCTTGACATATTTCTTCTAGACGTAACTATAGTGTCATTTAAGAGACAAAACAATAGTATAAGGGTTACTAACATAAAACTCCGAAACTTCAGGGGCTTTGATGTATTTAAACAATAATTGGTGATTTTTATCATCTTATATATCGCCACGTGGCATACATAAAGGAGCTTACTTGCCTCTCTCTCTCTGAGCTTTGCTGACTCTGTAATGGCTACTTGGAGTGGTTTCAATGTCTCTTCTTCTCCGTCGCTTAGGCTTCGCTCTCAATCCGTCGCAAACGCCACCCAGCTTCCGTTTTTCTCTCCTCTTTGCCGGCGTCGGTTACTGACAGAACGCTTCGGTCTCGGAACCATCGTTGTTTCGCGCCGTGACATCTCAGTTTCTCCGCCGCGTGCGGCGGCGATGGAAGCTCGCATCTCAGGGAAAAGAGAACCCATGGTGCCTCCATATAACGTATTGATCACTGGCTCAACGAAAGGTTTCATCTTTACGAATTCGTTTAAATCAGAAGGGGGAAAAAAAACATATCTTTTGAGTTCAGGGAACTGTAATCATATCATTGTGAGTTGTGTTTGGTTGTTACGTTGTTCAGGTATAGGATATGCATTAGCTAGAGAGTTTTTGAAAGCTGGAGACAATGTTGTGATTTGCTCTAGATCAGGTGAGAACCACAGTCCTCATTGTTGTCTTGAAGACCTTTTCTAGAATGTTTTGTGTCATTAAGAAAACAATCAAACAAGTATTTTTTTGTTGTTTTTGTTGTTATGATTGTTCCTATCCTTGCAGCTGAACGAGTTGAGTCTGCTCTTCAGAGTCTTAAGGACGAATTTGGGGAGCATGTGTGGGTACCGCCTTCTTTTACTGTTCTTGTTCCTTTTGCTCGTTCTTTTAAAGCTTTTGTTTAGTGATAATATTATCATGAAATGTAATGCTTAGACTATTTCTCTTAGTAGGGAACTAAGTGTGATGTTAGGGAAGGGAAGGACGTGAGGGAACTAGTAGCTTATTGTCAACAGAATCTGAAATACATTGACATTTGGGTACTTATTCTCGTTCTCATCCCATATTCAGAAGTAGTCATACAATCATTTAAGAGTGTTGTACACATATATGTGTATGCGTCATTGTCTTAATACTGTCTTGTGATGATGATGCAGATAAATAATGCGGGATCTAATGCCTACAGCTTTAAACCTTTGGCAGAGGCCTCAGATGAGGATCTTATGTAATCCCTCGTTT
>CM043881.1:1738567-2075430 GCA_024034495.1 Camelina laxa
AAATGTCAGTATATATACTCCTCCACATACAATATAGAAAAAGACAGGAATCCAAAGAGATTCAAATCTCTAAAAATTATCACAAGAAAAATGAACCGTCGCCTCTTCATACTCTCGATTACTATAGGTCTATGCATTGGCTTAAGCAACATGTTGGTATCAGGAAAAGACATAGTCGTGGTAAGCAATCAACTAAAACACAACAAATTCCTCAAAGTTCATTTTGTCGCTCAAAAAACGACAATCTTGGAGTACGTTATTTTTTTATCGGCGAGTCCTACAATTTCACTTTTCATGATAACTTATGGGGATCGACTCTTTTCTGGTGTGAATTGAATCAAGGTCCTCATTTTAAGCACCACCAGGCTATTTTAGCGTATGAATATACGAGGAAGGAATATGATATCACCTCGAATAAGTGGATGGCTAGAGAAAATGGAATTTATCTTACTCAAGATGTATGGAAAGGATGATGTCTTCAAATATGAACGGGATGGTCCTTAATAAGTTTTAGAGGTGTTGTATTCCTTTTTTCATCTTTGTACTTATGATAAAATTAAATAAAAAGATGAATTAATTTTCTATTAATAAAACAATCGTCGTCTCATTGATTTGGGTCTATTTGATGTGATGAGTAGTTATATAAAGTATCTGAAATGTTTAAGAAAATTTGGGGACTAAAAACAATTTCCTTGATTTTTAACGTTGAATAAACCGGACAAGCGTTTAAAATCAATTTACGGTTCAACTTAGTGAAATCAGTTAAACCGACTAGTTTGCAAATTGTGCAAGTTGCTCTCTCTCTCTCTCTCTCTCTCTCTGTGTCTGTCGTGTTTGAGAAAACGAAAGAGTCAGTCGGAGAGAGAGAGAAAGATCGGAGGATGAGTGCCGAAGATTTCCAAAAGAAGGTTTCCATCTCCGGAGAAATCAAGCTATATGAATGAGATATCTATCTTAATTATAAAAACGTCTTGTTTGTTTGATGAGTCTACTCGTTTAACTTTTAGGGGGTTTTCACTTTGCTGACTGTTTCTTGTTTTTTTTTTTTTTTTTACTTTGCAACAAATATTACTTTATAAAACGAATAAAAATCTTCTATTTCGCACTTTGTTTTATGTATTTGTGTGTTTGGTTTGTTTTACCTCAAGACACTTGGTAACCATATATAAAAGATGATAATAGGGTGTGTAATAATTTGAGGAGAGAAACCTTACTTTCTAATATATCTATATATAAGATGTGTGACTATTGATTAATTAATGTGTCGTATAATATAATTAATATTAAGTTATTAGTTTCAGTCCATTCATAAAATTAAAAACATATTCATAAAAGTAGGTTCAGTGGAAGGATTTGAGCTTTGTGCACTAGTGATCGTGTTTCAAAAACGTGAACGAGAAACAGACGAAATCCAATGGAAAACAGAATTGAATCTCCATTGCGAGAGCTCACTGATGTCAGAGATGTTATAAGGTTAAATTATTAGAATACATTCTGTTGTTGTGAAAGACGATCTGGTTTGATTGAATTTGACTAGTAATAATGCCTTCTTGAAAAGTTAGTTGATAAATCTTGTTCGAGTCTTTCGCTTCCGTAGTAATTTGTTATTGTATTGGGTTGTACAGATAGAAATATGTGTTACTATGTGCACCGTAGTCTCACATAATATATATATATATATATGTATGTGTATATACTCTACTACTATGTACTAGTATATTTTATAACTCGCTAGTCACTAGTTAAAAAGTTTTCTTTAATGAAAGTTTGTGAAACACATAGAATCTGAACTCTAGTTAAAAGAGTTTGAACAACAAACAGATCTAAAGAGAGGAAGCGAACAAGGCAAACAATAAAATTAGCTAGTACATGTCACGGTTATATAACGAGACTCGGTCAACTATCACAACAGTGCTTGCCTCTCACCACCACCCAGTTTTAGAAATTCGATAGCTCCTCTATCCGTCTGAAGATATCAATCAAAGTAAAAAAAAAAAAACAGTCAGCAAAGTGAAAACCCCCTAAAAGTTAAACGAGTAGACTCATCAAACAAACAAACAAGACGTTTTTATAATTAAGATAGATATCTCATTAATTCATATAGCTTGATTTCTTGACACCTTCTTTCACTGCAATTAATTTCAATGGATTGAACTGGCAATCCAAATAAACCTATATATGACTGGTCCAAAAGCTGTCTATTAGGAAAGACAAAAGGAAAAGAAAAGAAAATAATGGAGTACCATTTTTCTCAGGTGTGGGATAGCATGAGATGTACAAGGGCGGAGAGTGATAATAATAGCAGACTCTAGCTCGGAAATGTTTTGGCTGACCATTAGAAGGATCCATACCTTCAAAGGTAATGAAATACATTACCGAAGCATCACCAGTCCCGGCAAAATTGGCTTTGATAGCCTCGACAAATTCATATTTTGTATCCTGTACATGTTTTCGAAACAAATTAAGGGTAAACCAATCGTAAACGCCGAGAACAAGCACATTAATCTTTCTTAAACAAAGAGACTACAGGTTAGTATTCGACCATCCTTTCATTGTATCTCTCAAGAGATTCCCGAGACAGCCGGTACATTAACTCTCTGGTGGTTTCGGGTTCCATGACGTACTCATTGTTATCATCGAAATTAAGAGGTCGGTAATTAAAAAGACAGCGGAACTGCTTGAAGTCAATGTCGAAACCCTGTATGATAACCCCACAAAAAAAAAAAAATTAACAATAGCACTTTCCAAGTAGAGAAGATGAGATTACTCGCACTAGACTCCCCACAAATCAACAACATGCAATGATATTTTCTAACCAAGAATATAACAACACTTCAGAGAATGGGAAAAAAAAAAAAAAAAAGAATCAATCATAAAAGACAACTGATGAATAGAGAAGAACCCTAACCTCGCTCTCGATGACTTGTTCCTTGATGATGCGTTCCTCTTCTTCAGGCGAGAGATTAGGCTCTTCGTTTTCACCACGTCTTATATAAGGAATATATATAGAGATGTATATATGTAAAGGACATATTGGTCAATGCTAAATACCTAGTCTCTTATGTAACACTATATATACTGTACTTTACACATCTAATAATATTCATTCAGCCTCCTAACCTCACATGGTATCAGAGCTTATCGATCTCTAAACAAAACCCTAAAAATTTTTTTTTAGTCCTTCATGGCTTCTTCACCCGTTACCTCTTCCGAAACAGTTGCCTTTGATTCTACCTCCCTTGTCAACGTTAGTATGACGAACATTACCAAACTGACGGACACCAATTTTCTCATGTGGAGTCGGCAAGTTCATGCGTTGCTTGATGGCTATGATCTCTCTGGCTACCTTGACGGATCTGTGGTGGTTCCGTCGCCCACTGTCACTACCGACAATGTTGTCTCGTCTAATCGTGACTACACTCACTGGAAACGTCAAGACCGGTTGTTATATAGCTCTGTTTGGAGCTATCTCTCGTTACGATACAACCTCTTCTCCACTGCTACTACTTCCGCTGAGATCTGGGAGAAACTCACTGAGACGTATGCCAAACCGAGTCGAGGTCACATTTTGCAGCTCCGACAACAAATCAAACACTGGGTCAAAGGTAACAAATCGATTAACGAGTACTTTCAAGGGTTTACTACTCGGTTTGATCAGCTGGCCTTGCTTGGTGCTCCTTATCCTCATGAAGATCAGATTGATTTCATTCTGAAGGTCTTCCGGATGACTATAAAACAGTGGTTGATCAGATCTCCGGTCGTGACACTGCTCCCTCGCTTACTGAGACATATGAAAAGTTGATCAATCAAGAGGTTAAGCTTCATGCTTTGATGGTCAACTCATCTCATCTGCCTATTGCTGCCAATGTTGCAACGTCTCGCGGTCCCAACAACAACAACAATCGACATCATCCTCTCCACCAACACACCCGTCACCACCACAACCACAGCCATCCCCGTCACCGTCTACTCCTCCATCCCCGATACCCAATCCACCTCCGCCTCTTCCGCTAAACACACATCCTATGCAAACTCGTGGTAAAAACAATATCACCAAACCCCAAACTCGCCTCACCCTTCTCGCCACCACTACCCACCCCAATCCGCCTATTCCGAGAACGGTGAACCAGGCTCTTAAAGATGATAAGTGGCGTGCAGCTATGAGTGATGAGATGACTGCTCAAACAAGGAATCATACTTTTGATTTGGTTCCTCCTCGTCCCGACATGAATGTCATTGATACGAAGTGGATATTCACGTTGAAGTACTTGCCCGATGGTAATCTCGATCGTTACAAGGCTCGATGGGTGGCTCGCGGGTTCACACAACAGTATGGGTTGGATTACTCGGAGACCTTTAGTCCGGTTGTGAAATCACTCACGATACGGCTTGTGTTGCAGGTCGCAGTTTCCAATTCGTGGTGTCTTAAGCAACTTGATGTAAACAATGCGTTTCTCCAAGGCACGATCACGGAAGAAGTTTATGTATCTCAACCTCCTGGATTTGTTGACCCTGCTCGCCCACATCATGTCCGCCGTCTTAACAAGGCTCTTTATGGATTGAAGCAGGCGCGCGCGCTTGGTACAATGAACTAAAAGGCTATCTCTGTTCTCTCGGCTTTCTTAATTCCTTAGATACATCGGTGTTCATTTATATTCGTGGATCTCAGATTGTCTACATTTTGGTATATGTGGATGATATTATCGTCACTGGCTCTACCCAGTCTCGTTATGACAATTATTGGTGAACTCTCACGGCGGTTTTCTTTAAAAGATCCTACCGACTTGACGTATTTTCTGGGTATTGAGGCCATACGCACGACGACGGCCTTCACCTAATGCAACGCCGGTACATCTTGGATTTATTGAGCAAGACAAACATGATCAACTCCAAACCGGTTGCGACTCCAATGGTTCCTACGCCAAAACTGTCTCTCTTGCTGTGGTTCGTTTTCGGTGATCCTCGTCAATACCGCACGTTCTTGGCAGTTGCAGTACTTAGCTTTCACACGCCGGATATAGCCTTTGCGGTCAATAAACTCTCCCAATTTATGCATCGTCCCACGGATATGCATTGGCAGGGGTCAAACGTGTTCTTCGTTATCTAGCTGGAACGGTGAGTCACGGTATTCGTCTCGTCCAACGACACCATTATCCCTCCATGCGTACTCCGACGCTGACTGGGGGCGGCGATGTTGATGATTTTGTATCCACCAATGCTTACATTTTGTATTTAGGTGCGTCCCCATTGCGTGGTCTTCCAGGAAGCAAAAGGTGTGGCTCGATCATCTACTGAAGCTGAATATAGGGCGGTCGCGAACACGGCTTCGAAATCCGATGGGTTTGCTCCTTGCTCACTGAACTTGGTATTACATTACCTGCCACACCGGTGATCTATTGCGACAATGTCGGTGCCACATACTTATCAGCTAACCCCATTTTCACTCCCGAATGAAGCATCTCGCGCTGACTATCACTTCATTCGTGATAATGTTCAGACCGGGGCTTTACGTGTTGCTCATGTCTCCACCAAAGATCAGCTCGCCGATGCTCTCACGAAACCTTTACCCCGACCACGATTCCAAGAGCTACTTCCCAAGATTGGAGTTCGGTACCTACCTCCATCTTGAGGGGGCATATAGAGATGTATATATGTAAAGGACATATTGGTCAATGCTAAATACCTAGTCTCTTATGTAACACTATATATACTGTACTTTACACATCTAATAATATTCATTCAGCCTCCTAACCTCACAATATACACATCCTCAGGCTCAGCACCAGGCACGTATTTTAAATACGCTGGTATTTCCATGACAATCCACTCTGAGAGAAACGACCGGAAAAAAAAAAAAAAAAAAAAAACTAGAGATTTGATCCGCCGATTTTTATATAATAGATCCTTTTTAGTTGGATCGATATATAGAGTTTGGATTCGTCGTACCTGGAAAAAAATCTGACATCGCCACTTCCGATGATGAACAACAAAAAAGAAGAACCAACCCTTTTTGTTTTTGTTTTGTCTGGAAGGAAGTGTACTTTATGAATTAACATCAAAAGGATAAGAATCCAGACATAATTAATACTATTAATTCCCATTTTAGTTGAACTACAACAGCCCCTCTAAGTTTTTCTTCTTTTCGAATTTAGTCTTATATTTTCGGTAGTACACCAATTAACCCTTGGGACACAATAAGAAATTGCTCTCCCTTTATTACACTCACAAACAAATTACTAAAAAAATCAATTTTACGGTTCAACTTAGTGAAATCAGTTAAACCGACTAGTTTGCAAATTGTGCAACTTGCTCTCTCTCTCTCTCTCTTTCTCTGTCTGTCGTGTTTGAGAAGACGAAAGAGTCGTCGTCGGAGAGAGAGAGAGAAAGATCGGAGGATGAGTGCCGAAGATTTCCAAAAGAAGGTTTCCATCGCCGAAGAAATCGAAATCGAATGTGGCGGTTCGGCCGGAGAGTCTACTAATTCCACGGCGGGATCTAGCGTGGCCTCTCAAACCCTGGTTCTGCTTCGGAGTCTGCTGGAGATTCAGCAGCGTCGTGCTCAGGCTTACGCTAAGCTCAAAAGGTTCGGATTTCTTATTTGAAATCTCTCCTACGCTATTTTCCGTTGCGGTATTAGTTAAAAGTTCCATCTCCTTTGATCCCCTTGTCCTCCTGGGTTTGTTGAATTAAGTCTCTAATAGTGTAAGGAATAAGAAAAAAATTTGTTTTTTTTTCCGTTTTGTAAACACTGATTCATCTTCCATCAATGTCTCTCTGTGTACTAATTCGTTAATCAGTGGATTCTCAGAGTATGTGGAGTCTGGTGCTGAAGCACTTTATCAGAAGCTGTGCAGTGAGATTACAGCTGAGTTCAGTGAATGTTCCAAACAAGTATGGATCTTGTCTCTTGAGTAGTAGTAGTAGTATCTTCAGAAGAGTTGTAAAACAAACATTCTATGTTAAAAGATTGAGCCTTTGATGATGACAATACTACAATGATGCAGGTGCGAGAAATGGAATCTATGTTTCTGAAACCAGAATTTGGAAGACCTGATCTTGCTCAACTGCTCCTCGACATTCAAAGTCAAGAGAAGCAGAAATTGCATCTGGTTTCCATCTCATTTTACTCATCAAATCTTGATTTATCTCATATGGTGTTGAACAAAGTTTCAATTTGCTGAACAAATCTTCCTTTTTTTTTTCTTTTTCGCAGACCGTTACAATACAGGTACTGAAGAAGGCATGGAGACCATCAGAACGAATGCTAACACATGAAAACTGCAAGTTCAAGAAGCCGATGCAGCATGAGTGTGTGCATCTTCATGAGATTACTGAAGCTGAAGGAACAGAGGAAGCAGAAGCTGATGCAGAGTTTGATAACGCTTTGAAAGAAGCCATTAGAGGGGTGCAAGACGCTGTGACTAGCATCAATGAGTATTTAGAAGACATTCGGTACGAGATTGAAGCCCTTGAAGCTTTGTAGTTCCAAATCCATCACTTCTTTACCTTTCTACAGAAAACTTGCAGTGTTAAAGGCTTTGCTTATTAGCTTAAGATATAAGATATTTAGAAACTGTGAAAGATGTGAAAATGGAATTTGTTTTCCTCAAGTTTATATGTTTTGGTAACCAGACAATATGTGGGCTTTTGTTCATACTAATCTATTTACGACGGAGTTGATTATTCTCAGTCTGGCTAGTGGTTACAATAGTCAATAGCAAATCCCAAAACTGCATCAAACCAAGTTTTCTCTGTTTCTTTTACACGCTTTGTTACAAAATCAAACCAAACTATATTCAGTTCTGGTTTGCTGCATGAATTTCACACACCTGAACAAAATACGAAAACCAAATTACACACAGCATTTCCCACAAAAAAATGAATGAGTTATTGCATTTTTGGGTCAAAATCCATAAAATGTGTTTGTATATTTTTGTATGTGTTATTACAAATAGTCTACAACAAAAACTTGTCATACGGACAACATACTGGTCGCTTTGACCCATTCACCGTACGTCCCAAAGTCCTTGACTCTGCCAAATGAAAAGAACGCAAGTACAAAGGTCCATTAGTTTCTCAAACACCAACACGACAGAATATAGATCATGGGTGTTATGTAAATTACATATGTAGATTGGTGAGATCGATCTCTGGAAACAGGTTGAAATAGAATCGAAGCCCGTCTGGGCTCATGTCTCTACACAGCAAACCTGTTCAAAAAAATGGAACGTTAGCATCATGTTTCTCTACGAGCAGGCTTCGATTGGGGTTGGATTTGGTACCTTTGTTCTCTGCAGTAAGTAGATGTTCCTTAGCCATGGCTGGGGCGATCTTCAGTGTCAAAGCTGCATCACTAGCAGTGACTCCGGCTCTTAAAGTTTCAGTTTTGGTCACAAGCATTCTGATTCTACTCATAACCTGAATGGCCAGAAAAAATATGTCATTAGGTGGGTGGATGGATGGAAACGAATGTAAAAAGCACACTGAGAGGGATATGACACTTCTATAGCAAGTAAAAATGAGAACTTTCTGAAGAGGAATCAAAGCAGTAATAATGGGATAGAGAATCTTAAATATATGAGATTTAAGAATACCTCCTCATCACTGTGGGACTTGTTTTGGATCACCATCACACCGCTATCAAACTTCCGCAGCATTACTGGACTACCAATCAAAATACATGACAGATCAATATTTCTGCATGATGGCTTCTTATATGGTCAAGTGTTCGAACATGCAAAAGGAATCTAGGAGACAATATTCGAAATATACATACACATCAAATTTCTCCCAGAGGGTACAAGCTTTCCACAAATCGTCTGGAGAGATCAACTCTGTGCAAAGAAAGATTATCGACTTAACAGTCTGAAGTGAACAAACAGAATAAAGTAGTCGGAATCAAAATGTCATAGTATATGAAGCTCCAACCTGTCCCACGAGCACGATTGAAGTGGTAATACATATCAGTAAGACTGATCATTCCCCCAGCTTGTTCTAATGGGATTCTGACAAAATCTGCCAGCTGCAGGAATGTAAATAAAGATTTCAACTTCAAATTCCAACATATTTTCCAGGGGATAGTATTACAAGCGAGAAACAGTTGAAGGTTCTCTATTAAGACAGTTATGGAAAAATTGAACAAACGTAATCATTTTCCTAATAAATCCCTTCATATCGATATCCTATCAAGCTGCCATGGAATGGAACACATGTCTTTCCAAGTTATCATGAAAAACTAATCTCTGTTACGAAATAAATTGAACAAGAACCTGGCGGGACAATTCTTGATGGTACAAGGCGCCAGCAGATTCCTTTGTAACTGGAGAGATAATACCAACGCTCAACATCCACTGTTGCATCTCTTCTTTGGAACCCATTTCTTCATCATCAGTTGAACTGTTCTGACTACTAGGCGCAGACAAGAGCTTTTGACGCATTTTTTCTGCCAGACTCACCATCTCTTTAGCCTTACTCTGTAAAACCAAACAAAAGTACTATAATTCAGACGCAATTTGACTTGAATATGAAACCAATCATCAAATAAGAATCCTTTCCCTTCTACAAACAGTTGCAGGTAAACTCTTCAACATCATACATTACAAAGAACATTTGAAAAGGAAGAAGAAGAGCAATACCATAAGAGCATTCAAATCCTGAAAAGCATCTTGCAAGCTCTTGTCTGTGCTCTCCCACTGTTCTTGCTCTTTCCTCAAAATCCCAGCCAATCCAACCATCCTCACTGTTCCATCGTTTCCATATAAACCTTGAGCAACCGTTCCAGATCCTCCTGAACGAGAAGTCTCAGTCTCCCCCTTATCCTCCTCTTCCCATGCTCTGCCTCTCCAACATTCCCAAAATTTCGTCAAAAAGCCATCGAAATCCCCTTTCCCCCTGAAGACAATAGTCACCACAATCGAACCCGGATCCGCTTGAAATCGGATTCTCGGCGAATGGAACATAGACTTGATCGATTTCTTATGAGAGAAGATGTGAGTAACGGAAGCGAGAGGAATCGAAGAAGGAACAGCTCCGTTTGATTGAGAAGGAATCCATATGAGACGATGAGTGGTTAAGATAAGATTACCGGATTTTAAAGCGGTGAATCGCGGCGGATCATCTTCGGAATCGAAATCGACGGAGGAGAGGAGGAAACACTCGACTTCATTGAGTCGAAGCACTGGTCTACCACTTGTTGTAACCTCTGCGTTCACAAACAAACCACCGACTACGATGTTGCTTCCACTAGCCATGGAGACTCTCAATTCGGAAGCAGATTGATCATACAGCTTCTTTGTTTTAATTTTAGCTGCGTTCCGAATCGTTTGGTTTAGCGAGAATCAACCTTGGTTTAGTAAAATTACATTTTTAGTCCTTTTTAGTAAAGATTATTACGATATTAGCTCATACTTTTCAATTTTACTTTTGAGTCCAGATGTTGAATAATTGAAGTGAGGTTATAGTTTTTGATCATTCTTGTTGAAACAATGTTGAACATACATTAATATTAAACTAAATGAAGTCATACCAGGAATTAGTAACTTTCTAAACAAGACAAGTGAGAGTGGCCACCTTTTGACATGTGAAGTAGAGGAATATATTAGTTAAAGACTGAATTGTCTAAGTTGATATATGAAAAACTTAAATGTTGATCAAAGTTTTGGACACATTTGACATATAATTTTTCTATTTTAGTTTTTTTTTTTTTTAAAGTCATATACCAGTTTATTTGGAGTTATTGTAAAGAAAATCTATATGATGTAAAAATAATTTAAATAAATATTGCCAGAAAATCAGATATTTAAGAGGTTCAGGCGACTTCAGTCGAGGATGAGAGAGCTTAAGCACACGACGATATTTAAGGCAGGATCAATGAGGATGAAGGCATGCTCAATCAAATTGAACTCATCCTTTGTCCCAATTATTTTTTCACACAGAAGATTCAGTTTCAACAATATTATATAAAGATTGAACGTGCTTAATTGGTATTTTAAACAAACTTGTATGAAAGTGATGGCGTTAGGCGTTAGGCGTTAGGCGTTAGATGAATAATTAGTATATATATATATAATATTGTTTAATCATTCATACATACATGATACAACTAGGTTTCAATCATGTGACTATGTCACGACGATATGTGTAGAGTGTTAATACCATATTAAAACCAATACTCGATCGGTAATGACCAATTTGTAATTCTTTACTAGTATTTTTTCTGTTTTGTAAAACATTGAAAGACTAAAAGTTGCTTAAAGTTTTAATTTACTGTATGAACTATATATTATTAAGTATTAAAGGTAATATAATCAATCAAGGGCGTGGAAATCGTGTTCTTCGAATTATTATTTACGTCAGTGTGGTTGGCCATGTGTGAGCCGCTTAAGCTTGACTCGTTTGTCTAATTTGCTAGTATTTGTTTATTAAAAACACAACTAATCTGAGTATGGCATATATTAAAATCATATCATCATCAGTTTATATATCAATGACAGTAATACACACTATACGTCTCTACATCGTATTTTTTTTTTATTTTACAAGAAACGTATTATTATCCAATCCTAGCTAGACATGCATGTTTTATCCGTTATTTAATTTTAGTTTGTTTTTGGTTGACATCTATTAATGATTTAAGTTTCTATATTTATATGTTTATCATTTCTTTTGTTGGATCATTCAGATACTTGTGAGAATCATCTTCATATTAAAAATCCACATCTTCATATATAGCATCGACATCGACGTCAAACTTCAAAATTGGACAGTGAAGTATATATATATATAGATGACGCGACGTATTAACTAAAATCTATATACTTAAAACGGATCCAAAAATTAAAGAGTCAGATCTTTATAATAAGAAAAAGATATACTATATTTTAGATGCTCAAATTAATATATAGTTTTTCTAGCGTTTTCACTAATCACTTTTGTTCCACTGTAAAAAAAAAAAACAGAATCACTTATTATTTACAAAGTAGAAATTTGTTGTTTTCTTTTATTAGCATGTTTTGCCTGATTTTAGATAATTGCGGGGATACAATAAATTTATTTTCGATTAATCAGTGAAACCAAAAAAAAATTCACATATGAAATTTGCTAAGATATATAAAAAGTAAAAATTTAAAATAATAATAAAAAAAAAAGAAAAGAAAATAAAAATAGCATATGGCGGCTTTTAGAAAAGTTAATCTAGAAGAGAAAGAATAATCAAGCAAGTGCTACTCTCTGGACCAACACGAGACATGACTTTTCCCTTCTCACTTTCATCTCTCTCTTCTGTTTCTTTTAAGTTAATTAGTAGTATTTTATAAATATTTTTTGGTGCCTAAAAAATGAAATTAAAATAAATAAAAGAAAAAAAAAAAAACAAAATTTCAATAAAAGATTCGTCGACGTCGCCAGCCATTGGCGACTTCCTCCTCTTCTTCTTCTCCATCTTCTTCAAACCTTCTCCTGTTCATTGTCTTCCTCCAGATCTCTCTCTTCTCTTCTATCTCTATCTATCTATCAAAGTCTTCGTTCTCATTCTTCGTCTTCGTCTTCGTTTACCTTTGAAGAAGAAGAGATACGAAAACACTCCAATTTATTATTACCCTCTCTCTCTCTCTCTCTCTCTCTCTCTCTCTTCTTGTTTTGTTATTTCTTTATTTGCTTCCTTCTTCTTCTTCGTATCGACGACGTATTGGCTTGCGTCACCTCATTCTCTTTCTCTTCAATTCCATTTCTTCGTGGGAACTTTTTAGCGCGCAAAAGTGAAGATTCTTCAAGATCCCACGGATCTGTTCATTTTTGGATTAAGCCTCCCCCCTCCCCCATTAGGTCAATCAAATCTTCATCGATCATATTCCCCTTAGAGGAGGTGGGTTTGTCTCCGATTTAAGGATCTGGATCTCCCCCCCCCCCTTTCCAATTTCCTGGCTAGGTCATTTTCCTGGGATTTAAGAATTCAAGCTGCTGATTCGAAGCTATGTTTGTTTTTGGGTAAAAGCTCGAATCTTCGGGAGGTCTGTTTGTGTCGTCAATGATTTCTCTATTTGATCCGATCAATTTCTAATAAAAAAAGTTCTCTGCTTTCATTTGTTAATTCAACAATTCCTGTGAGAGTGGTCCTTTTTGGGCAAATGGATCCCAGGAAATCAATTGATAAACCACCGCCTCTTCATCATCACGATCCGATCCTTCAAGGTGTATCTTCAAGGTGGAGCGTTTCTTCTAAAGACAAAGAAGTTACTTTTGGTGGTGATTTGGGATCTAAGCGTATTCGTCATGGTTCAGCTGGTGCTGATTCTGAGATGTTAAGCATGTCTCAGAAAGAGATCAAAGACGAGGATGCTCGTTTGATTTATATTAACGATCCTGAGAGAACTAACGAGAGGTTTGAGTTCACTGGCAACTCTATCAAGACTGCCAAGTATTCTGTCTTCACCTTCTTGCCCAGGAACTTGTTTGAGCAGTTCCATAGAGTTGCTTACATTTACTTCCTTGTTATAGCTGTGCTCAATCAGCTTCCTCAGCTTGCTGTTTTTGGTAGAGGTGCATCTATCATGCCCCTTGCCTTTGTTCTCTTGGTCTCAGCTATCAAAGATGCTTACGAGGATTTCCGCAGACATAGATCAGATAGAGTTGAGAACAATAGGTTGGCTTTAGTGTTTGAGGATAATCAGTTTCGTGAAAAGAAGTGGAAGCATATTCGTGTTGGGGAAGTCATTAAGGTCCAGTCTAATCAGACTCTTCCTTGTGATATGGTGCTCTTGGCTACGAGTGATCCTACAGGGGTTGTTTATGTGCAGACGACTAATTTGGATGGTGAGTCGAATTTGAAGACAAGGTATGCGAAGCAGGAAACTCTTCTCAAAGCTGCTGATATGGAGTCGTTTAATGGATTGATCAAGTGTGAGAAACCTAATAGGAACATATATGGGTTTCAAGCCAACATGGACATTGATGGTAGAAGGCTCTCTCTTGGACCTTCTAATATCATTCTTAGAGGATGTGAGCTTAAGAACACTGTTTGGGCATTAGGTGTTGTTGTGTATGCTGGTGGTGAGACGAAAGCTATGCTGAACAACTCCGGAGCACCCTCAAAGAGGAGTAGGCTAGAGACTCGGATGAATTTAGAGATCATTCTACTCTCTTTGTTTCTGATCGTCTTATGTACAATCGCAGCCGCGACCGCTGCTGTGTGGTTGAGACAGTACAGGGATGACTTGGACACTATTCTCTTTTATAGGAGAAAGGACTATGCCGAGAGGCCAGGAGGAAAGAACTATAAATACTATGGTTGGGGGTGGGAGATATTCTTCACCTTCTTTATGGCTGTCATTGTGTACCAGATCATGATACCCATTTCTCTCTACATATCGATGGAGCTTGTCCGTATTGGTCAAGCATACTTCATGACCAATGACGATCAGATGTACGACGAGTCCTCAGATTCAAGTTTTCAGTGCAGGGCTTTGAACATAAACGAAGATTTAGGGCAGATTAAGTATTTATTCTCTGATAAAACGGGTACTCTCACGGACAACAAGATGGAGTTTCAATGTGCCTGCATAGAAGGTGTAGATTACTCTGCCAGGGAACCTGCTGAGAGCGAGCATGCAGGATACTCCATTGAAGGTAAAGGAAAAGTAGTTTCTTAATAGATCTTTTGCTGTTAAGAGTAGTATGTTTTTCTGTTTACTGACCTGCCACTTTTGATGATACCTGAACTTTTCATGATACAGTTGATGGGAATATTTTGAAGCCAAAGATGAGGGTGAGAGTTGATCCTGCGCTTCTTCAGTTAACGAAAACTGGCAATGCAACAGAAGAAGCAAAGCGTGCAAATGAGTTTTTCCTCTCACTGGCAGCTTGCAATACAATTGTGCCGATTGTTACCAACACATCTGATCATAATGTAAAGCTGGTGGATTATCAAGGGGAGTCCCCTGATGAACAAGCATTGGTCTATGCGGCAGCTGCTTATGGTTTCTTGCTCATAGAGAGAACCTCTGGTCATATAGTTATTAACGTACGAGGAGAAATGCAAAGGTAATTTAGAAATGTGATGGCTAATTTTTTGCCATTAATTTATATTGCCATTGCATCTCATAATAGGTTGTGGCCTATAGTATTTATTTCTTTTTCTCTGCCCAGTGCAGATTTAATGTCTTGGGATTGCATGAGTTCGATAGTGACCGAAAAAGAATGTCAGTGATACTGGGATGTCCCGACATGTCGGTGAAGCTCTTTGTAAAAGGTGCAGACTCATCCATGTTCAGTGTCATGGATGAATCCTACGGTGGCGTCATAGAAAAGACCAAGAATCAACTTCATGCTTACTCATCTGATGGTTTGAGAACTCTTGTTGTTGGGATGAGAGAGCTGAACGATTCAGAGTTTGAGCAATGGCATTCTTCCTTTGAGGCTGCAAGCACCGCCTTGATTGGTAGGGCTGGATTGCTAAGAAAGGTTGCTGGAAACATCGAGACTAACCTTAGGATAGTAGGAGCCACTGCAATTGAAGACAAATTGCAGCGTGGTGTCCCGGAAGCAATAGAATCTCTCAGGATTGCAGGGATAAAAGTTTGGGTCTTGACTGGTGACAAGCAAGAAACTGCCATATCCATTGGCTTCTCATCGAGGCTTCTGACAAGAAACATGAGGCAAATTGTAATAAATAGCAACTCATTGGATTCATGTCGGAGGAGCTTAGAAGAAGCAAATGCCAGCATTGCAAGTAATGACGAAAGTGATAACGTGGCCTTGATCATTGACGGTACCAGTCTCATATATGTACTCGACAATGATCTTGAAGATGTGGTAAGTGGAATTCTGATGAACATCTCTTGCTTACTCTGGTTATGACTATCTTTGATGGTGATGTAATTGCTCATTTTTGCAATGCAGCTGTTCCAGGTGTCATGTAAATGCTCCGCGATACTCTGCTGCCGTGTTGCTCCTTTCCAGAAAGCTGGAATCGTTGCACTCGTAAAGAACCGGACTTCCGACATGACTCTTGCCATTGGTGATGGTAATGACTCCACCCTTCTTTCCAAAAATCAGTGTGCCTGATCCTGTCTAAATAGCAACTCCAGTTCTTCGTTTTTTATTTCATCTTCTCATATGTCTGGGCTTTTTTGACAGGTGCCAATGATGTCTCGATGATTCAAATGGCTGATGTTGGGGTAGGGATAAGCGGCCAAGAAGGTCGTCAAGCTGTGATGGCTTCTGATTTTGCAATGGGACAGTTCAGATTCTTAGTTCCGCTATTGCTCGTCCACGGACACTGGAATTACCAAAGGATGGGTTACATGATACTATATAATTTCTATAGAAATGCAGTTTTTGTTCTAATTTTATTTTGGTGAGTACCGTCTTACTTTCTTTTGTACTAATCCATCTTAAAACAGTCACCACAGACTAACCTTCACAAATTTCACGCAGGTACGTTTTGTTTACTTGTTACACCTTGACAACCGCCATCACAGAATGGAGCAGTGTCCTGTACTCAGTCATATACACGTCGTTCCCTACAATAATTATCGGTATTCTTGACAAAGACCTCGGAAGGAGGACTCTTCTCGATCATCCTCAGCTCTACGGTGTTGGCCAGAGGGCAGAGGGATATTCCACTACGCTCTTCTGGTATACGATGATGGACACAATCTGGCAAAGTGCGGCCATCTTCTTCATTCCTATGTTTGCGTATTGGGGCAGTACAATTGACACGTCGAGCCTAGGAGACCTATGGACGATTGCTGCAGTTGTGGTGGTTAATCTTCACTTGGCCATGGATGTAATCAGATGGAACTGGATCGCACACGCCGCCATATGGGGATCCATTGTTGCAGCTTGTATATGTGTCATTGTGATCGATCTTATACCCACACTCCCTGGTTACTGGTAAATTCTTTCTCTCTCCATATCATTCTGTCAAAGCAAATTCAAAATCAGATTTTCTTGATACTGAAAGTCTCAACTTTTTGTAATGGCTGTGACAGGGCAATTTTCCAAGTTGCCAAGACATGGATGTTCTGGTTCTGCTTGCTTGCCATTGTTGTGGCATCATTGCTACCTAGATTCGCCATCAAGTTTCTTGTCGAGTATTACAGACCTTCCGATGTTCGGATTGCTAGGGAGGCTGAAAAGCTTAGAACTTTCGGAGAATCCGAACCCCTGGGAGTTGAAATGAACCAGATTCGGGATCCTCCAAGGAGATGATATTGATTGAAGCAACACATTCTCAAATCAAAATTCTTTATACCCTTCAGCGAAAGTAAATATAATTTATATATTCCAATTTTTTCCCCCTTGGTTGCTTACTATTTCACGAATAGAGAGTTTGTAGTGTAAGGGAAATTACGTAAAGATCTCTCGGCTGTATTTTTCTCACTTTGTTGTAACATACGCACAAGATTTTCCTTTGTAAAGAGAACGTCGAAATTTGATTTACATTTCCACTTCAGTTTGTTTTATAAAGTCGATTTTGGTTTCTTTGTTTTCTTTTCCCTGTCAAGAACCGCCGATAAACTGAGATTAAACTGATTGACTTGTACCCTTTATCACATTCATATAATCTGTAATAAAAAAAAGGCTAAGAGGTTCCAGAGATTTGTCTTTCAACCGATCTGAACACTAATCTAATAATAAGATTACATGAAAAAACATGAGGTGACCATTTTCCACAATCCGAGAAATAGATAAGGTTTTTGCTGGAGCAGCAGTAAAATTACTTCACAGCTTGCGTCTTATGCTGTTGAAGTGAAGATCAAAGAGACTTAAAACTTCAGCTACCACCAAAAAGCACTCGATTCCACCGATCAGAACTCAACACTCCAGCTGCCAGATAAACGAATTTAGAGACTTCATCTGCTACTTCTCAGATTCAGTAGATAAATACCAAATGGGACAGAGATACAAACCTTTTGCAACCAAAAACATCTGACTCCAGTTGTTCACCATATATCGCTAGTCTAGCCATCATCATCCAAATGAGCCACGGCAATACTCTGATCCACAAAAGCATTTCCTTTTGCCATATAAAGGATTGCCATTTTGAGTCCCGCTTGGTCTAGATACACCATAGTCGTAAGTTAACTCAGTCAGTGGAGGGATGTGAGATATGGCAAAGAAGGCGACATGCACGAAGAGTTGACTGTTATTTTCATAAGTAACTGGCTGCCAGAAAACATTAGGGGAGCAACTGTGATTCATGAATCGGGCAACGTTCCCAATATTCTTAGCACTGATTATCATAGGCAGCGGCATTTCAGATTCTTCAGACATCTCTTCAGAAGCATCTTCATCGGCTAAGACAGGCTCATAGTTCCACTTGAAAGGGTTGTAGACACGGGTTGTATCAAAGGTATAATCATCATCAGCCATAGTTTGCTGCACCTTCGATTTGTCTCT
This sequence comes from Camelina laxa, assembly GCA_024034495.1. Lineage (NCBI taxonomy): Eukaryota > Viridiplantae > Streptophyta > Magnoliopsida > Brassicales > Brassicaceae > Camelina > Camelina laxa. The sequence goes on from CM043881.1 coordinate 1,756,967, forward strand.
GGCCTCACCTGCATATATACATATAAACGAACCAGCACGAATAGCATCCCATGAGCGCAATCCCCATCCTCTATTCTCTGTCTTAAAAACTTCCAGCCTCACTTTTATTCCCATTTGAGTCACCTTGTTTTTGCAAGTCGAGCATGGGCAAGATGGACTGCATTCATATATCATAGGCTTGCGGCTAATTAGAACTCCATTACCAGTGTAGGGGAAATCACCTCCATTTTTCCTTATGCAGTGACAGTCCAAGTTCCCTGGCTTGCATGAGTTGGCACAATCACAGCCAAAAGAAGGCTGTGTTAGCTTAAACGACTCCGAGTAATTCACTGATTTGGAGTAGGTGAAATAAGCAGGCCCATTATCAGTATCAACTTCATTCATAAGTGAAACAGGGATACCTTCGATCCCACCAGTGATATCGGGAAGAATGAGCCCTTGCCTTGAAGGCACACCCCCCTTCCATTTCAGGATTGCAGTCCATGTAGCAAATGCAGGAGGTTGACCAGGAGCTCTCACTAATTTATACTTGAAGGTGTTGTGACCAGATTTTCCTTTCTCTACCCATGACTCTTTGATCTCATAGAGTCCATCATACATATAGATCTTAGCATTATGAGAAGCCTCTTTCAGGCCCCTTATTACCCTAACTGCACTATTTCTACGCAAGCTCTTCTCCAAGGCAAGATTACCCCTTTCAAGCTTTTGGTCAGATGACTGTTTATCTTTATCAGCATTACCACCCTGACCAGTATATATCAGAACATCGGGATTACCTTCGTCATTATCATAATATCCAGATGACACAATGCTAGTGGCGATAGGTTCTTCTTCCGTTTCACCCTTAATAACCAAATAGTCAATCCCAGCCATTGATGGAGAATGTAAACCCACCAAACACATCTCAAACCTGAAGAAGAATATATCCCCAATCTCGACACCAGGAACAATACCAGGTCTTTTCTTGGTGTTCGTCCGGACTCCACTACTCATACAAATAGATCCTGACTTCAAATCAGCCCGTTTGATAACACCACTAACTGCTTCCTTGGCGTCCTCCAGTTGTGAAAACCTTCTTCTTAATGCATCAAACCGCATAAGAACACTCATCACCAAATCCCTGTTTCCATTCTCTCTATCAGAGATACTAATCCCACTCTCGAAATTCGGATTTGCAATTGCACGTTTCTTAGGGATCTTTCTTTTCACGGTTAACCCCTCAAGCTCATTTTCAGTGTTGCCATTAGACGTATCAGGAGATCTGAAAGACCTCAGAGGAGTAACCATGGAAGGCTCAGATACATTCCGAGGAGGAGGCTGCTGATATACAGGTGGATTCTGAGTCTGCTGTGGATACTGAGCTTGATTAAGATCTGGTGTATATTGATTCGTTTGAGAAGAAGTAAACGGATAAAAGATGAGAAGCCAGGTGGAAATGGTCCAAAAGGAGGTGCACACACAAAGGGCGGAGCTTGATTTCCACTGGGGAAAACAGGTCTTAGAGTACGCAATGGTTTGATATCCAACACTCTCGTCTTATCAGTGTAGTTGTTACCAGCATTCCCATCCATGGTTTCTAAATCAAAATTTCTTCAAAATCAGATCTTTCTATTCCAATGCCCTAAGCTACTATAGAAGATCTGAGTAACCCAAAAAAAAGGTCCAACCTTTTTCTAACCTAACTACGAATCAGAGATCCTCAAAGCCGAATTACACGCATGCACAGAGATACCCACATCACCGCAGATTCAGAGATTACAATAACAACAACCAATGGATGTTCGTTGACAAAGCAATAACCCCCAAATAACAAAAAAGCTTAAAACTTTCACAGAGAAACCTGAAAATGCTGCTTTTTTTGGATAGATTGATCACACACACACCCTCTTCGAACTGGCTGGGCGAAATTAGGGTTTCCTAAAAGAGAGAGACAGAGAATGAGAGGGAAATAGCGAAAATTTTATGCCAAAGTTGGGAAATTTTTCATTAATTTGGGTATCTGTGTAACTGTTAAGAGAGTCGCTTTTGGATTAGCCGTTGGATCTAAATCATTGAATCGTTTACCGTACAAAAGATCTAGTATGACTTGATAACCTGCGTAACAGGTTTGTTTTGTCTCTGTTTCGATTTCGTCATGTTTTTAGTTTATTCGTCAGTCTGTGTGATGTAATGACTTTTTTTGGACTTTTTTCCCCGGTTGCCGGTTTCGTCCGTGTGTAAAACTGTTGTCGTTTTCCTTTTCTCAATTTGGGATTTTTTTTTTATAATTTTATCGTTTCACTCCCTATCTCCTGATTTCTCACAATTCTGTCCCTACACATTTTTATTTATGCTTATTAGGTCACATAGTCTAGAATTAGATAGGCTTGCTCAATAACCAAGTTGAACAAATTTCAAATTATTCCGAATTGAATTTATCAAGACATATTATGACAGATACTCCAAACAAAAAATACTATATATACTTCATGGACAAATTTATTAAATAAAATTTCTTAATTTGTTTGGTGTGATTTAAGTCACAATTTGTTTCTTTTTTTGTTACGATTAACATAAATCACAAATTAATAAGACCAAAATATGATGATGGCATTAATATATATGGTTGTAGATGGATTCTCAACAAAAAAATTTATTTATTATAATCTTTATTGATAAAAACAAAAACAAAAAACAAACAAACAACAGGTTCTGTATCTTCGTTGTGAAGCGAAAGATCAAAAACTCAAAAGTCACAAACTTATAATTAGCTACACGCATCACAAACACACACAAGACATGAAATGAAATGAAAAGAGCAGTTATTAATATGAGACAAAAACATTAACACAATCTTAAGAAAAAGAGATGTGTTAAAGTATAGTTCGTTATTTGTTTACTCGATGGCACTAAACTCCTCGATCATATTCTTCTTCTTACCACGGTTGTTCATGATCGCGTGAACCTTGGAGCAGTTACAAGGCATAAACATGCAGCCACGAGTGCCGTTACCGGTCGCGCTCGAACCGCCGAGCTTGCGTGCGATCACAACCGAGTTAACGACGTCATCGGTTGGATGGTAGATTGTCAATAGCTGAAAGCCTTTGAGATCAGAAGAGTCAACGATGGGGTATAAGAAAGCTCTAAGAGCATGGGCACTCCTTAGCATAAGGACAGCTCCAGGAGCCATGTGTTTCTCCAAGTGCTCGATGGCTTTGACCTTTGACTCTTTGTCCATCCCAACAAGAGCTGCCAAGAACACAACGTCGTATTCGTCAAGTCCTTCCGTAGCGTTTAGCACGTCCGTTGTGTGGAAGATCATACGTTTTGAGAGGTCCGGGTCACGAGATACGAGGCTTGAAGCGAGCGTATTTGCGTGTGAGTCGATGTCGAAGTTGTGGAACGTCGTGTTTGGAAGGTGAAACTTTGCCAAGACGATGGACGTGAGGGGCATCGGACCAGAACCCACGAAGGCGATCTTGCTGGGGACATGGCTTGAGTGTTGACTCAGGAGATCGAACTCAAGCTTGCCTAGCTTAAGGTAGTTGTTGTAGTAAGGAAAGGTGTGCAAATGGTCAAGTGGGTTTTGGTCTTCTTGTAAAGATCCCAAAATTGTGGAGAAGTGTTGCTCTAAATAACCTTCGGCTTCACCACAAAGCTTGATGAGGTTAGATCTCATGTCTTTGACTTCTTCAGATAAATTTGTGACATCGATGTTTGTATCTGTGGGCAAGCACGTGGACACGAGTTGTCCAAACAAGGTGTCGACATTTTTGGAAGGTTTTAAGCTTTCGAGCTTTGAGATTTGGTCGTATAAGTCGATGATTTGCTTCACTGCGAGATTGTTTTGGCAAGCCATGTCGACACTATGAGGTTATTTTTAGGAGAGATGATAAGTATTTGGATTTCTTAAATAATTTTTTAGACTTTGAGAAAATCTTGTGTTGTGGCTTTAACCCTCGCTAAGGGTCGTTATTTATTGGCACTCGTGGGGTCAATTCTTGGCTGATATTATTATCTATCAATGATTCTATTCATATACGTTATAAATATTATGTGGTTGATCTTGTTGATAATAATGAAATGATTTCAAATTAAGATTATAAAATTATCTCTATACACATAATTCTATTTAAATTTAATACTTGGTTTAGGCGTATAAGGAAAATAGTAAGACTAGAGTCACAGAAATGTATATTATATTGTTAAAGATGGACTAATTTATCAATTTAAAATAAGCATGCATCTGCATTAGATATAACTTATATAATCAGGTGATTAACTGAGTAATTTATCCGTATCTGTCATAATATTTTGCAAAAGATGCGGCACTGACCATTCAAAGCTAAAGGCTTTACCCACATGGCATGATCCACAACTTCAACAACCATATTTGTCAATGTTCATTATAGACATGCAGCATACAATATTTTTACAATTCTATCGTTTATTATTAATTATAAGATCGTGAACGCCAACGGTACAAAATTCTTGTAATAAAGTGCCGTACAATACACACAATGAAATGTAGAAGTTACAGGTAACGTATGGACAACCCTTCCCGAGCCGTGAACAGTCCCATATTGCGGCTGAGAAGTAGACACGGTCCTCTGGATATAGGCCTCAAAGACTCTCACGGAACCCTATATCTCTCCGATTCGGACCTCAAAAAACTTGGTGTGCACATTTTTAATGATGTTGGAGCAAGGGATCTCTTGTTCCCGGTTCGAGACGGTACAATATGGTCAACAACATGGTGAATTTAATCAACACACGTAACATTTGGCTCACTTTAGCCACGGAACTTGAAAACAACAGAATTAAATTTCACTTTAAATGATCTGCTGAAAGGTAAATTATTATTATATACTATAATTTAAGAAAAAAAGAATAATTGGAAATTTTAAGTGCTAAGGTTGGAAATTATTTTCTTATTTTGTTATTTTCGGCAATTTTGAAATCCTATAAACAAAAGAAGAATTCAAAAAGTATACAGTTGACACGTATATCTGTTGGGAAAGTATATGTTATTAGGGATTCTACTTCTTGACACGATTTTGATACGATATACTGATTTGGACACCTAAAAGAATTATTGATTTGTCAAAATTCAACACTAGAGTGTAAAAGTTGCATAAAATTATGTATGAAAATGTAAATATTAATTGCATTGTCAGTTTGTTACACCGTATGAACGGAATAAAGATAGGAACTATTTGAGAATTATACGACTGTCTTTATACGTGTTTGTATAATTGTATGTTTGATTTTTAATATTTATATCAATCATTCGTATTACGAGATAACGTATTGTATAGTTGGTAAAATGGTAATTAAGTAAGGCATGTCTCAGAACATTGATAAGTCACCACGAAAAGTCGAAAACGTATCATATTTAAAATATGATATTTATAAGAAATATGATCTAGTTGGATATCATATTATATAACGTTGAATTAAAAACACTCGTCAAATATTTAGATTCCGTTCACTCCCATGGCCATGGCTGGTTCGTTGTTGGTATATAAGCGGGACAATAATGGATGAAATTAGATAATTCAGTCGGGTTCCACACTTTCAGTATACTTAAACCTCAATTCAGTTAAGTAGCATGGTTTATATTCATAATTTCATAGCATCAATTCTTTAAATATAATTGAATGGAAGATACTTGGAATATGTTTTAATGCTGAATCACTTCGAACTAAATATAAACAGGACAAAACTCTAGCTTTTGGAACTGAAATAAATCAATCGATGTTACTGTTACATACACATGCATGATTTATTGTATAATTGGTATTAGTGTCTCTTGCTTAAAACGAATGGCCAATTTCACGTCCTCTCTCAACGTACGTTGGCTTATATTTGATCCTAAAATACAAAAATACGATTTTGTTTTCAGACTTCAAATCAATCGGACTACAGTAAAACTTTTTCATGATCGTGATTGTTTCGTTTGCTTTTGTTTTTCTGTTTAAGTATGATTGTTTAGTTTGCAATTGTTTACAGTCTACAGTTGTTTTTGCTTTGCATTTGTTTATTTATTTGCAAGTAAATTCCCCTCCACTCTCTTTTTCCAACAATTTATACCCTTAAATTTATAGATTTAATTGTAATTTTCATAAATATAAGTACTAATTTAAAAATTATATACATATATGAAGGAAATTTGGTTGACTAACCATCATAAAAGTAACAAGACAACATCCATCATTTAGTTGTTAGTTTAAATTCATATCCAGACAACCATAAATGCTTTGTCTATTTATAGCAATCTCAAGACCCATAAAACAACAAAAAGCCCAAAATAAATGTGAGTGTGTGATAATGTTTTAAACTTATAAATATGCTGTTTATAAAAAGTGGTCAACAGACCAAAGATTTGCATCCACTAATCAAAACGTCTAACCAACACGTCGATATATAATCTATATGATAGAAAGTATATATTATTATCAATACCAAAAAAATATGTTTTCCCCATAATATTACACAAATACGAAATTTTTACTTTGCATGCCATTTTATGTAAATTTGAGATAAAATTGATGACAATAGAAACCAAAACTTTTTATAGGGCTGGTCATTATTGCCTAATTGGGATATAGAGTAATAACGAGATGAATGCATCAAAATTCATGTTGTCATTTCCAATGTGCATGTTCAAAATTTTTAGTTGGGCCTGTCTGCTGGACGAAAAAAATCTCCCGTAATAAGACGTTTGGAGATCGATCGTGTAAGAAAAACATTTCCACCATAAAAATTAGATTGTGCTCTTCACTACTTTCTTTATAAAATTTATATTGTCTATTTTTTAATATTGAGAGAAAATACAATAAGTGGACATGCATATATTATTTGGATCCCACCTACAAATTTATATACAACACAAATTCATTGCGAAGATCTCAACTAAATGTATCATTATGGTTAAAGAGTATATGTATGTATCAAATATAATATAAAGGGAGGTGATCAAATATATGTATATATAAATATATTAATATAAAGGGAATCTTACAAACCAAATTGTATAATCTAAAAACCGAAAAGAAAAAAAAAATCTAACATAATGTAGAACCAGCAAAGATGAAAGATTCGAAATTTCTAACATAATAGAAAAGACATGAGAAGCACTCGCAATGTTCACAGCATAACAATCAAACATTTCATCTTAGTGCCTCCCACGCAAAAGTATATATATTTGTGCCGCGTAAAACCTATTTTATTCTAATTAAATATATAAATCAACGACTCTATATATCTTCTATGCTTACAGAAAACAAAAGTAATTACTCAAAAACATTTTGATAATTCAAACAATAATCAAATATCAGAGGCCGAATAGGAGGAAACTATCAAAATGTCCTCCTACGGCAAACTCGATGCGCATGAACAAGCCATACTTGAGGCAAGTCGGAGGGCAAGAAAGAGAATAGCAATCATCGCTATATCTTCCATTGTTCTCGTCTGCATTGTCGTTGGAGCCGTCGTGGGAACCACAGCTCACGGTAACAGCAAGAAATCGGCGACGGAGAGTAACGGAGATCCAATCTCCGCCTCGATCAAAGCCTTGTGCGACGTGACATTGCACAAAGAAAAATGTCTTGAGACCATTGGATCGGCCCCAAACGGGAGCCGATCAAACCCGGAGGAGCTCTTCAGATACGCCGTCAATGTTACCGTCACGGAGCTCTCAAACGTCCTCACCGGATTCTCCAACAGCGAACACATGGATAACGCCACGTCAGCAGCAATGGGAACTTGCGTGGAGGTTCTCGGGCTAGCCGTTGACCAGCTCAACGATACGATGACGTCAATCAAAGACAAAACGAAGAACGTTGACGATCTCAGGACGTGGCTTAGCTCTGTGGGAACGTACCAAGAAACGTGTATGGAAGCATTAGTGGAAGCGAAAAATCCGAGTTCGATAACTTTCGGAGAAACTCATTTGAAAAACTCTACGGAGATGACTAGCAATGCGTTGGCGATCATAACGTGGCTAGGGAAGATCGCTGACACCGTTAACCTGAGACGACGTCGTTTGATGGCGAGTGGTGAGGCCAAAGTCGTTGCTAATGACTTGCCGATGATGATGGGTCGTGGACTTTTGGAGAGTGGTGATTTGAGGAAGAAAGCTAAGATCGTGGTGGCAAAAGACGGGTCAGGTAAGTATAGAACGATAGGTGAGGCTTTAGCGGAAGTGGAGGAGAAGAATGAGAAGCCTACGATTATATATGTGAAGAAAGGAGTTTACTTGGAGAATGTTAGGGTTGAGAAGAAGAAATGGAACGTTGTGATGGTTGGAGATGGACAGAGTAAGACTATTGTCTCTGCTGGACTCAACTTCATCGATGGAACCCCCACGTTCGAAACCGCCACATTTGGTAAGTACATATTATTAATCATGTATTGACATAATGTGTGTGTTAGTGGCTAATTTCATATGATCATTTATTTATTTCTTTGTACTGTATTTATAGCTGTGTTTGGAAAGGGGTTCATGGCTAGGGACATGGCCTTCGTCAACACAGCTGGTCCAGCCAAGCATCAAGCCGTGGCTCTAATGGTAAGCGCAGACTTATCTGTGTTCTACAAGTGCACCATGGACGCTTTCCAAGACACGATGTACGCTCATGCACAACGTCAGTTTTACCGTGATTGTGTCATCTTCGGGACCGTTGATTTTATATTTGGAAACGCTGCGGTTGTATATCAAAATTGCCAGATCTTGCCTCGTCGCCCTATGGAAGGCCAGCAGATTACGATAACAGCTCAGGGGCGGAAAGATCCGAACCAAAACACAGGGATTTCTATCCACAATTGTACCATCAAGCCTTTGGATAACCTAAAAGATATCAAAACGTTCCTAGGCCGGCCTTGGAAGGACTTCTCTACAACGGTGATCATGAAGTCATTCATGGACGGGTTTATCAATCCTAAAGGGTGGTTACCGTGGGTAGGAGATACCGCACCAGACACTATCTTCTACGCTGAGCACTTAAATTTTGGGCCAGGAGCCTCGACCAAAAACCGGGTTACGTGGAGAGGCTTGAAGACTTCTTTAACAAAGAAGGAAGCAAATAAGTTTACGGTGAAACCTTTTATAGACGGCAATAACTGGTTGCCGGCTACTAAAATTCCGTTCAAATCTGATTTTTGATATTCTTTGCTAAGACTGGTCTGAAAATTAAAGGCTAGTCGTTCTCTGATTTGTTTTATAACGAACAATACAATATTCCCTTCTAATTTATTTTTCTTGTATTGTCTGTTTTTCCAAGGTTCTGAATTTGTTTCTATTCATATAAATGTTCGAGGGTTCTTTTTCTAATATCTATGCGTCAACTTATATATTTTCTACAAAAAAAAAAAAAAAAAAGAAGTAAATTTAAAAGCTGCTATTAGATAGTTTTCTTTTTCACTGATATAAAATAAATAGTACTTTTAATAAACATCGATATACCCCATAATACATGAACCATTCAATCCTTTATTACTTGCAAGTAACTACTTCCAAATTCAGATTTCGAATAACAAAAATGAATTAATTTTCTTATTGTGTTTAAATGAGGCAAGACCAATTGTCTATATAATATAGTATGAATTTTTCATTCGGTGTGAAGCAAACCGCCGTAAAAGGGAATGTCGGTCTGAGGCAACCAAGTGTCTCCCAACGTGAAATTATATACGGTGAAGTTCATGGCTTCTGCCAAGTTCAATAGGCTATATCCTGACCACTGGACCCTTTTACTTGTATTAGCCCCCGGTCCAAAGTTGTCATATTCACCATATGAGATTGTGTCTAGCCCGGTTGTACCATTCCATTCTAGCCACCCAACGGGTTGGACAACATCGCTGATGTATGATTGTATGTATACTGTTCTCGAGTAAGGCTTCCATGGCCGCCCAAGGAATGTCATGGTTGAGCTGGGGTCAGCCGCGAGGTCCGGGGCAGCTCCAATAGTACAATTAATGATAGAGATTCCAGTTTTCTGGTTTGGGTCGGTTCTTCCATGGGCTGTCACCGCATTCTTCTGATTTGCCATCGGTTTTCGGGCGTATATGTTGCAGTTTTGAAATATCGCAGCGGCATTTCCGAATATAAAATCTATGGTCCCTGTAACAAAAAAAAATTATATTATAACGTTAAAATATATATACTTGCTTTAACTTGTCGTTTTAGTTTATAGTTGAGGATGATGATATCTCCTACCATATATATCGCATTCACGATAGAACTGTCTCAAAGAATGAACGTAAAGCGTATCTTGGTATCCTTCGAAACTACATCGATAAAATGTTGATCCATCCGCATTGTTTCTTACGGCCACGGCCTGGTGTTTCTGTGGTCCAGCTGTGTTTCGGAATGTCACATCAACTGCAACAAAACGGTCTCCAACCACCGCTGCAAACGCCAAAAAAAAGTTATTCTTATGGTCTAGATCTTAAGAAATATTTAGGAGTTTCCAAATAAATAAATAAAAAATGTGAAAAAAAACGAAAACACTTACTAAAGGTCGAAGAATTATAAGTAGTCCAACCATCAATAAAACTGTGGTTTCCAGTTATTATGGTTTTATTAATTCCATCTCCAATAAGCATTATGTTCCTTTTCTTATTTGAAATGACAACATATTCTTCGTAAAGACCTGCCCTTGCATAGATTACGAAGTAGCCTTGCTCCGGGAATGTGTGGTTAGGTGCGGCAGCGACGGCCTCAGTTATGGTGGGGTAGTTATCGGTTTCATATGGACCGACAGTTACTGCTTCCCTTACGAGGATCGAGCCACCGCTCGTCTCACCTAGCTCACCTAAATTTCTGTTAGCTTTCCGACAATCCTTGCTCTTGTCGCATGTTTTGCGTAAAACCTACAAATTATTTAGTTAATATTAGTGTTACATACTTATTATAATAGTAAACTATGCACATTTTCGTACACTAGTTACATCATGTTCATTCTTTAAAAGTGATAAATACACAAGGGAATCCATGTGATTTTATTGATTGGTCCGGAAGAAATCATGTGGACCCATGTGATTTTATTCGATAGCTATCTTTCGTTTTTGAAAAAGTTTCATAGAGTTATTAATGTTTACAAATTGAAAGTGGAAAGTCAAAACTTAATAAGCTTTTCGTATTCACAGCTTCGTTGACTCTGGTATATATGTGACTAGGCCATCTGGCCATGTGCCATTTTCGAATGTCTAAAGTACGTAAACTCCGAACTTTGGAAACTGCATGTGCAGATTTAGGCTTAATAAACAAAATATCTATGCATTTTAAAAATACTTCTAAACATTCCGACATGATCTACTGTCTAGGTTTTTCTTTTCCTTTTTCTTTCATGTCTAGTTTAAGCTAATACTTAATAATTTATTTATAAACCGACGTACGAAGACAAAACAAGAAGTAAAGTTCAACGAAATTACCTTAATCAAAGTCTCGAGCGGTTCACGAACTGCTTTGTTACCACCACCAAAGATTTTCCCCTTGGACCCTTTATACCTCTTCAAATTACGGTTAAGCGCGTGACTCACAAGCCCCAGCGACACACTATAGAGGCGCGTGAGATTCCCCAACGGCGTTCCAATCGCCGTCGCAAACCCACTCTTAGCGTCCACAAGACCGTCGAGGCATGTTTCCTGGTTAGTCACGACGCCACCGAGAAGACTCGTGACTCGATCAACGAGCGCTGCTGTCATCACCTCCGCCGCTTTCAGTTCTTCCGAAACCGTCTCAAGGTAATCAACGCTAAGCTGTGCTAGCTCCCCGCAATCAGCCACCGCACTTACTTCTTCAGCCGTAGACGCGCCGGGATCATCCTTTACGCGTTCGGAAAAGCGGTTGATGACTTTGGAGAGGCGACGAGCTTGTTTGAGGCATTGTTTCATTGTGAACTTTCCGTAGTTGTAAGGATCAGACGGTGAGGATTTAAAGGCTGAGAGGATCGTGCGGCAGAGCTTCGGGTATGGAGTGGATTTGCAAGCGATGTTTGGCGACTGTGACGGAGGCGGTCTAGGAGGTTGTGTTGGAGTTTGTGAAGGAGACTGTGTTGGAGTTTGTGACGGAGGCTGTGTTGGTGGCTGTGTTGGAGGTTGTGACGGAGGCTGTATTGGTGGCTGTGACGGAGGTTTTGTTGGAGACTGTGAAGGAGGCTGTGACGGAGACTGTGACGGAGGCTGTGTCGGTGAGACTAGCAAAGTCCATGACAGACAGAGAAGAGCCAAGAACAAGAGAGATGAAGAGAAGTGTTGAGTTTGCATCTTTTTTTTCTTTTTTCTTTTAAGTGTTTTGTGTCCTTCTTTGTTATCTACTAAGAGCTTGTCCTATTTCATGTATATATGCATGGTAGGGGAGATATATAGGTATATGCATAAACATTTATAATGCATGGCTTGAGAGAGAAACTTATGAATAATGTAATGCATGTTGCCTTGTTTAGGAATTATTAGTCAGAGAAAATATTATACACAAATTATATATATATATATAACTATATAACTATATAAGGGCCACGTATATATCATTTCATTTTGATCAAATAATAGAAAATGTTAGATGCTTTTCTTAATAAGTTACCGTAAGATCCAATGGAGTGCACCAGGTGGTCGATTCGTACATTGACCAAAAAATATGGATATTAATATATGACATAGTTCAAATTTCGATATAGGATGGTGATTATTTTAATGACTCTAGAGTCGAACCTACGTTCATTACAACTTTACAGTTTAGAGCGCGTTTTTCAAAAAAAAAAAAAAAATACTATGAGTTTTAGCTAGTTTACAGAAAGATTGTACAACATATATCATTGTTTACCCATAAGTCGTATATATCAATATTAACATTTGCAAACTAAGGCTAACAAAGACAAAATTATTCAACTATTTTAAAGATTGTATAACATATCCTCTTCCTAAACAGTTAAAGTACACAATCACTTTTTACAGTCATATTTTGGATCAGAACATCAGATACATATATAATAATTGGCTATAAATTAGGTGAATACGTGATTTTGAATGAACTAACAAAAATCGAAACCAATGATAATGTCTATAATTCACAAACCAAATACGTAATGATTAATTAGAATGAAGTTAAAATGAATACATGTGAGGTGTTGCGGAACTTTGGGGCGAAGACAAGACCCGTTTGTAAGTTTTTTTTTTTTTTAAATCGTTAAATCATCACTTTGTTTGTTACACTTACAAGTTAGGCTCCAATTAAGTATACTCTTTCCTAACATTGGTTCGTCGTTGCCAATACTTATTTTATATTTTAGATAAAACCAACGTGAAAAGTCAGATTGCCTCAATAGGTAGATATATAGAATATATATATCTAAAATTTTGACAACCGAAATTGAATTTCAAAGATACGATTGTTTGATATCTTGTGGATTTGTAATATAATCTACGACTAATACTCAATCTTAAAAATATAAGTCAAAGGCTATTAATTACCGGAATACATGTCTAATATACACACAATCATATCTTAATTATGGGGATATACAGTCAATATGAAGTATGAACATAACCTTAGTTGCTTTGAAAAAAAAAAAAAATCAAACGTTATTATTGAAAACCATTACATATTCGAATCATAATATGGAGCATATGCAATTTGCAAGGAATAATTCATATATTACCAAAATACAACATTTCTTAGTTGGCAAAATTTGTCAAAACAAATTTAAGAGCTGTATGATTTTTGTTATGTTGGCAATGGCAACTTAGCATTGTCATACAAACCGCAAGACTTGCCGAGTTTTTATGGTTTGGTCGGCCAATATTACCATAACGAAAAAACAAATATAGGTCTTGTACGTGTTCACCTTTTTCACAACATAACGTAAATATAAATACTCTCACGGATTCCAAAGGTTCCGCTAGTGGCCGTATCGTAATAATAATATCTACCAAGAGGGCTTTTTCGCCTTTTTAATAAATCATTGTCTTCTAGTTCCGGTTTTACCCTCGCAAGCCTCAACGTCGACGACGAACACGGAGCAGACCGGCCGGTGATCGGAGAAACGTGATTCGCCGCGCACGTACGATAGCTGCCGGATTCCATCACCGTGCCAAAGAATCCTATCGCACCTGACGAAAAAAAGATGAGGTAACCCGGTTTAGCTTAACCGACTCAAAACCAATCGAAATCAGAAACAGAAATTTATCTGGTTAACTATATATACCAGGCCGGAGTTCTTCGCTTGTTCTTCTTCTCTTTAGTAGTGTCTCCTGCGTAAGCATCTGAGTTATAAGAATACTTATAAGTTGGTGCGAAGAAGATTTTGCCTTCGTGCCATCCTTTGAACACTCGTCCTGCGTCTCTTTCAATCTTGAGCTGTAATTAGTTTCACAACCAATAAACCGGTTTAGCCCTTTTGAGACTGATTAATTTTTATTTCTTGAGGGCAAAGGAACCGATTGTGAAACCTGATCTTTGTTGAGAAGAGCGTCCCAAGCGTTTCTATCCAAGAGGGTCTTTGTTTCTGAGTAACTCAATGCTATTCTGTAGTTCAAGTCTCCAAGCCAGATGACCCGACTGAAGAGTCAAACGCGATAAGAAAGCCAAAGATTAGCAAAGACAGAGGATACGTTCAGTTTAAGAACATCATACGTGAGATGAGACCTATGGTAACATATATAGAACATGAACTAAGCCAATGATTAACAAATATGAGTTCCAAGTTCTTGAAATCTTACTCGTGCTTAGTGATTCGATCAGGGACACGGGTAAATGATGTTCTACAGATTCTAGGGAAAGTTGTGTTCTTGAGAATCTCGATCACATCTGAGTTTCTGCGACGTTCGTCTCCTTCTCTCTCACCAGAAGCTAGATGACTACAGATGAAGCAGAAGCTCGTCTTGTATAGCTGCAAACTCACAGCTATGCATCCCTATGATGAATACGAAAAGAGAATACACTATTAGAAGCAGAGCTTTTCTTTTGTTTTGTTTTTGAAGTGTGAGAGTGGTAAAGTACTGTACCTTGTTTCCTAAGCAACCCATGATTCCGCGGGTGACGCAGGAGATTCTGAGATGAGAAACGTGTTGAATAAGCTCCTTTCTCATCCACACAGTGAGGAATATTCCCACCATTTGCTTTGATGCCACTAAGCCATACTTCATCATCATCTGGTTGCTTACAAGAGAAGCAACTTTTCCTCCTCCTTCTTCATCCTCGTCTTCATCATCATCGTCATCATCATCATCTTCGTCATCAGAAAGTACACCGGTTTGGTTAACTAGACCTTCAGGACATCTAAAACAAGATTCTCTCCCGTATTTTCTTACAATCTCTTCAGAGAAAGTGCTGCAGTTACAGATCTTCAGCTTTCTTCTGCAATCTGTTCTGAAACTCTCACTGATCTTCTTCAAAGAAGGTTTCGCAAAGAACATTGATCCAGCCCCAAAAGATGGAGTTTTTGGGCCAAGTCTTCCTCCAGAAGATGATGATGATTTGTTCAAGGATTGATTGATCATCGCTAACCACTTAGCAGCAGGCTCGTTGTCTCCAAGAACAAGAACATTTCCAGCATTCAATGGAACAATCTCCTGAAAACTACGAGGAAAGAGTAAATCGATAACCCCCAATACATATATATCGATGAAGTACTCAAGAGATTTAGAAAATGTTTGTACCCTAAAACGTATATATCAAATTCGCTGTGAACGTGAAGCAAAGCATCGAGATTAAGACCAGAGTGTGGAGATTTTCCTCCTACGTTCCATGTTGCCACAAAGACTCTTCGTATAGTTACAAAACCAAAACATTAGAAATAAAAACAGAGCATCTCTGTTTCGAGAGATAAAATTAATACAGAACAAGTCAAGAATCTATCCAAAGAAATAAAATACTACCACAGATTTATGTATATACCTTAAGGACTGGTGTTGCTGAGCCTGAGTGGGCATTGAAGATCTGAAATTGCTTGAAGCTAACAGAGATTCAACTACTATCTCGGATTGAGACTCTGAAAAAGTCAATAACAGAGCCAAAAAAATAGCTGCAAAATATGAGAGAGACGACAAAATTCTGAAAAGATAGATAAGACATAGACACACACATGTAAGTAAATATATATACACAGGGACTTACTGTTAAATATATAGAGTGGATCCGACATGTTTTGTTCTAAGAGTTAAAGCCACTTTTTCTTTTAGATGGTTCTCGTGGAATGAGAGAGAGAATTCAAGAGCTTTCTTCCTCAGGTTTTGGTCTTCGAACACTAAAGAATTATCAAACTATACCACAAGGAAGCATTCAAATGCAAAGGGAGCTTTTCTTTAATTGTTTTTTTACTTTGATCTTATGCAATGCTTCGGTCTTCACTTGGTTTTTCTTGTATTTTATATTCTTGAAAAGAAGAGATCTTTATCAGCTTAGGAAGCAAAGATAAGAAAGAATTAAAATAAGTTAAAGAATATATTCTGAAATCAAGAACACTGTTCCCTTCATTTGATACTTATATGCCCCTGTTGTTCCTTTGCTTTTTCATTATACAAATCTTCTTCTTCTCTCTTTTCATCTTTTTTGTTCTTTCTATTATGTGGTGTATAGACCTTGGATTACATTATCCTATATGAATCTACGATGCGTCCCTTTGACCGAACTTTGATTACTTCAATTAGAAAGTAACGTTTTTAGTGCACACGTATATATGCGTGTGGTGTATATGTTTGTAGGGCCTAGAAGAACTCTCCAATAAAATCCACTTTAGTTTAAGTATAATCTTGGGTTTACAATAAAAATAAATTTCTAATTTGACGATTTCATATTAAAAATTAACTACTTGGTTCTGTATTATATAAAAAAAAAAAAAATTGATTGGGTCATTTTTCTTTTGGACTTTGGTTATCATTTTCCAGATGGTTGAGACTTGGGAGATTAAAATGTGATGAAATTGGAAGATGACATTGATGCATAGGTGTATATACTGCATGAACAAAACCAAGTTGGAGTTATTCTCTTACGAAAATGTTATTGTCATATCGAGTCTACAAGATAGGTAAGATGCGTTTTAAAGATTAAAAAAATAAATTGGATTCCTTGTCACTATTTTCCAATTCATAAATTTTATGTAGTCTGCAACCAATATAAACCAAAAGGTAAACACAAAGAGGAATCAAATCAACCAACTCTCTACTAGTAGTCTAATCACCGAATCTGATGCTTTCTTTCTTTTTTTCTTTCTAAAACATAGGCAACAAAAGATATGTGGATGAAGAAATGTTACAAAACAGAAGAGGTTTTATTCACTTGCATGTGAAAAAGAGTCCTGATCAAGACTGGTTTCCACAACAGAGACTGGGTCTGGTGCACTCCCATGAACCCTGAACCGGTAGATGCAAGTGTGCGAGTCGCTTCCGTGGTTGGAGGTGAAGTCTAGCCTGACAGTATCTACAAGACCAGAGTATGATGAGTCTAAGATGTTGAATGTCTGTGCATTCGACCTGTCTAGGTCGTAAGTGAACTCTGTTAGAAGTTGTATCTTCTCTTCCTCGACTAAGGATTCCTGTCCTTGCAGCCATCCTGATACTCGGCAATCTTTTGGAGCGCTTGATCTGTCGTACGCTACACTCTGTTCATTTTCACAATGCATGAATCCATCAAGTCAGAGATATAATCCCCAAAACTAGACCCAACAATGATCACATATTGAAACTTAAGCAGTGAAAACATTCAGTATTACGCTTCTATGATTATCTTTCTTATTTCATTTCACTATGTTATGTTACTGAAATATTCACAAACTAGAAATAGCAAGTCCCAGTAATTGCAAATAGAAACAGAATATTACGCAAACCTTCAAAAGATCCATTTATATAATGAATATCGAGAAAAGAATGCAAGAAAAACAGGCAAAAGGTCTTAAAGAAACTCTTAAAGGCAAGTGACACACAAAATATTGGCGAATTATGACAAGACTTAATGGGTGAAGAAGAAACTTCTTTAGCAACCTACTGGGCAAAGTCCAACTCAGTGGATCTTTTGCAACAATTTCAGGCCTAAACTAAACCTCAAGCTTAAACCAAACAGTTTCAGGTAAAGAAAATTCAGTCAGTTTTTTTAACCAGGCATCTCAATATAAAACCATTCTACACAGACACTCCTGTATGTGAGCTAATAAAGGTCTTAAGGGCACACAAGAAGAAAACTGATACTGAGACAAAAAAAGATATTTTGCAGTGCAAGTATCATTACCTTAGCTATATGCTCCAATGTGAAAGCCTCTGGTACGATTGGTACTCTCAGCCTGATTTGCACATAGCCATTGCTACCTTTCAGAGCAAAACACTGACCAGGCTCACCAAAACTTGGAGATAACATCTTAACAGCATTGGTATGAACACGTCGAATGCTTGTGGCAAACCAAATACTCGCTGTTCCAACAAGATACGGATCTGAATGCTGCATCACAAAAGCACCACCAGAGGCAACCGCATAGTCTACTCGGCCAAGGCCATCTGCAGCATGTTTCTCAATCTCTTTCTCCATGATATCACGAGCATAAGCTCTCAATTCATCAATGCTAACATCACTAAAAGAAGAATCATGGACATTACCCTTCTTCAGTTCCTCATAAATCCTCTGTAACTCATCTTTAGACACCCAAGGTTTAGCATTTACTTCATCTACTGACTTCTCTAGTGACTCAGTTCTAGATTCTATCTTCTTCAACTCACTCTGAAATGCAGAAGCTTTCCTCTCGATTTCTTGCTTCAGCGCTTTGGCTTCCCTCTCCATCTTCTTATCAAGCAACTCAACTTGAACCTGCATCGTACTCGTTGTGGCCTTTACAAGACCATCTACTTCAGCAATTCGACTCTCCAATCCCGAAAACGCCATCTCCGTTTCAAAAGAAGAAATCGGATAGGACGGAGACGAAGCCTTGAGAATCATCTTCCTCGCCAAGTGAATCAACCCAACAATAATCAAAAGCGCACCAAGCTGCTTCGCAAATACCCTCACCACTCTCTTCCATCCCAATTTCTCAGGCTTAGGAGTCGCAACCTTCCGCGTCCTGCGCTGCGTGGTGGTAGTATTAGTCCCCGTCGCGGCGGAACCAGACCTCCTCGACACAGGACCCAAATCTTGGCCGTGAGATCGATCAAGAGTAGCCTCACCGCGGCTCAGATCTCTGCTCGTACCACCGGCTTCGCCAATACCACCGTTCGCAAGCGATTCGCTTTGAGGGTAATCGAAGTTGGATTTCTTCTCTCCGGCAAGAATCGGCGTCCGTCTAGTCGCCGCCGCTGTGTTAGCGGTGATCGACACCGTCGATGCCGACATTTGATCTGGTTTGACTACACAATCGCACCCCAAATCTTTCGAACAAATATCGAAATCAAAAACCCTAGTTTCGTTTCACTACAGAGTTGGCAAAATTCGAAAACTTTGTTAGAAATTGAAGAAGACTTTGGAAAAATTCGAAATCTTTTTTTGACAAATTGCTCTCTTTGCAAAATTCTCAATTTCAAAAACTCTGAACCGTCTTCTCCGTTTGCCCAATTCTTCCTTTTTAACGTCGTTTCGTCGTTCCTCTCTAAATAAATAACTCCTTTTTTTTTTTACTATATAGTTTAAAAAAATAACTGCAGCGGTTACTTAACACATTAATCATCGAATTATCACTAGGGAGCTCTTTAATTACGATTTACGAGGTTGGAGAAGATAATTAAGATAAGAAAAGTTCCCGACAGTTAAGATCTGTGAACCACATATTCTCAAGTTATCTCACAATTTTTAAACTACAGAACAATCTCTCTCAAGAGTCATCAAGATAAACAAACAAACCAAACAAAACTCGTGTCAACAACTCAAGACCTTCGACTTGCTAAACCGGAGTCTCTCAGCTCCCATGACGGTTTCCTCTCTCTTGTAACATCGTACTTGATTGCTCTAACCAGTGGTTTCATCACCAACAAGTACTGCAATTGATAATAAAAACATGTTATAGTCAAGTCCCTTAAGACGTTATTCTGTATTGTTGTTACTGAAATGGTTCAGAGGCGCTTACTTGGAATGCAAAGATTAAAGGAATCAGTCGTTTTCCTCTTTCGTTTGGGTTTCGCCCTTCGACCAGTTTCTTGTCAACGTGAATCGCCTTGTTGCCATTAAAAGAGATCTCTGTCATTGTGCTGACCAGACTGGGAATCCAAGAAGTACCGTCTGGAAGAATCTGTCACACGTTTGGAATTTAAGGTTCATCCAGTCCAACTACAAGATGATAGAAACATATAAAATGGAAGTAACCAATCAACTGACCTTTTCATCGCTTTCATTCTTATGGCATCTTCCGCTGTTCTCAACAAGAATGACAGGAATTGATGAACCCTACAATAAAAGATTCAAATGTTAATGAATATACCACTAACCTGTTTATTATCAAGGTCGTTACAGAGACTGGTGTGAGGGTGTAATGTACAAAAAGGAGGAACTCGCAATACCTGCATATCCTGTTTCTTCAGTTGAGCGCCTGTACGGATAACTTTAAGAAGAGCATCGGATCTTCTGGAGAC
The DNA here is from genome assembly GCA_024034495.1 of Camelina laxa. Lineage (NCBI taxonomy): Eukaryota > Viridiplantae > Streptophyta > Magnoliopsida > Brassicales > Brassicaceae > Camelina > Camelina laxa. Next base: position 1,777,484 of record CM043881.1, read on the forward strand.
AAAGAGGTCATAATTTAACCCATCCGGTGGAGAGAACTGAGCATGTGTGAGAACAAGAGCAGACTTCTTCCATATCTCTTTACCAAATGCATCGGTTATAGCACTGACAACTTGTCTATCCAAGTCATCCACTCGGTATACATCCAAACGGTCTACGTATAGTAGCACATCTATAGTCATGTTGAGGAGAAATCTGTTCAAATTCAACACCCACGAATCCAAATTAATATACATGACAAAAATGTGGCCCAAATTAGGAGAATAACTTCTTAAACCTGGAAAGTGGAAACAGTTCAACATACCGTTTGATAATGTTGATGGCTTGATCATTCACATATCCTCCCTCAATAAGACCAGGACTATCAATGATATTTAATGTAAATCCTGACCTTGAGCGAGAGACCAAGGTCGGCCTCAGTCCTTCAGACTATAAAGAGGGAAGCCACACACTTTATATGAGAAAATATACAACAAAGTTAGGCAGTAGAAAAGCCATGAAAAGAGCATTAAAATTAGCACCTGGAAAGTACTAACTGCAGCAGCATTCTCGCCTATAACAGAATTCACAGTTGATGACTTTCCAACACCGCCTTTCCCCATCACAAGGACTGTTAGCGAGCTCACATCCTAAGCCAGTTTTTGTTTCAAACACATTAGAAACTAAAACCAGAGAGACATGAAACAACAAGTAAAAAGAAGACAGATGAAGCTAGAAACAAGAAAGGAACCTCTTCTTTATACTTCCCAAGGATCTCGAGCAATTTAGATTGAGTAGCAGGAGGAAACTGCTGGATACCGACCCATTCACGAGACATTTGCAAAGCTGCCATGGACACAAATCCTAGTCCTACACTTGGAGGAAAGCCAAAAAAGGATTACCTAAGCGAAGACTAAATTCATCTGCTAAAAATCTACACAATCAAAAGACCAATGAACAAATTTTTGATAACCGAAGAAGTAAAAAAGCGTAATCGCCAATAGAAGCAAAAGTTGTCTAATTCCACTATCTCTGAATAAATCATATGACTTTCTATCATATCAAGTAAAGTCTTCTACACAAAAATCAAAAAGAAAAGAACTTTTTTTAACCAACAACAAAAACCCTTAAAACTACTTAAATCTTGATTCATTGCTTTTTCCAGATCTTTATATGAATATAATCTCATTGCTTTAGAAACGAACACGGTGTAAAGTGAGCATACAAAGAACTAATAACTTGAGCAAGTAAACTAATCAAGTATCGAGAGATAATCAGAACCCTAAAATCCTCAACTGAGTCAAACCCCAAAAAAAATCAAATGAGGATACTTCTAAGTGAGTGAAAGAAACAGAGAGAGAAAGAGAGAGTAACCTACCTGAGGTTGAGCTATCAGTGGCGGATATTCGTCGCCGGATTCGCTAACCTCGTATCAAATTAAAACCCTAGAAATTGAAAATTGACTTTTCTTTGAAGATGATTGATTTGCTACTAATCTTCAGTACAGAACTACAGAGTATAAAGTACGTCCCTTTCACGTTTCAACCGGACTTAACCGAGTATACTTTCTCGGACCAACTTCCCTTATTCGGTTTCAACCGGACTAAACCGAATCTAAATTTTTAAACGATACGATGGGCTTGAAAAGCCCAATAACGAACTAAAACGGCCTAATAATAAACTTGTCCTCGTTCTGTGGATCGTCTTCTCTAACACACACACATTCTAGATTTATTAATCTCAGACTCGTTTCGTCTCTATTTTTACTCGGCGAGCTTTGTGAAGAAGAAACTGGTGATATCATCGCCTTCGATCACTCCCTGGTACCGTCTTGTTCTCTCTCGCTGTTTTGATTAGTATCAATGTTCCTTGTAGCTGCATTTATGTGGATCTCCATTGTTCTTCTAATTTTCGCGATCCTGTTTCCTGAATTTGATCCGTATATGTGTTGATTTCGATTCTCCAGTTATGTTTTCTCGATTCTGTGCATCTGATGCTCTTAGATCCGTTAGATCTGTGGGATTTCATCTGAATTGTTGTGTATATTTTTTTAATTCGCTAGTCAGTCGAGTTTTGTTTGGATTTGTGTATTTTGTTCGCTACCAGATGCGAGATCTCTTTCCTTTGTTATGTTATTTTTGATCTTCAAGGATCAAATCTCGTTTGTTTCTTCTGATCTTGCTCTAACTTGGACTCACTCTACGTTTTGTTTATCTTTGTATTTCAGATTCACATTGCCTTTCTTGTAGCCGCTGAGATTGTAACCTGAAAAGCAAATCAATATGGTAATTTAGTTCTATACTATGATTTGTTTATTTCTGTTTTTAATTTGGTTTGAACTTTGGTGTTTGATGATTTATTCTGGTATGATTATTGTCACCGTTGCTAAAGTTGTAACCTGTGGTTTATAGGTCGTGCTTGCTGCTGCCATTGTGGTTAAGTCTGGGAAAGGTGAATTATTTTGTCTATCTTTTACTTTGTCTTCGAATTCTCTTTTTTTTTTTCATTTTTATATTGCGTTTTCTCTAACTTTGTTCTTTTATATAGTGCTTGTTTCCAGACAATATGTGGATATGTCCCGTATCAGGATTGAAGGTCTACTTGCAGCTTTTCCTAAGCTGGTTGGAATGGGAAAGCAGCATACCTATATCGAGACAGAGAATGTGCGATATGTATATCAGCCTATTGAATCTCTGTTCCTGCTTCTTGTTACAACTAAGCAGAGTAACATTCTTGAAGATCTGGCCACCCTCACTTTGCTCTCCAAACTTGTATGCTTCTTTCTTCTTTTACTTTTACTTCTGCTACTTTATTTGAGGAGTTTATTTCCTTTAGACTGTCTCTTGTTGTTAGCACCTTGGAGAGCTGAATTTTTTTTCCAAAAAGGTTTCCTACAGACAAAGCCTTGACATGCTGTTTGATCATTTGACTGGTTCTAGGTACCTGAGTATTCCATGTCTTTAGATGAAGAAGGGATTCTCAGGGCTGCTTTTGAGCTGATATTTGCGTTTGATGAAGTCATATCTCTTGGACACAAGGAAAGTGTGACAGTTGCCCAGGTGAAGCAGTATTGTGAAATGGAAAGTCATGAGGAGAAGTTACATAAGCTGGTAATGCAGAACAAGATCAATGACACTAAAGACGTGATGAAGCGTAAGGCGAATGAGATTGACAAAAGCAAGGTAGATGACAAGAGCGCACCCTGCTCTTTTATGTTATTTTTCTCTAACACTTATTAATATTTCTTACGTAATTCCCAGATTGAAAAGAATAAGCCAGGATTTTCGTCCATGAGTTCAATGGGATCTGGAAGACTTGAAAGTAGTTTCAATGACTTGAGCATATCCAGTGGTGGTGGCGGTGGTTTTGGAAGTGGTTCTGGGTTTGGCATGATTTCAGATGTTGAGCCTATCAATACCAAACCGAAAGGTTAGTGTGTTTTAACTAGTTGATCTTTCACAGATGTCCCATCTATGGTTTCTTAGGCGCCTCTATCGATTTACTTAATTTCGATAACAAAAACTCTTTGCTTCAAAATTCTTATCCACCGTGCTTAACTTAACAGATCGATCACGGTCTTCTGTTACTGCTCCTCCTAAGAGTTCTGGCATGAAACTTGGCAAGTCTGGCAAGAACCAGTTAATGGAGTCCCTTAAAGCAGAAGGTGAAGACATCATTGAAGATGTTAAGCCTACTAGCCAATCCAGAGCGTCTGCCCCACCTCCAACTGATCCTTTCACTTTGACTGTCGAAGAGAAGCTCAATGTTGCATTGAGACGAGATGGTGGAGTCAGTAGCTTTGATATGCAGGGAACCTTGTCTCTTCAAATTCTTAACCAAGAAGATGGATTTGTCCAAGTCCAGGTACTCCAATGTTCTTTCTTAACTATTTGCAAGTGTTTACCAGGCCTTTTATAGTTTTCTTGAATACATCATCACTTTCTGTTTTTATCTTTGTATGAACTTATCTATGTTTTTCTTTGTCTACAGATTGAAACTGGTGGAAATCCCGAAATTCTTTTCAAGACTCATCCCAACATCAACCGAGATATGTTTAATAATGAGAATATTCTAGGACTGAAGAGACCTGATCAGCCATTTCCCACTGGTCAAGGTGGAGATGGAGTTGGTCTTCTCAGGTGGAGAATGCAAAGAGCAGAAGAGTCAATGGTGCCACTTACAAGTAAGGCTTTGGAGTCTATCGTGTCTGTATTTGACAGGTTTACATGTTTATGTTTGTCCCATTCATGCAAATCTTTTGTCTGGTGCAGTCAACTGCTGGCCTTCAGTCTCTGGAAACGAGACATATGTCAGCCTGGAGTATGAAGCCTCGGCCATGTTTGATCTGACTAATGTCATCATCTCCGTACCACTTCCTGCTCTAAGAGATACACCAAGCGTTAGACAATGCGATGGGGACTGGAGGTTTGAAACATAAATTGACCTTTACATTCTGGTTTATCTCTTTATTTGTTCTGAAACTTATAATTGTCTTTCTATCCAACTTAAGAACTAACCGTATCTTTGTGAATATTATCAGGTACGACCCAAGAAATTCTGTTCTGGAATGGTCTATACTTCTCATCGACAACACCAACCGCGGGTAAACTAATGATGATGTCATCATCTGCTTAAAGACTACTTTGGAGTTTTATATCTGTCATGTGAATGAATACATGAATTTTTTTGTTGCAGTGGGTCGATGGAGTTTGTCGTGCCACCAGCGGATTCATCGGCCTTCTTCCCCATCTCTGTTCAGTTTGCAGCCGCTAGTACTTACAGTGGCTTGAAGGTATGAATCTTGGTCTTCTGAAAAAATACAAGTTCCATATTTTGGTTTATCCGAGAATTGAGGCTTGTTGTGTTGGATTACAAATGAGATGGCATGTTCATAATGGTGCAGGTGACTGGAATGATTCCTCTGAGAGGTGGTGGTGGTGTGACCCCAAGGTTTGTGCAGAGGACGCAGCTGATTGCACAGAATTACCAAGTCGTATGAGAAGCTCTTTGAGTTTGTCCTTTTGGAGCCTCTGTTATTTTTAATTGCTTCTATACTATCTGGTCTTTGGGTTTGTCTCTCGTATTTGTATGCCAAAAATTGAATCTTAATGTTCTGGGATTTTGCTAGTTTCTTTATCAACTTACTACTACTAAGACATTATACATATTCTTAACTTTTGTTTTTGCCAACTTCTTTCTCAATGGTAAGGAAGGATGATACGCTACCAATACAATCTCGCCTTCTTTTTTTTTACTTATTTTACTGGTAACCAAAGAATATCAATTCATAGCCATTGCATTTTTGAATCATAAAACATTTATTCATGTAAAATTTTACAGGTAGCTAAAGAGTTTTATAATAAAAAATTTATTCATATATACGTGTACGTATAAACTCACGTTGCAAAACTTGAGAAAATCCATAGCAAGCTATCCAATTTATAAAGAAAGATTCATCATCTAGATTCAAGAAGATGGCGCACGGCAGCAAGAGCATACTTTAATATCCCACGGCAAGTAGCGAACCACTGCCTGGTACCGTTTTGTCTGATTATTAACATCCCAAATATCATATGCTTCGAAGGTGATGTAGAGCGTGATTGCAGCAGATGGGTGAAAATTTGCTCTTCCAAACTTGTATCCTATATACGATGCATTCATCATAAACAATACAATTAATTAATATGTTACAGCAAACAAGAGAAGAAGTTGTAATATTGATTCATTCGATTACTAACCGTCTTTTCGTTGTAGTAGGAGATAGCCATCTTCGAAATTCTGTTGAGAAAATCTCTGTTATTGGTATCGCTGCTGCTAGCTAGGTCAGACTCGTCCAGATCCACAGATCCGTAACCGAATGTGTGACGTAGTTTCGACAAGTCCACATCAAAACCCTAAAAAGATGAATATGTATATGTATAAAACCAGCCATAAAATCAAAAGTAATATAATGAAACAAACAAAGAGAATTAATAAATATCGAACGTTGGAGAGATTATTGGATTACAAACCCCGCTCTTGTCCCACTCTTCATCTAAGAGTCGGAAACCATCTGACAAAGTTTCCCAATCATCCAAATCATACGAGTCATGTTTCGATGTCTCCTCTAACTTGGGACGCTTAGGGCAAGGAAGATCGGACCTCTCATGCTCAATCTGTGATCTCATCGCTGAAAATATTGGACGATTTGATATGGAGTTGAAAACTAACCCTAATAATCGATGAGTTTATGATGAGGAAATCAAATATATATATTTTCCTTATGTTATCTTTAGGTCCATATATGTTTATCAAGTTACGATTCAATTTCTTACAAAAACAAAATAAAACAAGACTGGACTATTGACATCTAAAATTTTATATACCTTGCAACACTTAGATAATGGTATTCATTTAACGGTTCAAAAATACCTACGTACTAGATTATTCATATATACCCAAATACATCTTTCCTTCGCGATCGGCGGCGATAGCATCACTCGAATTACAGATATGAGACTATGTGGAAGGAACTCTAAATTTAACCTTACCGATTCGTGTCACTTTGATTTTAACCACGAGAGGAGAGTAAAGATCTCTAATTACTCATAACGAAGACGAGATGATAACATTAGCCACGTGACACTCTCTCATAACGTTGTTGATTGGCTCATGCCACAAAAACTCATTACTATATCTTTGATTTACATTTTAACTGAATATGAATCGGGAAACGATGATTTAAGTAAAGCTAGGAATCTTAAATATGGTGTTCACGTACGTGAGACATCAATAAAATTATATCCTTCCGATCCGGCACTCCTTTATCTATTAATTATTGATTGATCCTCAAATTGTTTTCAGTACGTTAAAAAAATTACCGAAAGTCTTGGTAACAATTAGAGGACTATTTTTTTTTACTCGAGACGTTGGTTTGATACTAACTCACCTTTTAGCTAATTCTTCATGACTGTTTTAATAAACTAATTAATAACGTTTGCAATACTTTGATCTTACAGAATCTTAACAAATTAAACACGTTTTATGACTCAATCTTGGTTACGTTTTATAACAACTTTTTGAGTAAAAGAGAAAACTGACCTGTTTATTTTTTTCTTAATATTTATGTAATCATGCATACACATTACACACCACGAATGGAATTTTTTTTATCGACAATAACAAAGTATATAGTCATAAAAACTTCGTACCAAAACATATGCACAAAGATATATAGTAATAATTAGCTCTCAGTAAGTCATTATGCTCTCAATATGACGCGTATTAGCTGTCAAGAAATTAATAATAAGCTAACGTTTACGGCATTCCTTTTTTTTTTGCTAAGAATGTTAATATCATTTAAAATGAAAAAGTTCGGCTTTTACAAACGTTAAGCACATGGTCCTTGAAACCTTGGCAAAAAGAATAAAAACAAGGTTACAAGATTGGGAACACACAAAAAGGGTTCATTAGATACATTGCTGCATCAAGTTGCGGAAAGTTTTTCGGTGTTGTCTTGCAGAGATGATGTTTTTACTTCCTTATGAATAATCTTGAATGTTGTGGCTGGAGGCACAGAGACTTGGTTGTGGATCAAGTTGTTGCGTTGCTTCCAAATGTGGTAGATTGATGCTTGTGAGACGAGTTTACGCAGGAGGGGAGACGCTGCTACTGAAGAGAGTCCGAGAACAAATATCAGTAACCGTTAGCTTACTAATTTCTGGACAGCTAATACGCGTCATATTGAGAGCATATCAAGAAATTACTTTTACTTTTTTTAAGTTTCATAAAATCACGAATGGAAATTTTTACTATATATAAGAGAGTTTAGTCACAAACACTGCGTACCAAAAAAACTTATGAAAAAAGATTTAGTCAAAAAACCTTGTAAGCTAAGTAAGAGCAATTGGAAAGATATGATACAACTATAATATGATGCGTATTACTAAAACTATAAGCTATCAGTATGACTCAAATGAGGTGGAGTCTGAGTATATATGACTCATATTCATTATCTTGACTAAATTAAAAGACAGTAAATAAAAGGATGTTAAGAAAATGTGTACAACTGGAGTCTGGAGGCACCGAAAATGAATATATGCTGACAATTTTCTTCGTATCCTAAAATGGCTTCTCTTTTTTCTGTCTGGTGTACATTTGAAAAGTTGGGACCCTTTCTCCATTTTGGTTTCCTTTAGAAAAAAAATACAAATTAATTTTGTAAATTTTTTAAAGATGATATATATCTTATTATATAAACTTTAGTTTTCAAAGTTAGTAATACGTATAGTCGCGGCATGTGACAAATATATGGATAATATTTTAACATGTGTGGATAATATATGGATAATATATGGATAATATTTTAATATTTTTAAAAGGTATATAAAACCAAAAGTAATCTATTATATCACTAATTCTAATTGGATAGTTATCTATTAAATTACTAATTTTAGTAGGAAATATGTGCAATTACTAAGGAAAATATTTGCAATTTAATTGCAACTATTATTTATTATAATCATAAATTCATGAAACCACAAGATTAATTAAGTAAGTAACTAAAAGGGTATAGTGATATTACTATTACGGGGTGTATTGAAACCATGATTTTGGAGGCTTTTATGAGATTTAGGAATTTTGGAATTTTGATAGATTTTAAGAAAGTTGATATGATTTATTGTAAAATTCTTTCAAATTTCACCTAAAACCATGATATTTGAATTTCTATATTTTTATTGTTTTAACAAAATAAATCTTTTTAAATCCATTAGATTTTTAAATCATCAGTTCAATAACAGTGAATTTTAATATACATTTTAAAATACATGATTGAATAACATATAATTTGTAAATTTTATAGAGATCACTTAAAAGGCTAAGAAATAATAAAAATATAAAAGATCTAATTGATATGGAAACCTAAGTTTCTTTTCTTCCCGATTCTTGTGTTTTTCGGCCAATTTGATTTTTAACCTAATAAGAGGGTAAAAAATCTCTAATTACTTTAGAAAAACTACTCCACGGATAAATAATAACTACATTTGCCACGTGACCACTCTCTCGTAACAAAGATGGCTCATTCCACAAAAATTCATTACTTTTCTTGGATTTTTTTTTTTCATTTAATATGTTGTCCTAATTGTGAAGCCAAAAGTGATTAGGATGTATGTATTTGAATCAGCCTATGGTCTTCTTCTTCTTTCTGTTTTACTTTACTTTCTACCAACTCAACATCTTTCAGTAAGTAGGACATGCCTCCACGAGTCAGTTGCTCTTGTATATATACGTTATGTGGGACAAAAACTTATTTAGTCAAAAGACCCAATAATAGTACTCATACTTTTCACATTGTGAATCGGTCATAAAGAACGTCCTTAGATGGTGTTTACAGTTTACGTAAGAAAGACATCAAATTAACATTTTATCCTTCCGGCACTTCTTCTTCTTCTTTATCTATTATTGAGTCATCCTAAATTTATTTTCAGTAAAAAATAAAAATTACCGAAATTCTTGGAAACTATTTGAGGACTACAAAAATTTGTTAGAGAGGAGACAAAACAAGACTGCATGGGGATTGGTTTGCATTGGATTATTAAGGGGAAAAAACAAAAAAAAAAAATACAGAAATCCCCAAAACCCATATTTATTTTCTTTAATTTGGCTGGTACCAAAAGAAAAAATTGGGAATTTCTGAAACTCAGTTAAAAAATTTAGAAGAAAAATAAATTAAGATCTACAAAGCTTCATTCATGTATGGGTTTTTGAGGCAAGGGGAAACCACAAAATGCAGAGGGAGAGAATGAGCAAGAAGAAGAGCAGTCAGGTTCATTGTATTCCCTCTGATGATCTTATTCTCATGACGGCTTCAACTTCTAAACACATTTCTCAAATCAGATTGTACAAAGCCTGGAAGGGTAACAACGTAATAATATCTTCTTTCTGATCCCTTCTTCTTCTCTTACACAACAATTCAATGTCTCTTCAATGCCAATATCATATGTTTTCTTTGTTGTTCAACAAGAATGTGAATATGATGATGTTTGGTTCTTCTTTTGTTTCATCAGAGATTCTTCTGTGGTGGTAGACTAATCTTTGGTCCTGATGTATCATCTCTGTTCCTAACCTCGTTCTTGATTGGAGCTCCTGCGCTTACGTTCTGCATAAGGATGCTCGTGTGGATCAGAAAAGGCGATCCTTTGTTTAACTACACCGTTCTGACTTCAGGATTTATCCTCACCCTCTTGGTTCGTTTCCTTTGAATCCCTCTCTCTCTTAGCTTTAAGTTGGCTTCCCTTGAAGCTGATATATATCTTGGAATCCGGGTCTGCAGGCTTTTATGTTTCTAGTCTTGACATCAGCTAGGGATCCAGGAATCATCCCAAGGAATAAAACATCAATGAATCTTGAAGATGATTCAGATAGTTCCTTGACACAATCTATGGAATGGGTCAACAACAAAACTCCTAATCTCAAGATTCCAAGAACCAAGGATGTTTTCGTCAACGGTTACACGATCAAAGTCAAGTTCTGCGATACTTGCTTGCTCTATCGTCCACCTCGAGCATCACATTGCTCCATCTGCAACAACTGCGTCCAACGCTTTGATCACCATTGTCCTTGGGTTGGACAGTGCATTGCCCGGGTAAGTCTTTAACGGATACTAGATAGATTTGCACACTCTGCAATCTTGGTTCAGAGAGTAATTGTTTCTTGGTGTGCAACTTTTGCAGAGAAACTACCCGTTCTTTATCTGCTTCATCTCAACTTCAACATTATTATGCATATATGTCTTTGTCTTCTCCTGGATCAATCTGATTCGACAGCCTGGGAAACTATGGAGGACAATGTCTTATGATATAGTGTCTGTCATTCTTATCGTCTATTCATTCGTTGCTGTCTGGTTCGTCGGTGGCCTTACCATTTTCCACTTCTATCTCATGTCAACAAACCAGGTATGTTCCTTACCTTTATCAGAGGACCACATCTAAATCTTGTTAGCTTGCTTTTAGCCTTGAGACCTTTCTCGTATTGTGTCTGTTTTGCAGACAACATATGAGAATTTCCGGTACCGTTATGACAGGAAAGAAAATCCTTACAAGAGAGGGTTTCTGAAGAATGTTAAAGAAGTATTATTTGCCAAGATCCCGCCCTCGCAACTAGATCTCAGAGCTATGGTCCCGGAAGAAGATGACATGACAATAGCATCTAATGGATCCGAGTATGAGTCAGAGTATAGCTCCTCCGTGAGATACGATACAGAAATGGGAGGCAAGCTCACTAAAAGGGAGAGCCCGAAAAAGCTTCCTCTGCCAACACAAAACTTAGATATCAAGGACATTAGTGATGACTACGACAGATCTAAGATGACTAGAGAGGATGATTCTCAGCATGATCCTTCCTTCTTCTCAACTCAACTAGACTTGCCCAAGTAAATTGTAATGAAGAATCTCTCATTGTTGTATCATCTTTGTCTATATTCTCTCCAACATTCTGATGAAATCTGTATAGCAAGAATTACAGACAACTGGTTCCAGAGGTCCATGTGCCTTTGGTCCTATCCAACATTACTCAGCTCAGCAAAACCATATGTAGATTAGAACACCAAAATGTTTAACATTCGGCTTCATTGGCAAATATTATTATTTCCCAGAATGAGAAATCCTTAGACAACAGATCTCTTACAAGTAAAAAGAAACAACAGTTGAGGTTCGAGAAGCTTAAGACACTGAGAGTTCGATAGCATCATCATAGTCTCTTTAAGCTTTTCTTTCTGGCATCTACCTTCTTCTTGTCTGCCTGAACCTTGGCCAAACCTGCTTCCCTTTTTTGCGTGGTAGTAGCCACACTTGCAGATCCTGCTGTGGCTGCTACAACCACGTGTGGTTGGTCTTGCGAACTAGTTGTTGTTACTCTCTTAATGTCTGTCATTGAAGAGGGTATTGCAGTAGCAGCACCAGGCGTCTCGTTGTTAGTCTGGCCAACATTTAGAGCTGTTGTTGACTCTGAGATAGCTCCTGTCTTAAACTTCGGTTTTGGTTTAGCATGAATACCTGTGTAAAGCCTGCATACAGTATATAAGCATTTCATTTTTTGCCAAAAAAGGCAGAAGGTTCAACAACATTTGACTTAAGACCAAAGCAGAGATGGCTCACCTAGCATGCCTTGCATATTCGTCATAGTTTTCAAGTAGCATCTTGCCAGCCTGTTCATTCAATGCAGATTCTGGAAATGGCTCAATTAATAAGCACCTCACAACCTGTTAACATGTACAAAACACAGACCCTCAATCTCAAGTTTTGAGAAACCAGTAAAAGAGATGAATAGATAAGGGGTCAAGCATCTTACAGAGAGAACATGTCTTAATCCGAGACTAGGGTTCCAATCCTTTTTAAGCGTATTAACACAGATCTCTCCATTAGAGGCAACATTAGGATGAAAAATCTTTGTCATGAAGTAGCCTGCAATGTCAAACTAAAGAAATTAGAAACCATTACAAAGATTCTATGTACCTCTGGCTTGACATAGAATTTAAGTGAGATGCATACCTTTAGGCGGCGAATGTGGAAAATCATGCGACAGTGCCAACTTCATACGGAAAAGTCCGTTCTCATAAGGAGTACCAACTGTACGCAATCAAAGTAAAGAACATCTTACTTTAGATCATTCAACATTTGTGATCTTGAACGAGAATGAAATTGATAGAGAAATAAGTGCTTACCTGGTCCTTCAATATCAGCACATATTTGTGAGAAATCCTCGTCATTAACGACAACCTTGATGCCATCAGGAGGGGATTCGTCCAGACTCTTCAGCTCCTTGGCAAGCTGCTTGATAACATTGGGTGGTAGATTCTCATTACTTGCCTGCGCATTAAAAACACCATCAAAGAATCAAATCAGTCTGGACAGCTTTAAACAAGCACAATTCAAAGCAAGAAACAGAGAGCGAGAGAGTTACCATGGAGAATAATACGCACAAAAAGGACCCTCCGGAAAAGTTCTTGTCCACAGACTCAGATAAAACAGAGAGAAGCAGCAACGTGTTAAGATCCTTTTCCTGGTCTTCAAGACTCAAATGCGATGAAACTGTTAAAGAACCAAAAGCCACAAAAAGGTTATTAGCGTCGATTCGTTAACAGATTAGTCTAAAGCAACAACATTCATTCACAGCATAAATCGTTTCATCAACATATCAATCTGTCAAAATCATTAATTCAATAGTAAGGCAATTGAGCAAAACGATGAACATAAAAATCTAAACTTGAAGCTTATGGAGAAGAGTGAAGATACGAATTAACAAAGAACCAAGCAGATTTAACAGTGATCAAACCCTCATTAAGAACGAAACACATCAGAAAAAAAGCCAACGAATTTATCAAATCAATCGAAAACCCTAAAACGGATCAAAATTTGGGATCTCGCGCAAATCGACTCTCTAGGGTCTCCAAGAATAACTCATAAGACCTAATTGAGGCTAAGTTATATACGAAGAGATCTCACAAGAGAGAAGAACAGAGACAAAGCAAAGAATCATTCACATCCCAAGCAGATCGTTTCAAGAAAGAAACATATGAAACAAAACAAAATTGAACATCAAGAGAGAGATCTAAACGACGTTACCTTATATGCCCAGAATTTGAAAATAAGCAGAGAGTGAGAAAAGGCGATCCCTTTTCCCTCTACCTCTCAAAGTAAAATGATTCAAGTTGAAATCGGAGAAGAAGAGAGAAGAAGAAGAGAGAAGAAGAGAGAGAGAGGTTCAACTTCAATTATTGTGAATTTTTAATAAAAGAAATAGAGACAAAATGTTTTTTTTGGTTTAATTTAAATAAAAAGGAGCGTATCATAGAAAAGGAAAAAAGGGAAAAACAAAGAGAGGGTAATATGGTAATTTAACTGCCAGCCTGGAATAGACCGTTGGGAAGTCTTCTTCTTCGCACCCGCTTAACTAGTTGAAGTAGTAGCCGTTACTTTGTGTCAGGTGTTGTTGTTCTTCTTTAATTACTTTTTTTTTTTTTTACTTGATTTATTTCTAATGAGATCATCTCATCAAGGTTGCTTTGCTTCTATAATTATGAATTTATTTAACCCATATTTGTAATACAAACAATATTATTGATGTTAGATATGTAAGAAAAAAGACAACCCTAATCAAGGAGTTAATTTAATTACACTTAAAGAAAAGTGTATCATTTTTTTTTTTTTATGAGAAAAATGAATGGTAAGGGGGGGGGGGGGGGAGTTTATTGATTTGTGTTGGTTGAGGTAATGAATCAGTTCTCACGTGTCACATTTTGTGTCTTTGAAGATTGCAGATGACAGTTACCAACCTTGTATATTTAATATGGTCTTTCGTTCAATATCTTTGGTTAATTTTAAGAAAGAAAAAAAAAAAAGAGGCAGATCTCAAATAAAAACTTTGGTGTTAAAATATTTGTAGATTCTCTCCAGCAACTATACAAACAAGTAAAGAACACATTCGTTTACGAGTTCTCCTAAGTTAAACATAATCGTTGATAAATTTCGTTAGAATCACAAATGCAACATGTCCATTATTTAACGAAGATTTATTGTAAATTTATAAAGTGTGTATAATGTATATGTTGGTTGTAAACTAGCCCCTAGAGTCTTGTGACTTGTGAGACAAACGCTAAGTAGGATATTGATGATCAAGGAAAATTCACCACTATTCCACTATCAGGCTCCATATCATGTTTTTTTATGTAAAGAGAAAAACAATGGAAAAGTCGATATATATATGTAGTTTAATGATTTATTAGTACAACATTGTTTATGTTTCGTGTTTTCTTATTTTTAAAATGGTTGTAAGAAAATATTTCGCATCTCATTCACAAAGAATATTTTGTTTAATAAACAAAATTTTAGGTTAAATCTAAGATCAGGATCTCAAATAATTATAAATAAAAGGATTTCTTATTTTATGAAAGGGACAAAAAAAAAAAATCCTAATTTATTGTGTTGTTGTGGCACTTGAGCCCAAATATAAAGGCCCAAATACAATAACAGTGATCCTCTTCGTATCTACAACGGGACTTGTTTGTTCTCCTCGGCGACTATTCAGGTTATTCGCACTATGTTTAGCAAACAGCATTGGGCTATTGGGTTACCAATTACCAGTAACGACACTCTTTTGTTTACACATAAATTAATCTTTGATTCGACGAAATCTTGAACTTAGTTCGACTTCGGGTCATGAGAGAACACTGACCAAACTATAATTAAATTCATAATTATATGAGGAACTTTACGCATGTCAATTTATATATGTATATAAATCTATATGATTGGGTAGTGTAATTTTCATATTATCGTTATACAAAATGGGGTCCGTTACATGGACCGGAAATTAAAAAGAAAGTTAGTCTCTATATATCATCATCATGCACATGTTTTTGATGGGGATGTGTACGTCACAGCACTTGTTCGTCGACAAAGGAGATTGGAAGGTGTGTTGTGTTTATCTTTTGGAATCTTTTTACAAGAGTTATCTATAGATTTCAATCAAATAAAGACAAAGTAATCTAAACCTCATGGTCATGGACCCAAATGTCTATTCCGACTTCATAATTTTTATAACATGAAAGGATATATGAAAAGACAAACTAAGTTTGTATAATGTGGAGTACTGTGGACCAACTTTGTCAAACTATTCTTTTAGAACTGGGATATTCTCAACCTCCACGGACGTTCATATTTATCTTCGAGATCTAACAAATAACAATAATATAAAGTTAGAAGTTACAACTTTGTCAAATGATGACTATTAAGTAGTGAATATTTTTCACTATTGGTGTAACCATTTAACATTGGGGGAAAATATATTTACGTCTTTTTCTCTTACACAACCTTGTGTGAAGTTGTGAACTTGTGAAACTGAAGTTTGGTTTTAAAATATTTTAAATGGTTGTTGTCGTAAAAATATAGTATAACTAGCTTTTAGCTAAATTTATTGGTGGTTTAGATTTGAATTTTCTGTAATGGAATCATGTCGAATCCAAGAAAACTTTAAACCAAACAAATTTTTTGTTATAATGATTGTAACAAACAAGGAAGAAGTAGAGAAGGGTAAAACACAAGCTTTTACTTAATTTCTATGATGTTAGAAAGAATATAAAGGGTCCAAAAGCATACGATCTTAGTTTTCTTCGTTTCTTTTTGCTTTATATGATCTTAAAAAAGGAAAATTTCCACTTAAAGAAATTAAAAAAAAATTATGTTATGTGATTTTAACGGTGCGTGGAAAACACTTTCCTAAAAGAGAATCATACTAAAAGACCTCTCGTTCAGATTTACAACTTTGATTTTCATTGCTTGTAATGGCCAAATGGTCCAAATATTTCACACCTGCATACACTTCAACAAAACAAATTGTACTATGCCTCCAAATAGTTTTGATGATATGACACTGTTACAATTACTATTACTTTCATCGATCGAAAAGGAAACGAATGATCAAGCTTTTTAAAATTTGTCCTAATTTGTAGTGTGCTTGGTTGAGTGATTGAAATAATATATATAGAGAAAGCGAGGGGTATCAATTAGCATGATCCATGACAAGATAACATACATATTAACAAAAACTAGAATAAAAAATTTGTAAATTGAGAAAGAAGAAAAAAAAACAAAGTAGAACAAAACTGGCCGTTTAAACAAGTCAAAAAGATATAGCCAAACTTTTGCTACAAATCTTTCCCGTGAAGCTTTAATACTATTGAATGAATTGATATGTGGAATATCTTGAGAGAATCTATAAAAGACTTGAAAAGGCGATAGGTTCAATTGCCCCAATTGCGGTAACTCCCGGGTCACGTCAAACTCGTGTTTGGAGCGATCGAGTATCGTTAGCTCATCCTATTCAAAATACAAAATTGGTGGTGTTCTGCATAAACAGCAATACGTTTGTTTCAATTTAGATTTTTAATCTTTTTTTTTTTTGTAGAATGTTTGTAAAATTTGTTAAACATGAATATATATATATATATAGTAAAGTTAATTAATTGTTGCTAATTTTTCTGTTCGATATACAATATGTTTATCGTTGCTTATTTGTATATAACATTCTTATCGCTGTCTAATGATATTTGTAAGAGTTTATGTTTTTCATGTTACGTTATAATATTATCACTATTATATATAGATTTGGTGTACATAATCAAAAGAAAAGGCAGTTGAATATACCAATTGTACACGTTTTAAGTGTTAAAAGATATGAGATGTTATGTTTATGCTTCTAAACTAAAGATAGGGTCTATCTAGTTTATCATAAAAAAAGCTCCAAACTATTTTAATTATAGTTAACTAGTTATGTTGACATACCTAAATACAAGCTTTCTCATACTGAAAATAAAAAAAAAACTGCATAACAACCAATAAATACGAACCACTTAAAATATTGAAAAATGTTAGGTATAGACTATATATAATTTTAAGTTATCTCTAATTGTCCACTAATCTCCAATTGTCCAAACCCCAAAGTGTTCTTTACACTGCTTCACAAGTCACTTATCAAGTGGTTCTGAACTTCTTCTAATCATAAGAGAAAAGTTCCAAACCATGTAAAATAAAAACATCCCAAATCTCGAAATGTAAAATTTTTTGTTATCGTATATGTAAGAAAAAAAAGAATCAAAGATTTTTTTTAGCAGAAAGTGAATAGCAAAGACCCTAAAACCAAAGAATCATAATGGTCAACAAGTGGAGGCCACGCGCCAAAGTAGGCGTCGGTCGAATCTAATGATCACTTTCAATCTCAAAACCAAAAAAAAAAAAAAAAAAAAACAGATAACAACAATAAAAATTTATAAGAATCTTCTGAAGTCTCTTCACAAGTCTTTGCCTCAAAATCAATAATATCTCTCTCTCCATCTTCCTCGTTCATCATCATTGTGTTTTCCTCTTCTTCATCTTCACCATATTGGTTTGTTAAGAGATCAAGACTGTAATATTCAAGAATCAAGATTTTGAGATTTCTTCTCCTCTGTTTTTGAGGAAGATGAGAGAGGAAGATTCGAATTGGTTCTCTAAATGGGAAGAGGAGCTTCCGTCGCCGGAGGAGCTCATACCATTATCTCAATCCTTAATCACTCCTGATCTCGCCATAGCCTTCGATCTCCACCGTCGCAACAACAACGAAAACACCGGTCAACCTTTACCTCTACCTCAAACCACGCCGCCACAACCCAATTCCTCAGCCGAGTTCGCCGGAGACTCAACCGGAGACGAGCCAGCAAGAACCCTGAAACGACCACGTCTAGTTTGGACGCCGCAGCTGCACAAGCGTTTCGTGGACGCGGTGGCTCATCTCGGGATCAAGAACGCTGTTCCTAAAACCATCATGCAGCTTATGAGCGTCGATGGTTTAACCAGAGAAAACGTAGCTAGCCATTTGCAAAAATACAGACTTTACCTCAAAAGAATGCAATCTGGCGGAGGCGGAGGTGGCGGCGGCGGAGGAAGCGTCGGTGACTCTGATCATCTCTTTGCTAGCTCGCCTGTTCCTCCACATTTTCTCCATCCGACAAGTAGACAAAGCTCCGACCATTTCATACCCTCTTTTGTCCCAATTTCGACTCAGCATCCAGCGGCTCATCTTCAACCACCGTCTCAGTTTCTCCACCGACAAATCTCCGCCGCGAATTTTAACTCTCCGACCAAAGCGACGGAGCAAGCAATGTTCTTGGCTAGGCAGAGTCAACAGCAGCCAGTTTTCAGACCAGCTTCATTGCATGTGCATAGTCAAGTCGCTAATTACACACAAGATTTGGAATCAGGAGCCAAGACGGTCTTAACTCTGTTTCCAACTCGAGACGATTAAATAAATATATATATTGGAACATTCACAATATGAGTTCTGCTTTATTTTTATTTTGGGGGGGTGTTTGCTCTGTGACTAGATCTTTGATGATTCTGTTATATGTTTCAAAAGTGTTACTACAATCGTCTTGGAACGTATGATTGGGTTTACTCTGTGAAATCCTCTGAAATGCCTAAAAAGAAGTTATCTTTTTCACTTGTTTAGATCTGATTACACAAACTACTTTACTGTTTTATTTTCTTGTGGGTTCTGAGATTTGTTCTTAAAAGTTACATGTAACTTTTGCACTGAATATCAAAAAAAAGCATTTGTAGGTATCAAATCTTTTTTTTTTTCTTATAAAATTCTAGAAATTGAGGATAGTCCCCTCCAAATGGCCAAATCCATTGTGTATATACAAAAGTGTATGTAATTTGTGTGTGTTGTTCAATTGGAAGTTAAAAATATATAGTACATAAACTATCAATATATATTGACCAACCATTGAATCAATAGTACAGTGTACAAAGAACATGAAACAGCCAAAAAAGCAAGGACTAGACAGTGCCAGTCAGAATCTGAATCCCAGGATCTGATGCTCTCTCTCTCAGACATATCCTTAATCATGCCTTATTTATTTTTTAATTAATTATTTAGTATTCATGTACCAAGAAAGAATCAGCTATGGGACCAAAACCAATCAAGCTTTATTTTATTAATTTTAAATAATTAATCATAATCTTGATTAAGGAGAGAACTATAGGTTATATGTATTGGGTAGGGGAGAGGGAGCAATTAAAAGCAATGATGGTGGGTTCATTAGCTGGCATGTTTCTTCTGATCTGTTTCTATAAAAAGTCATATCCCTATAAAAAGTCCTCTCTAATTATTACTTCTTTTTTTGGTAATAAAACTATGAATGCCATAATAACAATACACATTTTAAATGATCAATCTCGAAATGGTTGAGAATACAAATTATATCATTGTTGGTAAGACAATGAAACTAAACATGAATGCCGAGTTGCACTCAATCAAAAGAATCAACGATAGTGGAAATACGTTGACCACAAAACTCCAGACCTCCAAATGTATCTAAACTAAATGGGCCACAAGCTTTAACAGGCCGGCTAATTTAGAGCAGCCTAGTACAAAAGAATGGGAACGCTTGCAGATTTTGGACTTCGTTGCAAAAGCTTGATAATAATAATAATAATATTTGTAACAAATCATAGAGAGATGTCTTGAAATAAACAGAGGCCAATGTTTGCAACAAGAGTAGAGAATCTAAAGCTACATTAATAGAACCTGTTTGGATACAAGATATTGGGCTGAACACGAGGAACGGTCAAGGATTCGGGTGCCTGCAACCAATAGTAAGAAAAACAAGAGCAACAATGGTCAATGCAAGAGACTTCAGTGTTTCTAAACGGAGAAACATGAAGAGAGTATCTAAGAGTGAAGTTAACCTGAAAAGATGTGCGTCTGACGCGTTCAATGTTTGTGCATAAGTCATTGTGGCACTAGGCCACTCTGTATATGAAGGTGTAATCATAGTCGGGTTTAAGGGATGCCCATAGTTTAGGCCGGCTTGAGTTCTTGGCATCTGCGGGAAAATTGCGTCATGGAACGGAAGCTGAATTGGCATCGGACTGAAGTTTTGTACCGGTGGTGTAACCCTCACGTACCTGCAAACACCACCAAAAACCTGTTAGTTTTGATGCAGAGAAACATGGCGTAAAGAGTTGTTATTATCATGAGAGGCAATGTAGGGGTTAGTTTAACCTGTTACGGTCATAATCAGGATCATAACGATCCTTCTCTCTATCTCTAATAATGGCAACCCGAGAAGTCCTTCCTGAGTCTCTGATAGCACCATTCCTCTCTACATCAACAGGATTACTATTATTATTCATTACCACTCCGGTCTCATTTCTACTCGGACATTGATAATTCTGTTTTGTGTCAAGGTGAGCAGGAGGAGGAGGAGGAGCTCGTATTGAAGAATCTTCAGAGTCAGAACTGCTAGGACTGTTGAAGATACGAGCCCGAGCTTTATCATACTCTTCTTTTCTCTCTTCAACGCTTCTCAAGAGATTCTTTTCAACTCCTGATCCACTACCTATCCCACCAGATCCTCTGTTGGGTCTAGGCTTGATCGCAATTTTGCCTACAGGCCTGCCATGAATCTCAGGTTGCTTCACAGGAATCTCAGACAAACAGACATATGGGTATCTACTTTCAGCCGTTTTGGTCGCAAGGATTCTGTTCCCTGAGCCATCAAGACCACCACCGTCTAAAGCCGTGGTAAACAGGCCGTAATGTTGAGCAACACGGTGTGCAATAAGACGTAGATAAGATGTTGGCAAAGGCTGGAACTCATATTGTTGCTGCTCTGGACTTTGAAAGAACTTCTGTATATCGAGCTCCATACGCAAAACTGGCATACAGAGAAGAAAACAAAAAGAGAGAGATAGAAAACATTAACATCCATCCAAATACAATGATGCTTATACATTACAGGAAGAGAACATATAAAACAAAGATGAACATAAGAGTCTTTAAAAACAGAGCAATTGCATTCTTAAGTCAGTTTAATTGAGCTAACAAAGTAGTGATTCTGATATCCCCCTAAAGAAATTAGCCATGGATCTAAATCATCAATTACAAAAGCCAAACCCTAATTCCTTAACAAAATCCGACCAAAAACCCTAAACCAGGACATCAATCAAATTGGAGAAACACAGAATTACACGAGACAATAACAAACCCTTAATAGACGACAACCGCTAGAGACATAACCCTTAATCAGATCAAATCACTTCAAATTAAAGGGCTTTCAGAAAAATTGACTTACTGGTGAGACGATGACGAGGGTTCTGAAGAGCTTCGACCAAAAAAGGATCCACCATAGCTTCCTTCTCGCTCACAGCAGCCATGGATGGATGGATGATTTCTTCTCTCTCAAAATTTCGTCTTTTACGATCTTAGATTTCCCGATTAACCCCGTAGGGAGATAAGGGAAACGCACCAGAAAAAAAAGGATCCACCCAGAGAAAAAAAGGATTGAAATTTTTTGCGAGGAGAATTGAATTGAAGAGATTGAGAAGCAAATCGATGAGATAGATAGACGAAATCG
Organism: Camelina laxa; assembly: GCA_024034495.1. NCBI lineage: Eukaryota > Viridiplantae > Streptophyta > Magnoliopsida > Brassicales > Brassicaceae > Camelina > Camelina laxa. The sequence goes on from CM043881.1 coordinate 1,799,395, forward strand.
AATTCCAAATCCAAGGAACTGAAAAGACCTTATCGACCCTCTTTCTCTCTCTTCCAAACACAAACTAGTGCGGAGAATAAAATAAAGTTGCAGCCTTTAGATTTTTTTTTATAAAACCCAAAAACGTTTTCAGTTTTGAAAATTTTCCCAAAGTTGTTGTCTTTGGGTCCGGCCAAATACTAAAGAATACAACTTTTGCTTTTGAACACAAAAGAATTCGTTTTGGGTCCTATTCTTACCATTTAATGTGGTCGGTTAACTATTTATTTAAGCGTATAATAACTTTTACATATGAAGTCATGTATGTAATCGTTTACAAGAAAACCTGTTTATAGGCAAAACAAGCACCTTGTTTATTTTCAATATACACATCAGTTTTTAGTATATCCTATATACAAGTATTAACACATGTCACACACAACCCAAAAGCTATCCACAACTTCTACTGGTACTTGCCGTTTTCATACTTCATCACTTCAACCATCAAATTCTCCAGTTTGTTGCCTCTCTCTAGCTTCAGAAGCAGTTCGAATTTCACACGGTCTTCAATCACCTGCGAGTCACGAAAATAATCCCATTTACCTTAGTTAGATGCTATGGTGGTGGGGTATTTGCTGATTGAAAACTGATAGTGAAGATAAGAAACAACTCTACCTTTGCCCTGGCTAGGATTATATCTATGAGTTTATAAGGGTACAGCGAGTTTGATTTCTGTTGAATCGATTTCATGGCGTGCTTTGCTGCCTCCTGGACTTCAGGGTTATTTGTTGATACTGATCTCCAGTCAAATTTTTTATAATCTGCATCAAGCAGAGTAAAGAGATCAAGAAACGCAAAAACTCATCATGATCAAGATCGAAAACAACATGTATATCTCAAAGATAATAACTAGCTGATCAAAAGAATGAGAAGCAGATCATAGTTTTCATATGACAAAACCAGACACGGTGTGATGATGTTCACTTCACAGTTGTTTACCTGGTATCAAGCCAAGATCAGAAATAGTAAAAGAGGGGATAACATTCTTGAACTCCTGAAGCTGCTTAAAATTCATCCATGGCTTCACCCAAACTTTAGCTTCATAAATCTTCTTCTCCCCAGCTTCCATAACTTCAAGAGTAAGACGGTAAAGCTTACCAGCAACCACCTGCTCTGTTGCCTTCAACACTCTAGCAAGCTCAACAACAGCATTCTAACACAAAAAAAATATCAAAACACAACCTGATTAGCCATATAAAGGATGTAAACAGAGAAATCATAAGAACTTTACTCTTCAATCTTCATACACGCAAATCACTTGAGTATACGCTATAAAGATTATAAATTTAGAATCCAAATCACTTGAAAACATCATCTAACAGGAGACAATTACATATAACAATCCTAAACACAAATTGCAGATTATATATACAGATTAGGGTTGGAGGAAAGCGAACCTCTCGTTTGTTGTGTTCTTGAACAGCAAAGAGAGCAATACCATCGATCTCTTCCCCACCGTTCCGATCATTCGTGGAATCGCTAAATCCACCAAGCTTCATCCTTACGATGTTATTGTTGTTGGATTTCCTATTTCTTCACTGCAGATCACAAACTGGCCAAATCCAGAAAGAAGAACCAACGATACGCAAATCAACATCATCCACACCGAAGCACGTTTCATCTCCATCGTTCCCAGTGAGCTTTTCCGATTCCCAATTTTTTCCGATCTAAAACTCATTATTTTTCAGATACGTAACCTAACAGATGGGGATGGTTTCTTTCGCCGGTTAAAGACTGTTTCCGTTTAAGCGAAGCAAAACAAATCTCATGGGCCAACAAATATAATCTTAAGCCCATTTTAAATGTGTATGGACTCATCTGAAGGCCCATTAGTCAATTAAATCTCTTTGTTTTTATCTTACTTCGAAATTAAAATTTTTGTACTAATTTTGATTATTGAAAAGCCATGTGTATATATGTGTATATATAATAAGAAAGTGTGTTATATAATATGTGATAATAAAAAATTAAGTTAACTTTTGATGGGAGAATAAGGTATACTGATTTGATTGTAAAATATTTCATCTGAATGTTATTATTAAGTCAATTAATTATCTTTGTTTTTATTTTACTTCGAAATTAAAGTTTTTGAACTAATTTTGATTATTGAAATGTCATGTGTATATATGATAAAAAAATTTTGTTATATAATATGTTATAATAAAAAATTAAGATAACTTTTGATGGAACAGAAGCTATACAGATTTGATTGTGAAATATTTCATTTGAAGGTTCATTATTAAGTCAATTAAATCTCTTTGTTTTAATTTTACTTTGAAATTAAAGTTTTTGAACTAATTTTGATTATTGAAAAGCCATGTGTATATATGATAAGAAAAGTGTTCAACTAAAAAAAAAATTATAAGAAAAGTGTGTTATATGATATGTCATAATAAAAAATTAAGTTAACTTTTGATGGGAGAATAAACTATATAGATTTGATTGTAAAAAATTTCATCTGAAAGTACATTATTAAGTCAATTAAATCTCTTTGTTTTTATTTTACTTTGAAATTAAAGTTTTAGAACTAATTTTGATTATTGAAAAGCCATGTGTATATATGATAAGAAAAATGTGTTATATAATATGTCATAAGAAAAAATTAAGTTGACTTTTTGGTGTGAGAATAAGCTATACAGATTTGATTGTAAAATATTTAATTAGTATCTATCCTCTTCAAAGGTAGTCAAATTTAGTGATTACTTACTTTTAATAAAAATTTTCATTATGTTAATAAAATATGAAAGATCATAATATAATTTTATTACCTCCAAAGTAATGTATATGAAAATGTATTAAAATGCAAGCAATGAAAACCCCTAGAAACTAAAAGGTAAATTTCTTATTTAAGAGTTAAGATAATCCAGTGTAAAGTTGGACTACATAATGACAGTAATTAAATCTTTGAATCCATGTTTTCTTTAGTTGACTACAAAAAGAGACACTAATTAAATCTTTAAATTCACACACACACATATAGATATATATATATATATTTTCAACCATATCTCTAATTTAATAGGGCAATGTTTAGAACTATTTTTAAGTAAACAAGTGCAACAAGTAATTATTTTAGGAACAAATTTACCAAATACACTACGCCAATAGGCGAAGTAATATATCAACTATATCCAACAATTAAAATTTGCTAACCTTATGTGAGAGTTGTCGAAATATTGAATTTGATTGTTAAGTACTTTTAGTCTTTGTTTTTTATTATTTTTCTCTATAAGTAGGTCTTTGCCATTTCCATTAATATGTATTTATGTTATTCAAACATAAGAAAATCAAACCTATAACTTTCCTTAATATTGAAAGTGCATACAAAGTATACAATCTTTATATACCTACCGAGATGCAATCACATATCTAAGCCGTCATAACTTAATCTGTAAAAGTCTGATGGATCCGATCGCTTACGAAATATTGTCTTCGGACTCGAGTTACGATAGTAATAGTATCGACAATAGCGCTGCCACCGAACCGTTAGAGTGTCCAAAGTACCGATGCAAGTATTGTCCTAGAAGGTTTGTTAAAACACAAGCATTGGGTGGCCATCAAAATGCTCACCGGAAGGAGAGAGAGCTCATCAGAAAACAAAATCAGGCATTTCAGATGCAATTGGAAGAGCCGCATCTCAATCTGTACGTGTACTCGAATTTGCGTCCGCATTCATTTCCAAATCCGTACGCACTTCCACCAGGGTTTGAAGAACCTCTTTACAAAGATGATATGTCCGAAAATCTAACCATGATGTGCAACCAATATGTGGGATCCTCGAGCTCTAGTTTTGCAGGATTAAGGAGTGACCCAAGTCAAGAAACGGCCCAAAGTAGGATCTTTACCGAGATCTCACCCCAACCCCAACCTCAGCTGCCTCAACCGTTATTGTTTGCATCGTCGCCACTGTGTTTAGATCTTTGCCTTGGTGTTGGTAACTCCCAAACCCAACATGAAGAACCAAACGGTGCAACAGATGAAATAATTGGTAAGAAAGAAAATGATGGTTCTCCTCTTTCTCTTTCGCTCAAGTTGTGAAATTGTAATATTTTCTCTTGTGTTCTCTTTAATTTTCGATTTAATTTTTGATTCACCATCTTTATTTACTAGCATAGTATTGGTTTCTGTCAAATCATTTACTTGTGCCCTTAAACATTGTAATAAATTTGGTTGTTTGCTTGCATTTGAAATTTCATAATAAAAATAAAATATTTCTTTTATTCTGATTCTTGGGGTGTAAATTTATATTTCTAAGAATTTGAGCTGCAATCTCTAAAACTATTGTAAATTGTGTACGCGATATAAGAATAAAAAACATTAAGCAAAACCGATTTTTAAAAACGAAAAAACCTTCGACCGGCTCTCGCTTGTCTCAATTCCGTCTCTCTGTCTCACTTGTCCCATGGCCGAACGAAGGAGACGACTTTGAATCTCTCGTGGAGCCATCGCATCAATCTGAGGACTATGATTCGGAGTTAGGTTTCATTATCGCGGACATAGGAGGGTTGCAGTACTACCCTAACCGAATCAATGGTCGAGAGATGGTGGGATCTGGTTGGTGAACCTTTGAACCGTTACGACGAGAAACGCAATAAGAGTATTCAACACTCGATCTGTTCAAGTGGGTCACATCAAGCGTACGGTAGCAGCCGCTCTCTCACCGTTGATTGACTCTCACATGATTGTCGTCGAAGGTATTGTACTAACCCAATACTCGTTCTAACTCCAATAAGCAATAGGTATAAAATTCCATGTCAAATTCACGTTTTTGCAAAGTTAGGAGCCTCCTCTGTTGTGAAATCTACGATTTTTAGCGCTGGGTTTAGTATTGAATTCGGAATCAGATACATTTGCAGGGCTTGTATTCTTCAAACTCTTCAAAGAAGTAAACCATTGTGCCTTCTTTGTTGTGGCTCTCTTACCCAGTCTGATCTCTACAATGCTCTGCCTCCTCCTCCGGATTCTTCTAATACTGATGGACGAGACACTAAATGTTCAACCAAATCCTCAAAGGTCTCAGCTTTACTATCCCTGCTCATGGCATCTTGACAAGAAAACGTGAACACAAAGTCTGTTGTGTTCTCTCAGTTCAGGAATATGCTGCTTCTATTAGAAGTCCCACTGAAAGCTGCAATTTTCACCAATGACTGTTAAGAAACGGACCCAAGTCTTTGGAGAGTTTGGGAGTCTGGAGTTAACTCCGGACCTGTGGTTTTGCTGGCGAGCCTCAAGGCCTCTGGTGCGAGCATAAACCTAACTGTAGCATCAAGGGTTTACTTGTTCGAGCCGTGGTGGAACCCTGCAGTTGAAGAACAGGCCATGGACAAGATTCATAGGATTGGGCAGAAACAAGAGGTTAATTAATAAGGATGATTGCAAGAAACAGTATTGAAAAGAGGGTGCTCGAGCTTCAGTAGAAGAAGAAGAATCTAGCGAACGAAGCTTTTAAATGAAAGCATAAGAAAGAAAGACCAAAGAGAAGTTCACGTTCAACGTGGTTGCTCTCATGTCCCTATGAACTCTGAATTTGTCCATGGTTTCACCGGTTTACTCCTTATCACGTCTGGTTTTCAATCTGGTTTACTTTTGATCGGTTTAGTTTGGTTAAAGAAAATTTGACTAAAAAAACTGTCTCTCCGATACGATTTAGTGGAATAGAAATTTAATTCGTAAGTTCGTTATTGTATGATTTGACTTGTTAAAGTCGCATTTAAGTTTGTTATTAGCGTACATAATTAGATGAAATTTAGTTGGGGGTTAGATTACTTATGAGTTATGATGAGCCCTAACCTAACAAGTTTTAATTGACGTCAACACAACTCTCATTTTCTAATCTTCAAAAAGTCAAATTAATCAAACGGCGTCAAATACGAAATGGGCATATTTACTCTATCCCATATCGTAAAAGTCACAACACAAGACCACAATTATAGTAAACTATGTAACTTATTGTCAACAATACAAAACACTAGTAGAAAACTAGTATATTATTAATCCAAACTAAATTATGCGATCTATCTGTTTGTGTTGGTATAAATCCTTTTTTTGTTGTTGTTGTTGTTGTTGTTGAATTCTTGAAGAGTAAAACCAATTTAAAGTTTTACTATTTGATATTTGGACCAAGACATACAGTATTCGGTTTCAATGGAATGGTGGAATAAATCAATATTTATTTCCTTGATAAAAAGTCAACAATTTGTTCTTCCCATTTCTGAGTTTTGATATTTTTCTATATAGTTAAGATCCGCTAAAAATTATGACAATACAGTAAAATTAAAGGAGGTGTTTTATATAAAACCTCAATCGGTATGACTTATGAGTAAGGTAAATAAAATTAATCATTGCCTTACATTTTAACAAATCAGTTGAAAGATACATATTTTTTTTTGAAGATTTTACTCTTCAAAATGATATGTTTAGCATTAGAGACACTGTATTGTGATATTAATTTCCATCCGTATTATATATAGACAATGATTCCATCGTTACACATTTACACTATTAGCGTAAGCTACCAACTACCAAATGTAATTGTTTGGCAGCAGCAGGTCCTTTGCTTTTAGATGTTATGCTTTATTCACAACATAGTATGATTTAAGTAATATATAATCCCACTCCCACCTCAGCTGTGCGCTAGCTGTGACGATATCAATAAAAGGGCCTAAAAAGTAGAATAATTATTATATAACATGAAAGAAACTTGTACACTCAAATAAAATCTTATTATGGTTCAAAACGAACACGCGATATTTTGAGGTCGGTCGATTATCTCTAAACATCTCCATGTTTACATATATGGTCGTACGTATAGATAGCTTTTGTAATACTATTTTTGTTAATTTTTGATAAATTCGATGAATGTTGTACAAGTAACTCATCAGGTCTTTTGACAAATGTCCATTCTAAATCAAGTATGAGTCAGACGCAAATAATTATTCAAATAAAGTACACACTGAACTAAATAGAGAAGAGAGATAAAAAAATGCACCAGTTTGATTTGTTTGATTTAAATGTAAAATGAGATCGTCCGTCCGTGGTAAGATGGATTTGATTTGTTTGTTTATCTCTTTCTTCCACACACAGTTTTATTACACAACAAAACACGCACCAGTTTCATCGGGTCCACTCTAAAGCAGCCACTATATCTGCTTACGTGTCGGCTAAATCCAACGTCTGTCACATTAACGTGGCTTTTGTGTGACAGGGCGGTGAGGTTTAGCACTCATTAAAACGAGTCGCAGGGGAGGGGTTTTACGCGTTTGAAGGTGAGTGAATATATTCTGATTGGCCTGTGTTATCACCGCCCCAAATCCCGTACTACTCCGTTTTGTCACGTATACCCGATATCATATACTAGTTGATTTTGTTGACCAACATTATTAAATGTTTCAAACTCCACTATCAGAAACTTCGTGTGTTTTTCTTTGTGCTTCGACAAAACAAGCTGTTTTTATACTGTGATAGTCTCTTAACTTATACATAACTTTGTTAACACAAATCAAACTTCTTACCTTTTTAATATTTAGAATTTTAACAGTTATGAGTAATGATTGTGGTATATCGTATAAAGACAAGATATATGCTGTTAAAACATGTAAACATAAACGAGAATATGCAAACACAAGGAAAAGACTAACGGATTTTATCAACAACAACAAGAAAAGGAACAATGGATGCCATAAGAAGATAGATATGTAGTAGATGATGTTATATGTCTTCGGAGTTAATTCGCTAAAAGAGAAATTACTGTATGTAAAACGCATCGTTGTAATTAACTTCCACTACACATCTTCTGGCCGTAACAACTACTTGGGAACACTTTACGGTTTCCAAATTATGATATGATTATTTTTTTAATAACATTGTAAATCATTTTGTACCTAATCCATAATCCATAGTACAAAATATTCTTAAAACATTGTTAACAAAGAAGTACTTGTCTGTCTTACACATCTGACCAAAGCACCTAATCCGATTTCTAATATCATCATATAGATATATTTATATTTAACATAGAATTATCTGTTTTGGATCCGATTTTACCAAAACAAATTTCCATATCACTTTTTTTTTTTGACTAAAGAGTATTGTTGACAAATGATATTTTTATCAGCAGCTTTCACGAAATAATAATCTTCAAAAAAATTTCTCATTAAAGAAGTCCTTAAATAAGTCTCTTGGTAAAATTTACTTTTGACATTTTCCAACGTCCATTAACAAACTCATTGTGAAAAAAAATGTAGACAAAAGAGTTTGACCTTGTTGTTCACTAACTTGTGTCATCGTTCAAGTACAACGCATGTGTGGGGGGAAAAAAAGAATATATTGTTTTATTTTTTTTTAATACGCTTTTAAAATAATGAAAAGCCAAATAAGACCGATCAGGTCAAAAGAAAAGCCGTAAAGAAAATCCAACTTACAAAGAAATAATTTTTTAAAAAATAATCTCTTTTACCAAACAGATACAGATACTTTTATAGAAAAATTAAATAAATAAAACTCCAAAATTTAATATTTTTCTCTTTCTTCAAAGATCAATATAAAAATTTAATTTTTTTTTCTCCCACAAAATATAAAATTAAATTAAATATAATAAAAACAAAGAGCTTTCTTGTTGAATTGAATTGTACATTGGTTTAACGTAGTAGAACGAGAGAGAGAGCACTCGGGGGTTTTTTTTTTTAGATTAGACAACGTAACTAAAACTGTTTCGTGTTTGTCTGTTTTGTTCTTCTTCTTGGGTTGGTTTCTTCTTTCTCATCTTTGCGGTGCTTTTCTTTTTTCTCGGGAAAATCCTTTGTGGGCTTTCCGGGAAAGTTTTGTCAGATTCGTAAAAAGAAAGAAAAAAAAGGAATTTTTCAAAAAAAAAAAAAAAGGGAGGAAATAAACAAAAAAATCCACAGAAGCATCCAAACAGATTTTGTGTGTTATCCCCTTTATTGATTCTTTTGTGATCAAATTACAAATCGTTTTTGATCATTTTGGCAAGAATTTATCTTCAAAAGTCTCAACCTTTACATTCTTCTTTCAATTTGATCTCTTCTTTTGTTTTGTTTTGGTAAGTAAGTCATTGAATATTACAAACAAAAAAAATCAAATCTTGCGCGTAGATTTAGTTTTTTTGATTCGGAAACTCTTCTCTCTCTCTTTTGATTGAAATAATAATCCCAAATCTTGTTCTTCTTCTTCTTCTGAGAAAAAAAAAAAAAATTCTGACTTTTGCTTTTGTGGTTGAATCCGATTGATTTTGTTCGATCAAATCGGATTCAAAAACCGATCAAAGTTTCCATTTTTTTGACGGTTACGGACGGCAATGAAAGCATCAGCATCGTTAGAGAGCTGGAGAGAATATTTCCGGCGAGGAGATTCCGATATATTCGGGATCATTGATCATGCGATCATGGTCGCTGCTACTGATTGTCCTAACAAATTCAAATCTAGGAGAGACAAAATCGCCGAGCTTTTGTTCTCCTGTAGAGTCAGTCGTTGCGTCGGATGTGAACACCTTGAGCTTTCTATTCCCGGAGAGGAGGACGACGACGAGGCTAATCCTGCAGGGAATGGTGACGGTGGTGGAGCTGATGCGGAAGATTATGAGGTTGGTGGTGGTGGTGGTAGTAAAGAGAGTAAAGCTAACAGTAGCAGAGGAGATAACAATCACATCGATGAGATGAATTTGAATAGTAATAATCAGATTGTTAGCAATTATACATTTGATGAAGCTGAGGCTTTGAGTGATGAGATTGAAGAGTTCTCTGTGATTTCTAAGGAGGTTGGTAGGATCAAAGAGATCTTGCTTAATAAAGATGATGAGGTTTGATCTTTATATAGTCACAATCAATCTTTTTGTTAAATTTCAATCAAAATGTGTTTTGATTGTTTTTTCTTTGTTCTTCTTCTTCTTGCAGCCAAACTCGGTGTTACTCGAATCTTTGAGACATCTTAAGTTGATGTCTTTGAATGTTGATATTCTTAAGGTTGGTTTCTTGGTGGAATAGTTTTTGTTGATCTGGAAGTTGAGTGATGATGTTTAAAGGTTTTGCGGTTAATTCTCGCAGAGTACTGAAATTGGAAAGGCTGTTAATGGCCTGAGGAAACATGGTTCTGATAAGATTCGCCAACTCGCTAAGACTCTTATCGCGTATGAGCTTTCATCTTTCACTAAGCTATAAGTTTGGCTATTCTTCTTACTCTTTTGGAATGTGAGATTGAGTCTTTATGTTGGGGTTTATGCAGAGAGTGGAAGGAGTTAGTGGATCAATGGGTGAATACCACAAAGGAAATTGCTGGTAATTGCGCTCTCTCTTTACGATCCTTTTATGTCTTATAGGCTACGTACATGACTTATAATATGGTTTTCTTGAATTAGATCCATAGTGTTTGGTTCTAATTTTATGTTTAAAAACAGGTGCTGAAGGTACACCAGAGTCTGCAAACCCATCTGTAGTTGATGAAGAAGAGGAGTTCCCATCGCTTCCTTATGATGTTGATATCTTCACACCTGAACCAAACGGATTTGAAATCTCACACTTCTTTGATTCCTTAGACGTTGATGGAAGTGAGTTAAACAAACTACTCTCTCTTGTTTGTTTGATACCATGTTTTTAGCTTTTATGTTCGGTTGATTAATCTTTCCGGGGGGGATGTTTGTATCAGATCCTCGTAACTCTGGGGAATACAACACTAGCCGAGAACACGAGAGAAGACCACAAAATATCGCCAAGAGAAGACCTGAGGGAACACAAATGAGGATACAAGATGCTCCTTTTAGATCTATTAAGCCATCATCAGCTACTGGTTCTGATGGGATTAGGAGACCTCCAAAGCAAAGTACAGAGCAAAGTTGGAAGAACGAAACTGTATCTGTTCACAAGTCTGAAAAACCCATGATCCAAAGGAAACCGCTTGTTTCAGAGCAGAAGCGGAAAGCTCCAGGACCTCAACAAGAAGTGAGTGTGGAAACAAAGCTCTTAATATTTTTTAATCGTATTCTTGGACACAGAATTGACAGTGTTTTTTGTTCTTGTTCTCTTGCAGAAATTTAAAGGTCTTGACGCAGATGCAAAATTTGAGTTTGCAAAGAGGAAACTTCAAGAGAGCTACCAGCATCACGAGAATGGTTAGTTTCTTATGCTTCATTCTTATTACAAGTTTTTTTCAATACATTCTGAGAACAAAAGAACTGATAAACATACAAATGTGTGTGTCATCTTGCCACAGCCAAGAAGCAGCGAACAATACAAGTACTAGAAATGATCCCAAAGCAAGGTAATGCACAGAAACCTCAGCTCAGGAGACCTGGAATGGGCAACAGGAATTGGACAAACGGGCGGAAATAGCTTCTTCTCTTTCAAAATGGTGAATAACACACAATGGCGAAAGACATCATCACTACATATACGTACGTACCACACATATCAGCGATCACTGGTGCAATAAAGGTAAAACAGATTCTAGCTCCACAAGCTGGAGAGATAGAAACAAGCAGAGGAGAAGGAACAGATTCCAACATAACTTTACTTTGAACATAACTGTTTACTCCTGTGTTTTGTTCTGTCTTGGATTCACCAACTGCAGCAGATAGGATCCCCCACAATTATTGTTACTTTATGTGTTCTTCTACTACATTCTTGAGACTTTTCGGTACAGTCCCGGTTTAGTTTTGGTTTTGGGACGCAGAGAGAGGTCCCTTTTTACATATAATATAAAAAAACTGTAAAAGAAGGTAGAAAAAGCTCATTCGAATAGACCGGCTCTTCACCTAACTTTTAGTATAATGTGAAATGGTTTGGGACACAATAGAGAGATGATGACGACATTTTTTCACAAATTAATAAAATATATTTAATGTTACGAATGTGATTGTGACCCAAATGTTGTCATATTATTTATGTATATGAAATTGAAAAAAAGAAAAGAAGATGCATTGCATTGAAAGGCTTAAAGAAGGTAGGTGGATAAGAAAAGAAGAGAAGAGAAAGGTGGTGGTGGTGGGAGTTAACGTGGATGGATAGGAATGTTGCATTGTGGTCTTTGTGCGTGTTTGTGTTATCATATAATATAATACTGTAGTATTACTATATATATCTTGGTGTTACGCGTTCACGCATTTCACCACATGTACCACGTGGAGTTCTACACCTTCCAATCTTTCATTCTTTCTATTTTATTGAAGGAGAAAAAAACAAAACAGTTGGATACTTTGGATGGATAGAGAGAAAAATCTTATTTATGGTCACGATTTTATTTTGTGAAAAAGGAAACGTACTTTATAGTTTGATTGAGAAAGTAACCCATACACCTACTATTTGGACAATAACGAACGTAATGATTTTGGCATTGTTGGTAAATCGTATGGACAGGATGTATTATTGGTTGTTTTTGTAGAGGTTTATCATGTGATGAAATACAAAAACTGTAGTCTGTTTACCAAACTGAAAAGACATTATTAACATTTAGCAAGTTTTAAAATTAACAAGTTAAATCATAAGCTTAAAGATAAACAAAAAACGTTTACTCCAAAGCTCTTAAGTTTTAAATCTCAAATGATATTATGGATACAGCGAAATTTTTAGTAATTACATTAATTAGATCTGATATTACATTTTTTGGGAGTATGACTATAAAATGGGTCATTATTATGATTTAAGTGATAAATTATCCATCGAATTAATATGGATTTTATTACTAATTTAAGAATCAATTTATAATGAATAATCGACCTATATATATATATATATATACATATTATATACTCTAGATTACACTTAATTTTTGATGTGAAACATTCTAATAGGATTAATGAATAACTCAATGTAATGTGCGCCAACGCCTTAGTTAATGATATTTGGTTCCTAGTCATTGGACTAGAGTAAATGAAGAAGCATGTGAAGAAAATAAAGAAATATATGGAGTTGATAAATTTTGACTATTTCGAGAATTGACCATAGCGATTAGCCACGACGGCGTTTTTTCTTTACATGCAGAAGTCGACATAAGAAAAAGTATCGCATCGGTTCTGCCGACACATAATATTTTAGGTTAGCATTTTATCTATAATGTGCAGTCTAAGATAAGTAAACAGCTAATCGTTACAAAATTCCTTACGTCGTACGTAATCAATGGTGAGATGAAGAAATAAGAGTTGACATATGAAATAATTTGGGGAATAGTAAGATCTATATTGCGGGTCAAGGGGCTGTGCAAATGCAAGATATTAGATATCTTAGGTAGTGATGATTGATGGAATCGTTTAGGCCCAAATTAAAAGAGTCTGCTCCAACATGCATTCACTCGAAACAGTTAATAAGGATTCTAATTGCTGTGGAATCTAAAAGGCAGATACAATATAATTTGGTATAATTCCATAACTTCACGTTTGATATTTTTCATCATTGAGAACGTTCACCAAATTTTCATTTTTTTTTTTTAAAGATTGATTTCACTTTTATAATATTAGTCAACTTGTTTGAGTTTGACTTAGTATTATCTGATATCTGTCTGATCGACAATGTTCGCAAAGATTAACATATTTACGTAGGATACATTACCAACTAGAACTCTGAACTGAATTATATTGAGAATTTTTTTCTAAGTATTTGAAACCAGTAAAATATATCAATTAAAAATATAATTACAAAATATATAATATCAATGTAAAAAATTGATTATAACAAAAATATATCATGTGTTTACACCGTGGAGGGGGGGATCAATTCCTAGTTTATTAAAAATTCAACATAACTTATTCGCAAGAAATCTTGAAGAAGATATATAGTACAAAATTGTTTGTTTGAGTTTTATAAATGGTAAAGAGTAAATTGTTTGAGTAACTGTTGATCAAATCACAACCATTGTGTCGCCCGTCTCTTGTAAGGATAAGAAGCATTTGTGTTCCAACTCCACCATCTGTCCTCCATCTGCTTGATCAAATCTGCACCTCCGGAAACTTTACATTTTCGGTTCGGAATGAGGATAAACAATTAGTCAGACTCTCCAAAAAAGATCCAAAGTAGAGTCTAGGTCATTGAAACTGAATAGAAAACTGAATAGAAATTAAAGTTTACCTTCCATCTATGCCTACGAGAAGAACATTGTTCTCTGATCCAAAACCTACAATGAACTTGGTAGAAGCTGGCAACGAGAACTGAGCAAACGACCGTTCATTCTCGTACAAATACTTCGGTAAGATCCCTCTTATGAATGACGACGAAGGCTCCGGATTAAAACTAAGAATGTCAGGTCTCAAACGAAATACATGGAGAGTCCCTTTTTCACTTGACGCAGCTACCCATTTCAGATTCGAAGAGATTGCAACGTTATAGATCTCTGCTCTTTCCATTCCTCTCCGAAACTTCACCAAGAAAACCAAACATATCAAACTACTTAAGCAATCTACAAAACATATATAATATAAAATTTTAGGGTTTAATATAAAATTTCTAGGGTTAAGTATAATTACCTCTTGTAAGAGAGTACCATCAAGGGCGTTAAAAATCCTGATCAGAGTTCCTTTCGTGCTAGCGGTCGCAAGCAGACTTCCATCGACTGTCAAAGTCATGCAAGCAATGGCAGAATCGTGTGCTTTGATAAACTTGATTACATTCCGTTTCAAGTCATGGACCTGAACTTGTCCCGGATGAAACCCTGGACAAGCCAAGACTGCTTTCGTCTCCACGTGAGAGACGCAACACAGCCCTTTCGGGTTCATGATGGTTTCAACCAGATAGTAAACCTTAAGGTTGTTGAAATTGTAGACATAGATTTTCTGTTTGAGGACAACCACAATGTGCTCTCTTGTCAGTTTCACGGCGACAACTTCTGATTTAAAAGTAAGTTGGCAGAAACAAGAGTTCATGTGATCGTCCCAAACGAAAAGTTTGTTAGGAGGGTACTTGGAATTATTATAACCGTTGCCAACAAGAGCAAATAGGTTAGAAAGGAAGAGCATCTCAGCGGGCCTGATTCGTGTGGAGCACGGCTGATGCTTTTCTTGATCATTGGGTTGCAGCTATACACATCGAAACCGCCATCTGTTCCCACTATGAAACCGCTACAATCCTGGTTCCAAGCTACTGATAACACCTTCAAGTCACCCTTGGCTTTATCACGTGGCGACTCGGAAGTATCAGACCTTGAAAGCGTTAATAATCTACGGACTCCACGGACTGTGGAGATCATCGAATTCATTCCTTTTTTTTTCTTTTCAAAACAAAACCACAGAAGAAAGAGCGAAGAGACGAGACGATGCTTAACTAAGAATATCAAACGCTTCTCATGAAAAGTTGGGAAATCTTTTGTTGATAGTTTGGTATTTTATAAAGTGATGAAAGATTCCTAAATAGAGTATGAATAGGAAGAGACTCCAAACGATATATATCAAATCTTAAAATAATACTTTATGAAAATTAAAACTAACAAATTAATATATATATTTTTTTTTTTATAAAGAGCAAATTAATAGTATTAAAACTAGATCTAATTGTAATGATCTCATAACAAAAAATTTAAAAGACGTCTTCATCTTATAAGACATATTTTGATAAACTAGATCTAATGTGTTTATTTATTTATTTGTTGTTTTCATTAGACCTAAATGGATACAATGTTTTGAGTCAAAATATACCTTTGGAAAATTTAATGAAATAAACTGAACCCAACCTACGTACACTCACGGCCGACTTAAAAACGAAGGGGGAATGGGACGTAAATCAAACAACTTAGTAGGAACCGATCGATGACTGATGGACGATGAGGCTTTTGTTGTGAATTGTTGTTATATGATCTTCCTACAGATTTGGGATGTCGAGAGAGTCGCTTGCCAAGCAATGGTGTATTATGTATTTTTTTAGTACGGTTGACTCTCGGATGCTTTAGCCATTGGCGAGTTGTATGCAGTAGTCGCATAGGTCATTATCTTCACCTTACTTCATTCGGCATTACATTTTTTTTTTTTTTTTCTCTTTTGTTTTGTAAAACGCCATCTAATCGTTAAAGCAAGTCCATAAGTTTGGGAATAGATGATGTGTTTTTGTCATAAATCCAGAGATTTGAGACGACAGTTGATGGTTGCTGCAAAATCATTCAATTATAACAGTGAAAAAAGAACTCAATCATGAGTTTTAAGGCAGGAGGTGAAAAATCATAATACTAATGTCACTTCATAGTCAATCTTCATGGATTAATAAACCATCATTACCCATTATTCAATCAGTTAGACCAAACCAACCTAATGAATTGGAAAGGACTTGAAAAAGCAAATCTCATAGTACAGTACAGCCATACAGTGCTATATTCTCTCGTAAGTCAGTATTTTTGATCCTCTCTTGTGTTCTTCTTACACTTTATGCACCTAATTCTGTTAATGCAATTTATCAAATTTAAACAGAAACCCCACTTGCAGTGGTTGGTTTGGTAAATAATCTTTCCATACAAAATTCACACTTCACTTTTTTAGTGGTGAAAAGTCTTGCAGACGGGTCTCTTCAAAACCCAACATAATTAACCTACTTTTTTGGTAAATGTTTGTGGATAACTTTTTATAGTAACAAAGTAGAATCGGACGACCAGTAAAAAATTAGAATACTAATTAAACTCATTTTTGGCTGTTAATTTTTATAACATTCTTGAATGATCTGATGATAGATTGATCACTACCTTTTTTCTTGATTTGCATGCTGTATAATGCAAAGCAAAGGAAAAAAGCAAAATATTCTTTAATTTTATAGTGTCTTTTGTCTCTTAAAGAACAAATGAAAGATGCAAAAATTGGGATGCTTTTGCTTTTCTTTCTCTCCTTTCTTTGCGGTGTCTTGCTTTTTATTTTTCTTAACATATTATTTTGAATTTTGAATCATACCTTTTCTATTTTTTTTTTTTTAAAAAACCATTATGTTTACTTAACAATGGATTCAAACCAACTAATCATTGATTTTTTTCATCTTATTTGAGCTCACTTTTTCTTTTTAACTCTCTTTACCACATGCAAACAAAACACTAACAACAAAACTTTCATAAGAAACTCAAATTTCTCTTTCTCAGATCATCTCATGGAGTGAGTAACCAAAATTAACTCAAACATGACCTCTTCTCACACCGCCTTGGCCGCTGCCACGTCCTTCTTTTTCCTGCTACTCGCTGCAACAGCAGTTTTGGTTTCAGCAGATTTAGCATCAGACGAACAAGCCCTTCTCAACTTTGCAGCATCAGTCCCACACCCACCAAAACTCAACTGGAACAAGAACCTTTCTCTCTGTACCTCATGGATCGGCATCACCTGTGATGATTCCAACCGCACAAGCCGCGTTGTAGCTGTTCGTCTTCCCGGTGTTGGACTCTACGGCTCAGTCCCTCCTGCTACACTAGGCAAACTAGATGCTCTTAAAGTCCTTAGCCTCAGATCCAACTCTCTCTTTGGAACTTTACCTTCTGATATATTCTCACTCCCTTCTCTTCAATACCTTTATCTCCAACACAACAACTTCTCTGGCGAACTCACTAATTCTTTGCCGTCGATCTCCACTCAGCTCGTCGTCTTGGACTTGTCTTATAACTCTTTCTCCGGTAAGATTCTTTCCGATCTGCGGAACTTGTCTCAGATCACTGTATTGTACCTTCAAAACAACTCTTTTGATGGTCCCATTGATGCTCTTGACCATCTCCCGAGTATAAAAGTTGTAAATTTGAGCTATAACAACTTGAGTGGACCCATCCCGGAGCATCTCAAGGGTTCGCCGGAAAATGCTTTCATTGGAAACTCATTACTATGTGGTCCACCTCTGAACCCATGTTCAGGAGAAGCCATGTCTCCATCTTCAAACATTCCAAGACCATTGTTAGAGAATCTTCACCCTGTCCGGAAGAGACAGAGTAAAGCTTATATTATCGCCATTATAGTCGGATGCTCTGTAGCCGTTCTTCTCCTTGCAACTGTTTTCTTGGTTTGTCTGTTAAAGAAGACGAAGACGGAAGAAGGCGGTGAAGGAGGGAGAACGCAGATGAGTGGAGTGAATAGCAAAAAACCGCAGGACTTCGGGAGCGGAGTTCAAGATCCAGAGAAGAACAAGCTCTTCTTCTTTGAAAGATGCAATCACAATTTCGACCTTGAGGATCTTTTGAAAGCTTCTGCTGAAGTTCTCGGTAAAGGGAGTTTCGGAACGGCCTACAAGGCCGTGCTTGAGGACACAACCGCCGTTGTGGTGAAACGCTTAAGAGAAGTCGTGGCAAGCAAGAAAGAGTTTGAACAGCAAATGGAGGTTGTTGGGAAGATTAACCAGCATCCTAATTTTGTACCGCTCCTTGCTTATTACTATTCGAAAGATGAGAAGCTATTGGTCTACAAGTATATGACACAAGGAAGCTTGTCCGGTATCTTGCACGGTGAGTCATTAGGAAGCCAAACCCTAACTTTTCTTTTGTAATTTTTAGCTTGTAGGTCACGAAAAATATTGTTTCTTTTTTTATGGGACAGGAAACAGAGGAGGAGTCAGAGGAGTAGACTGGGAAACGCGGATGAAGATCGCGACAGGGACTTCAAAAGCAATCTCTTACCTTCACTCTTTGAAATTCGTTCACGGAGACATCAAATCGTCCAACATACTTCTCACTGAAGACCTTGAACCATGTCTCTCCGATACATCTTTAGTCACACTCTTTAACCTCCCAACTCACACACCACGAACCATCGGATACAATGCTCCTGAGGTGATTGAGACAAAGAGAGTCAGTCAAAGATCAGACGTTTATAGCTTTGGTGTGGTGATTCTCGAAATGCTAACCGGGAAGACTCCTTTAACTCAGCCTGGTCTTGAGGATGAGCGTGTGGTCATTGATCTTCCGAGATGGGTTCGGTCTGTTGTGAGGGAAGAGTGGACAGCAGAAGTTTTCGATGTGGAGCTCTTGAAGTTTCAGAACATTGAAGAGGAGATGGTTCAGATGCTTCAGCTTGCGCTGGCTTGTGTCGCAAGGAATCCAGAGTCGAGGCCAAAGATGGAAGAGGTCGCGAGGATGATTGAAGATGTGAACAGATGTGATCCGATGCACCAGTTACAGCAAAACAGAACATCCTCCGAGGCTACTTCGAATGTCTCTGAATGATTTCTCATTCCTACCAAAAGTTTCTTTGATCAATTCCACTTCTCTCTTATTGAATGATGTTTACTTTACTTTGTGTCGTAGTTTAGTGCGTCGTGATCAAATTCTCGTCCTGTGAATTTGAATCTCTTTGATTTTTTGTTAAAAATAATTTCGCCTTTTTATCTTAGATTAGTGCTCGTCTTTTCGTCATTGTCAAAGAAACAAGAAAAAATAATATTCGTTTTCATTTTAATTATATAATCTTTTCAAATTAACTATAGTAAAATATTCTACACATAAAATTATGACACCGCGACATAAGAACGGACAGACAATACAAACAACAAAAAGAAAAAGTGAACAAATAAAACAATGAAAAATAATTTAAATTCTGCGTTTTTTTTTTACTCAAAACAGGTAAATATTTGCTCACTTCTCAGCAGTTGATTCCACATTCCAGAATGTCCGGGCCAGTGACTCGGCTAGTGAAGGGGTCAATCCTAACCCACAACAGCGAGAAGATGGAAGCCAAGAGAACAGACCAGACCACAACAATAGTAGGAGTCCGGTTCTGACGACCCATCAAACCCTTTAGGAAAGGGTACAAGTGAACAATCACCCAGAAGGCAAAGAACAACTTACCAAAGAGTGGTCCCCATGATTGATATCCACTGTTGATAGCATAAGAGACTCCTGCAACAACTCCCACGAGGTTTACAATGAGCAGCGTCGTTGGTGGAATGAGAAGCGTTGTCCATTTGAACAGGTAGAGCTCGGCAAAGTCTCCGTCTTCATCTGAAGCTTTTGAGGTGACTGTGAAGTTTGTGTCAATACCGGCAAGGACTTTGAGGAGACCTTGAACCACGGCGAACAAGTGAGCAGATACTCCACCAATGACCCAAAACTGCTCATTTCTCCACCATTCGTCTATGCCTACACCACTCCACCTCATTTCCAGTATACCCGTGGCAAAAATGGAGAGAAAGAGTGACAGAAACCATATACTTGCAATGTTACTAATCTGCAAAAGAATACACCAGCTTATCAGGTTTCGGAACCAAAAATCTCTTCATTTTACATCTCACGAATCGTTGACAAACACAACATGGTTTCACATAAAATAGAACGTAATTAGGGTTTGTTCTAAAGATAGAGAGAAAGAGAGAGGTGTCAAACCTGAGGAATAATAAACTGGTTGGTGAAGAGACAAACTGCAGGCAATGTGCAATACAAGAGAAGAGGAATGGAGGTGATTGGGTAGATGGTTGTGTTCACATATGCAAACCTCTCAAGAAATTTCAGCCTCCCATTGTAACCATACCATATAGGACAATGCCGACTGAAGAGAATCTCAACTGAACCTAAAGCCCACCTCAGCACTTGGTTCAGACGGTCTGAAAGATTGATAGGAGCAGACCCCTTGAAAGCCGGAAGCTTTGGCATACAGTAAATGGATCGCCATCCACGGGCGTGCATTTTGAACCCAGTCAAAATATCTTCTGTCACAGAACCATAGATCCATCCAATCTGAAGAAAGACAGCGGATGATACAAACAAAGTGAGTGTCAACGGACATGTCAGAACATTGCAGTTGCATGTAGGAGTTAAAAATGAGATAATACCTCCATTCCCCAATCTGACTTATCCTCGTAACCACAACTAATGACATGGATAGCCTCTTTGAGAAGGTTTTCTGGAGTTGCTGAAGGAGGAACACCCCCATTTTCCATAAGGGTAGAAGCAACAAAAACAGCAGACTGTCCAAACCGCTTCTCGAGGCTCATTTGCGACATCAAGAGCGCCTTTTCATCGTCAAAACCAGCACCTGAGTTTTATAAATGTTCGATAATTAGGATATAATGAGATACCTAATCTGGAAATTATTTAAACATAGAAAAAATAAAAAAAAGACTTGTACCTTCAACTCCCTCTTCAATGTCATCGAGGTTGAATACAGGAACAGTTGAGTCAGTATGCCTGCCTGATTTCTTTTTGTCGGACTCTTTCTTAGATTTGGAATTCTTCTTTCTTGATCCACCACAGAGCTTAGACAAAAGACTTGGCTTCTTGTGTTTTACTTTAATTGGAGGTTCATAACCATATAATGCTGTTCTGTTGAAAACACACCCAGTTCCCACATATACAGGTCCTTGAATCCCATCTAAACCTCTCAAGTTAATCTGAAAAACGTATCACAGAAAATTACAACAAAACTCTAGAAATTGAATGTTTAAAAGTATATTCATGTCGAAAAAGAATTTAAAAGAACAAGAACAATTGGACGCAAGTATAGGTTAGTATGACTTACATCAAAGAAAACGGTATTACGATTAGCATATCGATCGTTCTTATCAATACCATCGAATCTTTGTGGGAACTGAACATAACAAACTTGCTTCCCTAGGTTCGGGTCCATCAGGAAGCACATTGCTTCTCTTAAGGCTTTGCTGTTATTTATGTAGTGATCACAATCAAGATTCAAGATGAAAGGTCCATTCGTAAGGACTGCTGCAACTCTAACCTGTTCATTTGAAAAGTACCCAGGTTAGACTAACAAAACAGAGAAAATAGTAGTCAAAATTCCGAGACCAGAAACCTACAAGTGCATTCATGGCACCAGCCTTTTTGTGGTGCTGGAATCCTGGTCGCTTTTCACGAGAAACATACACCAAACGTGGAAGCTCATTGCCCTCTGCATCAAGTCCACCATTTTGCCCTAAGAAAACCTGCATTTAACAAATGCTCCTTCAACAATGAACTTCTAGAGAGAACGAGAGAGAAAGAGAGAGCATACTCAAACCAATTTCTCTTACCTGGATCATTCCTGGATGGTCCCTTGTATTATTTCCAGGCCATGGAGTACCATCTTGCATAACCCACCCTTCTTCAGGACATTTTAGCGCCTTGGAAACAAGTGCATTGATTCGGATCTTAAACTCCTCATATTCCCTCTGCAGGACAATAAAAGGTCGATAAGCATACATTAAAATGAAAGAGAGGATGACTACAAGACTAAACTATAAACTTACCTTCATAGCTCTACGATCTTTGACAAATGATGTCTGAACTTTGTCCTTCAAGTAATCTATCTTCGCAGCAAAATACCATTCTGGTGCGCGAGGCTCAATGCTATATTTCTTGCAGAATGGTACCCATTTACGAGCAAATTCTGATGTTTCTGCTAGTGATTCAAATGATAGCATAGCAGCACCATCATCAGAAACATAACAGGACACCTTGTCAACCGGGTAGTCAACAGCCAGAATAGAAAGCACTGTGTTGGCTGTCACAAGAGGTGGCTCCTTCAAAGGGTCAACAGTACTCACAAAAATGTCAACAGCCGCTAACTGTGACGGCTCACCTTCACGATCATACCTGTTCCAAAATTTAGCATGTTCAGAGTTAAATGATTTAGGCAGTCAATCCTTTGAAAAATTCCTTCAGTAGAATGTGGAACTAGAACTTACCTTAAAGAAAGCCTGTCGAGGTAGGTTTCACGGTTCACAGGAAACCACTTGGGAAACTGATCCAAAATCCAGGACATGGCAAACCAGATCTCACATATCACGGAGACCAGCCACAGAGTAAAAGCATTTGGCACTGGATTTGTTATACGGTAATGCAAGAAGAGACACAGAATAACAAGCCGCAACATGATAACCATTCTGTAAGGATTGATCCGGGATGAAGGAATTGAAACTTTTCTTGATAGAGGCTGCCTTGCTTCGTCATTGCTGTAAAACAAATAAAAATGGAAAGTGAGTATCACCCTGAAGAAGAACAGGACACCACGAGGGACTAAACAAGATAACAAAACAAGAACTCACAGCAAAGCTTCATCTGCAAGGATATCTGTGCTGGCGTCAATATCTCCTCCACCTCTTTCAGAAGCAGCCTGCGTGCTCACAGGACCAGAGTTCTTCTCCTGCTTCATTTTCCAGCCATCAACTCTCTCCTTCCAAGCTACATTCCCTAGTCCAACAGGATCCACAATCCTTCTATTTGCTGCAGCGTGAATCACAACAGAGTTTATTTTTAAAATTTTGACATAAACGTAAAGCCTACCTAGGTACAAGTATTATAAGTATATGCGTTGGCCATATATATAGTAAGAAAATAAGGATATTTACGTGATTGGTTGACATCTGATGAATAGGGAAGGCGCTTTCCACCAGCTATAGTAGAAGATACAGAGAGTCGTTCAGGTGAAGCAGCAGAAAATTCCCTGAAGTCTGTATAAAATAAGTAAATGACAAAATCAGATTCCCAAAAACTCAATTGCGTGAGGATGCGAAAGCTTAAGAGGGAAGAATGAACAACAATGCCTTACATCTTGTCTGCTCGTGAGACGAGGAAGATGATTGTGAGAGACCTCTTTATCATACTGAGGCTCCCCCATTTCCTCTCCTTTCCCGCGTGTAAGATGCCATCCAAGCATCCGCTCTGAAATCTTTTCCTTCTGTGGGTAGTTGAAATCAACAGTACCTTCATCAGCTAAACCATCCTCGTCTTTATCACCAGGAATAGCAGGACTACCTAGACTCAAAAATAAGCAAATTGTTATAAAAATACTAATCTGATCCACAAAATTCAAAACATACTGATAAAACTATGGATGCGTTAAAATAATCAAAGTCAGATCATACCTTTGAGTCTCTTGTATCTGGTTTTGCACTGAGGACAAGATTGATTACCATCTTTCCTCTCATACTCATAGCAAGGCCTACAAACAGGGAATGAACAAAAATCACACGCCACAAAAGGATCTTCATCAACAGTCTTGCCGACATTGTCACTACAGATCTGACAAATCTGAGGAACAACGTTCTTCATCGGCTTCCCCTACAATTAATTAAGTGGAAACAACAAGGCCAAAATTAGAAACCTAATCAGAAAGAAATTGAAATCAGATCTCTCTCTCAACACACAATTCAAACAACTCAAAATCCAATCAATTTCATTATCTAAGATTCCTGATTACTTTGGGAAGGAATTACAAAGGTAAGTGTGAAGAATGAAGAAGCAAGAATCAAAAAAACATACCGCGGTTTCTCCTTCGGATTCCATCGTCACTTACTTGCTTCGACCACGGAAACGTCGGGGATAGTTCAAATCTGTTGAGAATGATCAAAAACATAAGATACGATTAGATCTGACGAGATCCAAGTAAAAAAAAAGAGAAGTCAAATCTGAAGAATTGATCACACGGAGTGAGGAGTTGAAAGGTTTTACCATGAGATCTGAAGATGGGAGTAGTGATGTGACTCTCTCTTTGTGGATCCGAGAGAGGGAGAGAGAGATATATGTAAGTAAGTAAGGAAGAGAGGAATCTGTGAAGATGGCTTTAGAAGGAAGATGCAAAGAGCAAAGCTGGTTTGTCTCTGCTCGTCACTCTTTCAGATTTTTTCTTTTTAAAAAACATTAATATATTTGTCACTAATCATATCCAACCAAGCAACAACCACCACCACCACCGACAACTTCCACAGTCGATTTTTTTTTTTTTTACGGACTTACAGTGAAAGGTAAAAAAAAAAGGAAAAAAGGGCCGATTAACCTTTAAAATATCTATATTTATCAACGAATTAGTCTAATGGACTCTCTAAATCTAATGAAGAAAATAGTATATTGATAGTGATACTACTCAAATAGAAAAGTGTGAACTGTGAAGAACAAAACAAAGCACAAGTAATGCGGTAAAAGGGTATTCTTACCAATTAAAACTTTAAAAAAAAATTGCCGACAAAAAAAAAAAAGGAAACTTAAAAAAACTACTATATTATTAATCAACGGATTAGTCTAATGAATAAATCAAAATATATTGATAACTGATAATCTGATAGTGATAGTTTACCTTACTTAAGAATGGGCTAAAATTAGCAGGCTGAAAAAGCAAAAGGCCCAACATAATCGAACAATCGAAATGGGTTTGGACTTTGGAGACACACAATTGGTTTGTGTTCGGTTTACGTTAGTTTCGAGAGAAATCAAATCAAACCGAACCGAAGCCAATAATTAAATAGGTCAAACATAATAAAAGAAGAAACGGGTGCATGTGGGGAAGTGTGGCCACTTGGGGAAGTAGTGAACAGACTGTCGCATTGACAAAGATGAAGAAAATGGCAAACATTTGAATCCCAAAGAGCGCCACTTTCTAATCGCTACCCGACAAATCTTCCCTCCTCTTTTGTCCCCTTAACCCTTTTTTCCACCTTCTTGTAACTTGTAACCCTAGCGAGAGAGAATCCTCTACTACTCTACTTAAAACCCTTCTTCCTCTGTTTTCACTTTTTCCTTTAAACCTGCGTTTTTAGTTTCCCTCGATCATATCAATTTTGTTCAGGTCAGTTTATTTGATTCATATTGGTTAGATTTTTGCTTGTTTCTGTTGATGGGTTTTTTTATTAGATCTTATGATTTGCTTTACTTATTATTACTCTCTCTGTTTCTCTGAGATTTGTGTGGAGGTGAGATTCTTTTATCTTCCTCATCTGGCGATCCAGAGTTGTTCAAAAACTTTTAATTTTCCCGTTGGAATGAGTTATTGTTTCTGTACGCAGTACTAAAACAAAAGTTTGAATTTTGAGACATAGAGAAGCAGAAAGATTTAAAATTTTAGAAACCCTAATCTTTTTTTTTTTTTTTCCTGTGATTTCGATTAGATAAATTAACTTCAGGATAGTTTCCACTAATTATATGACAAATTTACTTTTTTTTTTAATATATAAAATTTACATTCGAATTGTGGTTGTGATAAATATAAATCTGTTTCCTTGTACCTAAATCTCAGGAAAATATATTTTTTCATATCTTTAAATTTCTATCTCTAACCTTTTTTATATATTTTTGTTCGCCGATCTCTCTAAGTCTCAACCTTTCTTCAAATCTGTCGTTTGATATTTGTGGCTGATCCTTATTGATGTGTGATTCACCTTCTTTTGTTTACCTTCAGATGGAGGACCTAGATGATTCTAACTCCTTTGTTGAAATCTCCTCAGGTATGTATATGATTCATTCATGTCTTATTTTTGTGTTGTGTTTTTTTGTTTAAATTCTGTTGAAACATACATGTCTTATTATATACATCTATCAACTGTCAAGTTTCAGAACCCAATGACTCTTCTCCTGTAACTCCAAAGTCTGATACAATACCTGTTGCTGCTGCTTTCAACTTTGATCATGAAACTTCTGATATTTCTCCCAATCATGATTCCGACGACGACTCTTCTTATTCTGAGTTAGACTCGGAAACAGAGGCCTTTTACTCATCTCTTAACCACAACCTGGTCTCACCAGGTGCAATGGATGATGATAGCCATGACTTGGCTGCTGAGAAGAAACATATGAGTTATGAGGAACTGATGAAGAAATATGTCCAGTCCGAGGAAGAGCTTAAGACTACAAGTTTGAGGCTCCAAGAATCTGAACAAGATATTGAGAAGCTTAAAGATGAGGCTGAGAAACATACTGCTGTTTTGATTTCAGAGAATTTATTCGCTGCGATTGAAATCCAGAGTAGGGACAAAGCTATTGAGACTGAGAAGCGCCGAGTTCTCGAGATGCAAAGACAGGTTGTTGATTTGGAAACTAAGCTCTCAGGCTCAAGTTTCAAGTTTGCTAATCTGGTGAATGAGCTTGACGTGACTAGGGAATGTTTAGATGTTTCAGAGGCTGAGATCTCAAAACTAAGGGCAATGTTGTGTGACTGTCAGCAAAGTTTCTCTACTGAGAAAACAAAACTGCAGAGTGATATTGCTGGTTTGTTAGCCAATCAGGCTTTCTTTGAAGGTCGTGTTAAAGAACTCGAATCACGCAGTGAGGTATTGGAAGATCAGATTTGGCATTCTGACGCAGAGAAAATGGAGATGCAGAGGAAAGAGGTTGAGTTGCAAGCTGAAATCAATGCATTGAAGACAGAGTTGGCCTCGCGAGGTGAACATATTGAAGCATTGAACAAGGATTTCGACGAGAACAAGCTGAGATATGACATGTTGATGGCAGAGAAAGATGGAGTCTGTGCTGAAGTAGACAATTTAAAAGCAGTGATGAGAACCAGAGACATCCAGATTCAGCAAACGGAAGAGCAACTTAGCCAGCTGCGCTTTAAGCTTGTATCTGAATCAAGAATTGGCAAGAACACTGTGGAGGAGGAACTGAGACTGAGAGCTAGGGTTAAACAACTAGAGAAGCAAGCAGAGTTGCAGAGGAATGTCAAGAACACTGTGGAGGAGAAACTGAGAGCTACGGTTAAAGAACTGGAGAAGCAAGCAGAGTTGCAGAGGAATGCGATATCAGAAGCAAAGGAAGAGAAACGAGAAGCGATAAGGCAGCTTTGTTTCACTCTGGATCACTACAAAAGCGGATATAGACAGATTCTGAGGTATCTTTCGGGCAATAATAACAAGGAACAACAAACAACCATGGTCGTGTGAGTTGGAGTTGGAGTGAATCCTCTTTTCTCTATACTAATTAGTTTACTCGTTGCAGTCTTATTTCTTTCTTTTGTCTCATCATGTTTTAAGTCATTCTGTGTTATGGTCGTCCTTCTCAGACATTAATAATAACTCTTCAAATTCTTTTAGTAAGACTTGCAATTTAAAAGGGGATTCTAGCTCGAGAATGCTTTTCGTTTATGTGTGTGTTATTATGTAATTTTAAACGTAGGGTATCATCATCTTCTCTCTGGAGTTTTCTTTAATGCCTATGTAATAATGACGTAAAGCCTAAGTAATTAAAAGCGAGAGAAGAAAAAGTCAAAAGCCCAAAACACAAACCTAATCCTCCAATATCTCAATTTGGTTGACTCTCTCTCAATGCAAGGATTTGGAGTTAATGTGAAAATAAATAGTCTTAGAAAAAAGGTTTCAATTATTATGGAGAATTTATTCCTGCTTTATATGATTTGTCCAAGAAAAGTTATTGAAAACAAAAAAAAATTTTTTTATGAAATTACAATTGGTACTAAATCAAAGTTGAACGAGTCGGAAATATATAAATATACTGGACTGTGTCTATGTATTTTCTCCGAATTTCAATTATATTTCGTGTTGAAAATTTTGTGTATAGGTCAAACAATATTTGTATTTTTTTTTTTAAATACAATAATAAGATCTGACTAGCTACATGACTTTGTTTCATAGTTTATAATAACGGAATAAAACATGAAAATGTTCAAGTTCCACTTTGATATATAGGGTCCATTTTACGTTTTTCTTTTCTCCTTCATATGTAAATGTTAACGGTACATGTATGCTCGACCGCGTACTTATTGTACGCGCATGCAAATATTATAACCTAATTTTAATGCGATTGTACAATTAGTTTATTCTTTAGTTTGTATTCAGTTGTAAATGTGATTGCATGTGTGTGTGAACGACTTTGCAAAGACCGCTGGCTACAAACTTTATTAGTTAGATACAACAAATCATCGATTATAAAAGAAAAAGGTTAGGAGAGTTATATGGGCCCTTTTTATCTTACTTTCTTTGGATTCTTAAGGTTTCATATGAAATTTATTCTTCATTAAAGACATGTATTCATTATAAAGATTTTTCTTTATTTTCAGGTGTAAAAGAAAAACTAATTTAGACTGTTCTCTTTTCAAATGTAGAATTATTTAATCTATGATTTTTAGCTTTGAATCTTTTCTTTTCTTTTTTAATAATGGGAGATCTCAAGTAACTTTAGTAATTCATCTCTGAAATATATGTAGAAGAATCTGATAGCCTACAGTAGACATTGAGCAAAGATCTGAACTCAATATGTATATATATATGTATAAATATAATTTTACTCAATACTATAATTTCATGTAGTTACGAAAATATATAGGAAAACTAAAAGCAATATGTATATATATGTATGAATGTTTTCAATGAGAGTTGACGCTGCAATATTATGTATTATACATTTAAAACAATAGTTTTGACTTTTTTAGTAAGATAATAGTTTTTTGTCCATGTCTTGAAGTTTAGGTAACAGCAAATTTACGGTATAGAATAACATTTATAAACAAATGCAGTGGTCCAAACCGTAGAATTACCCAGCTCTATTGAAGAGTCAATGCAGGATTAGTTTTCTGTAATCCCGTAGACTCTCGAATGGGGGGTATTGAATTTGATTTGATTTTGATTTGGTTTGGACTGGTCTGAGAGTCGTCGTATCCCGTAGTCATTGGATTGTGTAGAGAAAACAAATAAGTATTGAAGTAGTCTACAAGGAAATTGGGCACCACAACTAAGGTTGACTTTTTCAGAATCACAAAGCCAATTTACAAAGTAGAAGAAAACTAGACAGCACAAAACGATAAAAGACCGAGTCTGTCGACCATTACCTATAGTTTTTTTTTTTTTTCCATTAGAGAGAATAATCATGTATTGTATACTAACTTATTCACTTATCTATGTTTGTAAGTCTATAACTTATTGTAACATCAGTTAGATGAATGCACCATTTTTTTAATAAAGAATGTTCTTGTGTTACACTGATTGATATCGAGTTCTTTGTAAAGCTGCTATAATATTGGAAACTGGTTTCATAACCTTGGTTTCATACCTAAAAAGGTAATGAAACCAAAGGAGTCAAATTGTCTGGTTAAAATGAAAAGTGATTGAAACTTCTCATGGCTGGTCCTTCCTGCTAGTGAGTTCTCATTACAAAACTTTAAAAGTTAATGAAAAGTCTGTTAAAATTGGACCAGTGATATGTAGTATATACGGAAAACATTATGATCAGAATGCTTTTTGTCAGGTCCTAGGAACCTTTTAGTTTAAACCCTTCAGCCCAAAAAGAAACACAAATCAAAAACACAATAGAGCTAACAGTAATATATAAATAAATAAAGTCAGAAAATATTTAAGGAAGGGCAATGGTAAAAAAAAGCAAAATGGGATCACTAAATGATG
Organism: Camelina laxa; assembly: GCA_024034495.1. Lineage (NCBI taxonomy): Eukaryota > Viridiplantae > Streptophyta > Magnoliopsida > Brassicales > Brassicaceae > Camelina > Camelina laxa. The sequence continues at coordinate 1,829,412 of CM043881.1, forward strand.
GCTAAAATATCTCTATCCAAAATAAATGAAACAGGCGCCGACATTAAACAAATGCCATTCCATTTATATAACTCTTATCCAGTTTCTCTTTTTCTTTTTTTTTTTTGGTTATTAGGTGAAACTAATTTACTCTTTTATCTCGTAGTATCTTCTAGACTTCTACTACTTCTCTAACAAAGCTCTGTCGCATTTTGCAGATTAATGGATGATTTTTTTTTTGTTTTTTGGTAGGATGCAGATTAATGGATGATGATGCTTTTCAAAAACTTAAGCCAATATTTTGAAAACATCAACGAATGGGTTTTGTTTAAGAGAAACATTGTAATCAGAGAACAAGTCGTTGGTGTTTTTTTTTTTTTTTTCGTTTGTGTCTAATTGACTTGCAAAGTTACAAGAATGAAAAAAAATATATATATATATCGAAAAATTCCTAAAAATTGTGTATTAAAATGAGAAAAAACTTTATTGACACGGAAAAAGAGAGACTTTTCTGAGAGGAAAAAAGGAAAGAGAGAAACAAAACAAAACAAAACAAACCATAAAAACATGACAAAGTTAAAAACCCAAAAAGAAACTGTCCATCCAACGATTTTGGTTTTTATTTTTATTTTTTTTCTTGTCTCTGTTCTCATTCCTCTTCTTCTTCTTCTTCTACTTCACCCCCACGACAAGAAATTCTCATTCTCTCTCTCTCCATTTCTATCTCATTCTCTCTCTCTCTATATAGTCTTTAAACTTCTGGGGGTTTCCCTTCTTTCACAATCTCTCTTTCTCTCTCGAAGTTACAAACAAAAGTCTCTGCAAAAAGAGTTTTACTTTACTTCTGTGGGAGATCTTTACAATCTCATTATTGCTTCTTGATCTTTCCTTCTTCTCCCCATTTATTTTCATTCCGCGAACCCGGATCCGTAACCAGCTCTCAGATACCCGACCAAGTCTTCCTCTTCAACCAAAGTTTCTAAAAGTCACACCGCGTTGACCTTCTTCGTCTGGTCTCCCCCCCCCCTCCAATTTTGTCTTAAAACTTGAACAACCTCACAAAGTTTCAATCTTTTTATCTTGGTTCTCCTCTCTCTCTCTCTCTCTTTCTCTTCCTCTGTCTCTGTTTATTAAGGGTTCTGGGTTCTGTTGATGAGGACTCTCTCTCTGATTAGGAAGTTAGAGAATTAAAAGCCATCGAATTTTGGTACCAAGCAATGGCAAGCCGGACGGGTCAGAAAATCCGGTTAGTGAAGTGTCCCAAGTGCTTAAAGATTCTTCAAGAAGACGAAGATGTTCCTGTTTATCAGTGTGGTGGTTGTTCCGCCATTCTTCAAGGTCAGTCATCATTCTTTCTTTTTCCCAAATTCTTCAACTTTCCCATTTTTCTGTTTTTTTTTTTTTGCCTTCCAATTATTAAAATGTTAACTCTGATTTCTGAATCTGGTTTTGTCTTATTCCTGGTGGGTTCATCTCTTTTGGATTGTTTTCCTTTTGCTTTGTCTGAGCTCAGACCAGTTGTGTGTTTCTGGCATGACATTTGTCAGTTATTGAATGTGTTTGTTGCTTCTTTAATTCAGCGAAAAAGCGGAACGTTGCTCCAAACAGTACACCAAGTGCAGTAGAGACAGAGAGGGCTCAAGCCAATGAGCCGCCAAGCGAGAACAATGTGTCCAGCAGCTCGGGGCAGGTCACGGTTCTTCCATCACCCATTGAGTCTACGGAGAAGGAGCTTCGTGACTTGGAGTTATCTAATGGGGATGAAACATATGAAATTCAAAAGCAGGAATGTTCACTTGGTGGTGATTCTGAGAAGAATGAAGGAGAAGACAACTCCAGATTCAAGTCTGATATGATGAACACCTTTTCAGAAGCTGCAGGATCTGGGGCTAGTTCTGGATGTTTGAGTGTTGATCATGTGGTGCCTGCAAGAGCGAGTATTTCATCTGGTAATGTTGAGATCTCACCTGATGCCTCCCCTGTTGAAGAGAAGCAAAGCCCACTTGATTATCCTGCAAACAAGACTCCTTCTGCTTATGATTTGGTGGCTGGAAGAGCGAGTAATTCATCTGGTAATGCTGAGATCTCACCTGATGCTTCCCCTGTTGAAGACAAGCATAGCCAACTTGATTATCCTGGTAACAAGACTTCTTCTGCTTATGATGGGAGTGAGTCTTCATCTGACGAAATGGAAGACCAACTTCTCGATGAAGACCAACAGTGGAAAACTTTTCAGAAAATAAGATCAGACAAATTTGAGATGCCTAGATACCCTGGGAACTATAAGGAGGAAGGTGCTAGTTCCTCCTCCACGTTCTTTGAGAACAGGCGCAATGGGATCACCACGTACAACGAACGGCCTCAGCAGAACAGGTCTCTGCAACTAGAGGGACCAGGAGGGCGTCTTGGCACACAAGGGAGGAGACATGTGACAGAACAACTTCGGCCTGACGTGCCTTTCTATCCGAGAGAACCATACACACGTCTAAGCCCTTCATATCCGTCACATGATGAGTTTGACCGCTATTCCCGTGCACACTCGCTTCAAATGCCTGCATACGGTGGAGGCATGAACCATGAATTTGTTGACTATATGTATTCCAACAACCCAAGGGCAAGAGGTCGAGGCCAAGGGAGTAGGATCTCAGGAGAGATGGCAAGTGACAGAAGGAACCATCCCGGTTTGTATTCAGGTCAGCTTCATAATTCTTACAGTTCATATACCGCAAGTCCACAGAGACCAACGGAACAATCTGAGTATCAACCGAGATGGAGCCACGAGATAGTCTCAGATGTGGAGGATCATCATCAGCGTAATAGACATGCTAATCACCTCCATGAGTTACAGACCCGTCGTCTTAAAGAGAGACAACGTGTGGCCAAGCGTCATGTCCGTCCAACAGCCGGTGGGGCACCTTTCGTCAGTTGTTACAGGTGCTCAGAAAACCTGCAGCTTCCTGTAGACTTTCTCATCTTCAAGAGGAAGCATCATCTTCTCAGATGCGGCACTTGCACCACTGTTCTCAGATTCTCACTTCAATCGAGAACTCATTTAGTTCCTGCCGTAACAAATGACACTGATGTTCATAGGAGTAGCAATTCAACATCAGAGTCTCCCAGAGACAGAGCTCCCTCCCAACCCGAAAGGCTGAGCTCCTCTGTTCAGGATGAGGAGATACCTGCGGCTAGAGGCTCTCCGCTTCACCGACTAATGGGATATTCTACTGTAAGCCAAGTCTTTAAAGCTTCACAGCGTCCTCCTTCTGTATAATCTCTGCTTCTGATGAAGCAACGGGAACTATGTGCTTCTGAGATGGAAAAGTTTTGCCATTGGTTTATCATTCTTTTTTTCACATCTGTGTATAGGTAAAAAAATTTGTTCCTGCACTTTTGTTTGAAGTAGATACCATGACACTTGTGCAAAATTATACGAAAAAAGAAGAAGAAGAAGATATTGCTCATCTGTTGTATATATATAGACAAGATATGTTTGTAACAAGATTGAATTCATCATCATTCCTGCTTTCATCAATTCTACAATAACTTTACCACTAGTAAGTTTGAATAGGTTTAGTGAAGTATATCTGTATGAACTCAGTTGAAGCTGTCATTGTATCGATTCATTCGCTTGTTGTTTGCGATAGAGATCCGTTGATCCTGCAGCATGTTCAGGTTCGGGGCTAGTAGTCTCGTGTATCGATCGAAATACAGAAGCTGCTTCAATAGAAGTGCAAACTCTCTTGGGAACTTAAGCCCATATGATTCGCTAACACGGACCTACAAGAGAAAGAAAACTTATTTTCCATCTGGATGCACTCCTTAATGCTAAAAGTGGGGTTTATCTTAAGAGAGTATTCATCTTAAATCAATGCAACTTCTGTAGAGTTACAGTATATCAAATTAGTGCTTACCAGGTCGAGGAAAAGAGTATTCATCTGTCTCTCATCCATAATTACGTTAGCAGAAACAGCAGTTGTGTCCGAATTTGTTCCACGAGCTGTAGCCACTACTATCTCTGTATCTAGTTCCTGCAAGAAGAGTTTCACTTATCTCCATAAGATTAATGGAAGATCTTGTATTTGTTCTGCACTACCATTCTGAAAGCAAATCACGCTATTTCCTCTGAACAGATGCAGCTAGTTACAGAGAGTTAGTACATAAAGACTACAACTACTTGCCTGGATAGATGAGAACATCTTTTCCAAGTCTCTTGCAAAAGCATTGGCATCAACATCTGTGTTTGTGGCGCCCATTTGAATCAAAGCAGAGGCCATGGATTCATATTCCTCAGTTGCAATAGACGCTAGAAATACTTCCATCGCAGCCCACGTTTTGGGGGATATACGACCAACAATGCCTGAAACCAAAAAGTGGATACTTACTTGAATACCAAAATTACCAATAGATGGGGAAGAGTATTTGTGGAAATAGACTGCATTTCACGCATTAATAGATAAAGCAGAGGTAGTAAGGTTCTAAGTATTTGAATAATCACATGCAAGAAACGTTGCACTAATTAGGCTTGAAAGAGTATGATTTACCAAAATCAAGAAACCCAATACGGCCATCACGCAACAGCCATAAGTTTCCTGCATGTACATCAGCATGGAAGCTTTCACACCCAAGCAAACTTCCAAACCTGCAGGTTAAATTACATGAAGATCCATTTTACTAACAGCTCCATATATAGGAGGAACAATCAAAATTTCAATATTGAACTTCAAAGATCGTATTCGTACCACACATTAAGCGCTGTAATAAGGCTGTTTTCAGGACTGGAAACAAGTGATCTTATAGAATCTAGATCAGTCAGGGGAACTCCATATAGCCTCTCCATTGTAAGTACCCGGCGGCTGCTGCAGTACTTATACACTCTTGGAGCAGTAGCTTGCCCTGTCAACCCCATGGTTTCAAGATATCTCTTAAAAGAGTCAATGTTTTGAGCCTCCTTATTGAAATCTACTTCCTCAAGCATTGACTCACGAATGTCTTTGACAATACCAACCTATCGATAGGGTATATTATTTAGAGAGTAGGTTCGCAGTAACCGCAAATTAAGTACAGAGGAGTTTACCAGTGAAGTACGGCTAAACTCAGGACTAAGGAACTCAAATATACGGGCAACAACGTAGATAAAGTTCAAATCTGCCACTAAGAAATCTTCTATCCCAGGCTTCAAGACTTTAATCACTACATCCTCTTGGGAGCCTCTAAGCCTGGCACCATGTACCTGGTCATGATGATTCTTTTAAGGAGAAGAAGAACACATAAACAAAATGAATTTCAATCACAGCAGAAGCAGAAGAAACTCACTTGTGCAATTGAGGCTGATGCAATTGGCGTAGGGTCAACATATTCGTATACACTGTCTATGGGTTTACCAAGCTCCTCTTGCAAGATTTTACGAATTTCTTCATACGGCACCGGAGGAGCTTTGTCAAAGCAGTTCTGAAATTCTTTGACATATTCAGGTGGGAACAAAGTTGGGGCAGATGCTATAAACTACAAATACAAAAGATATATTACAAAACTGTTAAATGGAATAGAATGGGAAATAAATTGAGAAAGTACAATATGGAATAGAGACATACACTTCACATGTTTCTAACTATAGGCATGACATCATCAGAAGATACAATATGCTTTACATTTAGCAACAAGATTTACCTGGCCCAGCTTAATGTAAGTAGCTCCCATGCGTTCAAAGAGTTTCCTCAAATATAGAGGAGACAGTAGGCCAAGCTGCAATTCACTTGGTAATCCACCAGGCACGCTTGTAGACTGCAGCAAGCGATAAAGTGATTTACAATCAGATAATAGTTTTAAACCAGCAGAAAAAACCCCATAAATCCACCTGACAGGAACTTTCAAGTGTCTTACTCATATGAACAAAAATTTTGAACTTGTTACTAGGAACGTATATGGAACCTATCAGTCACCTTAGATAAATCATTTAGCCACTCTCCTCCAACCCCTACAAAGGCTTGAACGCCTTGGACAAGGCGTGTCACACCGCGTGGACCTGTGTTTATTGATGTCTGAACTATATCCTCCACCAGTTTGGGTAACTTCTCTATCTGGCCTGCATCAAAAGCCAAGTCAACAAGCACATGTATAAGAAACAGTCTTCACAAAAATCAAAGTGATTTAGATTTGAAAGAAAACTTCAAACATCGGTGAGCAAAACCAAATTAACAAAAGAAACACCCTAACTGGAATAACAAAAGAGTATACAGTTCGATTAAGTTTAACAAAAAGCCTGAAATTTCCGTACTTTGAAGGCGAGAAGTGAAAAGGTCCTGGCTTTGTGAATACTGGGCCGAAAGAACAAAGCCCTTCAAATTCCTGCCTCCGATCAACTTCTTAGAGCTTCCTGATCCAGTTCTCACGACGGGAAACTGCAAAATTAAGCTAACAAGATTTAGCAGAGAGTAATGAAGTTTGGCAATTCTGGTAGGTAAGCCCTTAAAAGAAGATAAAGGAAACAGATTCACTGAGGATACACAGAGAAGAAACAACAAAGTAGACCTGAGAATGGTGAAGTAACGGTAAACGCGTCCCACGAAAAGCAGAGACCGCCATTGCTCGCCGGAGATTAAAAGTAAGCAGACCAGAAACTCCGATGAAGCTTTTAACACTCAACGGTACGACACCGTTTTCTCAAGTACGTGTTTAAAACAGAAGTAGCTGATAGAAGAAGGGAGAAGTGAAGAGGAATCATCCACGTGGAGGCGTATTAGAGGTAGTTTCCTTCTTCACAACATATTCGTGTTAAAACCTCTCGGTTCAATTCGAATCTCCGGTTTACTTTATTTCAATCGAATCGCGTTAAACCGAACCGTTATTAGGGCGCCAGGATTTGGAATTTACATAACTACCCTTATCGAAATTGGGAAATAACAAAACCATTCAAACCCTAACCACTGCTCTTTCACCAAACCTCTCTCTCAATTTGTCTTCTCTCGACGCCGTTGATTCGCCATCGTCGCTACCGGTGAGTTTTCTTCCGTAAATTCTTATCTTTTACATATGGGTTTGTTCTTATGCTTTATTAAGTTATCTATTCTCTGGAGTCAGAATTGTTCAAGACTAAGATTATGATGAATCCTTAAATTGATATGCTTATTGAAACTTGAACCTTGTATTTGTTTCTATGATTCATCTCTGTCTTTCGAAATTTTACACTTTCTTCTGTATTAGGATAAGAGTTGTTTCTTATACTCTGTAATGTTTTTATGTGCTTCTTCTTCTCTTTATTCATCCTGCACTTAGTTAATATCTTGTATATAGTATAGTGCCTGCAAAGTCATCTTGTTGAAAGTTTTCTTTTTGATTTATAGGTTCACAAATTACATTTATAAAAACCCCATCTTGATAGTGTTGTTATAACAAATGGTAGATTCCTGGATGATTTAATAAATCCAATTGTTATACACTTTGTGAGCTTCTTTTATTATGTATGTAGCAAACGAGTAAACTTGGTCACTTGATGTGACTTGCTCAATTCTGAATGAGATGCAGGGAACTCTGAATGTATTTGTAATGCAGACTATATAATGTATATCAGGAATAGACTTATTATGTTGTTTGTATTCTCTCACAATGATTAATATCTACTGTGTTATTGCTGCAGCTTGTCTTGAGGTTTACGACTTTTTGGCTAATCTCCTCTGTGGAGAGCAATGACTAATACTCGTGGGACTGATGTAAGTTTTGATCCCCTCCCTGTAACTGTTGTATATTCGAGTAATATGCCACTTATTCAGTTAATCTGCCATTGTCAGTCTTGATTCCTCTGTTTAGATGTAGGAATTATTATAGTTTCTTATTTGTCATTTTTCTTAGAGGGCATTTTCTTTTTCTTTTTATCTGATTGTGATTGATCTTGGCAATTGTTATAGGTGGCAAAGAAAAAGGAGAATCTTGATTGTGAATCGGATTTGAAGACTCATGAACATACTGGATTTTTTGATAAGCTGATAGAGTTAATCCCTGCAAGATTCTACTTAGCAGATGAGACAGAAAGGAAATGGTTCCCAGGTCTTAGCAAGGGTCAAAAAGCTAGAGCGAAGAAAATAACAAACGACAACCTAAAGAAAGCGAGGAGAGATAGGTTGGACCCAGACAAGTCTGCTTTGACCACTGTCGATCTGCTGAAGCGAAGGCTAGAGAAGGAAAAAAAGAAATCATTAAGGCAGAAACTAAAGAAGAAGAAAGAGGATTTACGAAGGCAGAAGCTAGAGATGGAAAAAGCAGGTATTGAGCTTCCTGAAGATGATGACAGTGAGGAGGAAATAGAGCTCGACGAAGAAAAGGATGATGATAAATCTGTTACGTACGAGGAGCTGAGGCAACGTCTGCATCGCAAAATTGATGAGCTCAAAGGTGGTCGTGGAGGTTCTGATAGACCAAGAAGCCATGAAAAAAGGAAGAAGACTCTGCCAAATAAGAGAAAGAGGGATACAGTTTCTGAGGAGAAGACTGTGGAGGATAATAAGGCAGCAGATAAAGGTAAGGGTAAGTTGGATGTGGAAGAGGCTGCCAAGGACCTTACATTTGGTTATGTCAAGATTGATGACGATGAAGAACACGGAAAAGAGAAAAAGAAACGAAGGCTTTCAAAGGCAAGAGAACTTGAAAGGGCTATGAAGTTAGAGGCTGCCAAGAAGGATCCAGAAAAAGGTGATGTAATTGCAAAGAAGCACTCATGGAAGGCAGCTACAAGCAGAGCAGCTGGTATCAAGGTCCATGACGACCCAAAGCTATTGAAGCAAAGCATCCACAAAGAGAAGAAGAGGCAAGAGAAGAACGCAGAGAAGTGGAAAGAAAGAATTGAAGGGCAACAAAAGTTCAAGGTGGAGAAGCAGCAAAAGAGATCAGGGAATATTGCGGATAGGATTGAACAGAACAAGATGCGTAAAATCGCCAAGAGAGAGAAAAAGCTCCTGCGTCCTGGCTTTGAAGGCCGCAAAGAAGGGTTTATCAATGAAGGTGGAAAGTAGAATTCAGATCTTCCATACGCCTATTGTGTTCCAACAGTTCAAAGATGTGATCCTCACAAAGGCTGTGAAAAGGGTTTGCACATCTGAGATAGGACAACATCTTTTGCTATTTTGGGAATTTTTATCTAGTCAAAGTCCCTTGCAATATCTATTATCTTTTAGTTTGTTTTGTTTTGCAGTTTGTAGACTTATCACTTGTTCCATTTGCTACTCAGTATGTTGTTCCTTGCAGTTAATGCTCTTATCAAGTTTTGAACCTATCTAATCCATACAAACTTGCTACAGAAACTAGAGCAGATTTTTTTCCGAGATACAAGATGCATTCAAGCTAAGAAATCAATGTTAGTTATGGTCATTTGGATTTGGTTATGATATGAAATCTGCTCTAGTTTCGGATAAGGTCTTGTGGTCTGATTCATATAATTAAAAATGATCTCTAGGTCGAACCAAGTTCTAGAAAACAAACGTGTCAGAGTTGTGAACAGTAAAGCCTTACTAAACAAAGAGAGTCAAAGTAGGTCGGCATAAGAATCTCGAAACACGTGCCACAAGAACAAGCTACGAGAATCTCGAAATCTCTCTTACTCATCGTCGTTCCGACACGTGTGATGATGGGCCTGGCGTGTGTTTTATGCGTCGCATTACCCGAACCTTATATATAAAAAACCAACAAGAGACCCAACCTCTTCAACTCAAAACAACACCAGACTTAAAACGATGGAAGCTATCTCTCAAACCTGCACAAAGATCATCATCAACCCATCTCCGAGAACTCATAAAACGCTAGCTTCGACAATCTCAAAGACCAAGCTGAGCCTTGGAGCCAAAAAGGGGAGGTGGTTTGCTGCAGCTAGATGCGTGGCTTCAGGGTCGGGCTATGCGGCGGCAATGGAGCCAATTACGCCGGAGGAAGAGGAGGAGCTGACTCAAAGAAGAGGGTTATGTGGCGGAGAAGCAAACAGAGGAGTATCGGAGCTTTTGGAGTGCCTAGAGAAAGAAGCTATCATGGGGGACGATGATGGGAGAGACCCTACGGATTACAATAGAAGAGCAAAGATTTTCGATAAGAGTTCTAAGATGTTCAAGAACTCTAAAGAAGAGAGAGATCAGTATCCTGTGGAGTACCTTGAGAAGGAAGCAATCATGGGGGCTGATGATGGTAAAGACCCTACAGACTATAACAGAAGAGCAAAGATTTTTGACAAGAGTTCTAAGATCTTCAAGAACTTTAAAGAAGAGAGAGATCAGTCTTCTGTAGAGTACCTTGAGAAGGAAGCAATCATGGGGGCTGATGATGGTAGAGACCCTACAGATTATAAGAGAAGAGCAAAGATTTTTGACAATAGTTCTAAGATCTTCAAGAACATCAAAGAACAGAGACACCAATCTCTAGAATAAATAAATTATAAATATAAAAAACTGTAGTTTGTTTGTAATGATCTCATTAGCGTTTGATTCCTTGTACTGTTGTACCTGTACTTTTTTTTAACAAGGATCCTCTCATTGTAACACGATCTTAATAATGGACTATTTGGATGCTTTGTCCATGTAACTTGAGAATCCAAATTAGAAGGATCTAGATTTTAAACCCACACAATCTATGTTCCAAGAATCCTAAAAGTTAGAAAAATATGATTTGTGACACACCAGAAGAAAATCAGAAAAACTTGTCCCGGTGGGTTACTTTATATTGGGATCCACCAAAGAAAGTGACTTATTAATTCTAAAAAATCTAGACACTGTTTTTTGTTAAGAACAGAACAAGATCCAATGGGTTTCATGTGGTGTCAGAACTCACACAAGTCTTGAGGCTAAACGAGAAGTTCCAATCTAATCCATAGCCAAAATGATGATGATAGCTATTAGTCTACACTATAGCAGCTGTACGGTTAAGAGTTTCTAGTAAAGGGTAAACAGTAAATTATTTTTTCTTTCAGGACACAAAAAGACAGTAAAGAATCTAGTTTGACTTCTCTTTTTATCTAAAATCTTTTAGTTCCGCACACTTCCTTTTTGGATCCATGGGCCCTATCTTTTTGTAATAGAATCTGACCATGACGTCTGTTGCAGTTGAAACGTCACCGTTTTGTATTTTCTCTATGTAAACGCTGTCGTTTTAGCTTCCCACTTCTTCTTCTTCTTCGTTCTCTTCTTCTTTAGTCATTTTCATTTGATCGCTGAGAAAACTTTCCCTCATCACTCATCCTCTCTTCTTAAAGATTCCTTCTTTGTTTCATGAAACTAATCTAAACCCAATCTTCAATTTTGGCTTAATTTTTAGGGTTTTTGTAAAAAAAAAAATTTCGATTTTCATGTCCGGAAAAGGGCTTTCTCCGGCGTCGTTCAATGCTCCGCCGATGATTGTCCAAGATGCTGACCCTTTACGTTTCCGGGTCGGAGAACAAGACCCTAAAACCCGTGAATTCGCTGCTTTTATCGGCGATCATCACCGGTACTTCGCGGCGGCGGCTGCGGCAGCAGCAGCCTCGGCTAATCCTCACCCTCATCTCGAGTTCCGTCAGAATTTTTACACGGAGAAACCCATTAGCGGAAACCCTAACGACAGTGGTGGTGGTGGATCAGACGGCGAGGATGACGTTGACGTTGAAGAAGAGGAAGAAGAAGACGAGGATGATGACATAGACGGTAACGAAGGTGACGTCGCCTTGAACAAAGACGCTGGAGCTGATGATTCTGTATCTGCTGCAGGAGCTGGTATGAGACTCTGACAAGTTATGTTTTTTTAGTGTGAAAAGTTTCTACTTTTGAGATGATTGAGGCAGTGGACTAAAATGGTAATGCAGTGATAGTGGTTGGACAAGATAACGCAGCTTACTACTCGCAGCATTTCAAGACTATGGAAACGAGTTTTGCTTCTAGGAATGAGGAATCTTCATCAGTCGCTGTGGACAATGGGTGTGATTTCAGTGGCAGAAGAGACCCTTCTTCTTCTTCGAGCAATTCAATCGAGTCTTTGAGGACCATTTTGTCTGATCCTACAACGTATGTTCTTTTTTTGTTTTGGTGTAGTGATCTTTCTCATAATATTTCATATATATGGTTCTCGCCAAGAATTTAGGGTGGACTTTGATACTTTTAGAAGTTGGAAATTATTGGATTGGTATCGATCATGCTTGTGTCTGGTTTATGGTCTATTTTGGGTTATAATATAATTTTATCTGCACAATTTGTAGAGGGGTTTTGATGGCTGATGCTATGATTTTGCCTTGCGGACACACTTTTGGAGCCGGAGGAATAGAACAAGTTAAACAGATGGTACAAAGTTTCCTTTCTTCCATCACAAGCCCCTTTTTTGCTGTCTGCTTTTTGCTTTTGTCTCTTCCTCTTTGCTTATTTGAAATCTATTTTTCGTTTTGTGCTCTTAGAAAGCTTGCTGTACATGTTCGCACCCCGTCTCTGAAGACTCGATAACCCCAAATCTCTGTGAGTAATGTTCATGATTTGGTATCTGGTTGTCTCAGCGGATTCCTTGTAATTATATTTCGCTGGTATATTTTCGCAGCTTTACGAGTTGCGGTACAAGCATTCTGCCGAGAAGAGAATTCACAGTTAAATCATTCATCTAAGAGAAAACGAGAAGGATTTGATCAAGTAATTCAATACTACTAATCCTATTGACTTGCTCACATTTTATCTCTGTTTCAAACAAGAGGTTTCTTTTTTTTTTCAATATACACAGGAGAGACGCACATTTGGTGTCACGAGTCATTCAGGTCGTTCAAGGAACAAAAGTAATCATTTCCCATTTGCTGTGGCAGATCGAGTTATAATAAAGGTCAGTTCTTTCTGGTTTCTCCCCTGCAGTTTTTTCTTATAATGGAAGAGTGCGCGAGTTGTTAACTGTTGGAGTAAAACATGAATCAGGGAAATAAGAGGACGCCACCTCGTTTTGTTGGCCGTGAAGCTGTTGTGACTACTCAATGCTTAAACGGCTGGTAAAATCTAGTTTCTTACCTCGATTATGACTTGTATACATATCACAAAGATTAGATTCTTTCTTGCTGCAAACTTTCTTACATTTCGAATAAGGACATCCATCACCTTTGCAACCCTTGAGCAAAATGTTATGTCAACCTTTGCTACATATACTCTATTGCAGGTATGTGGTGAAAACGCTGGACAACGCAGAGAGTGTGAAACTTCAGTATCGTTCATTGGCTAAAGCTCCAGAAGATCTATCAGCCAAAGAAACACCAAACAAGATGGTCTCCAACTGGCTCTAAAAAAACCAACCTTGTTTACAGCATGATGACACCAGTTTCTGCTCCTTGGTTCTCTATGTGAGAACCAAAAAACTTATTTACAGATCCATATCACTGTTACATATTGTAAATTGTAATAGTTACTCAATGTGAGAGGTTTGAGGAAATTAGGCTTAGGAAAAGATCCAAACTTTGAATAGCCAGAACATATTCGGAATATAATACAATACATAGTTATTTGTTCTCAAGATCACTTCCCTGTTCAACACAAGAGATGTTTGTAACTTTCAGCTCTTAACTAATTAAGCATACTAAGGTTCTTACTGTAAAAAAAAATGGCGGAAAACTGAATCTATAAAAGGGAAAAGGAAAAGAAAAAGGCTGATGAGCATTGCTCCTAATGTTACAGATGCACATTACAAAGAAAACTCTGCTATGGAAGTTTACACTAAAGTAAACTCTGCTATGAAAGTTTACACTAAAGTAACTGAGAAGAAGTCTTCAACTAAAATGATTAAATCAGATACTGGTCAGACGTTTAAAGGAGTTCAGGTACATGCTATGTTCTCCTCTAGAAAACTGCAGGTCGAGAATATAGAGGCTGCAGCTGCTTTAATGACTAAATCCTTATCTGAGATCAACGAGTTTGCAGCTCTGCAACACAATTTGGACAGAAGTAAAAAATTGGATTGAGGAAACATATTCAACTGGTAATGAATTGAATAGTGAAATGGCCATACCTAGAGTCCAATGGCATTCCTAACTGTAAGAAATTCTGACCAGAACTCAAGCTCAAGTGTTGCAGACCTTGATCACAATGTGATTGCAGAGCTCTCACTTGGTTTAACCAGCGTTCCTGAATTTTCAGAGTTCACAAACTCCATATCAGATGCCAATAAAAAGGTAAGATGTGTGGTAAAGATATCTTAACTATATTACCAATTGTGACTCTTCTTGTGATAGCTTGTGTTCAAGTTGGTTAAACAGAGTCACCCATCTGGTCTTGTGGATATCGATTGTTGAAGCCCTCGAAGCCCCATCGAGGAGTAAATTTGGGTCATTCTCTTGATTAGATGGGAACTCTTTCATTATTAAGAAAGGTAGTTCTGTCGTGACAACTGCACGAACCCTCTTCTTGCTACGTCGAAGAGCTGAAAAGAACAAAAAGGGGATTTAAAGAACAACCAAGTACTGAAGTTTTCATAGCATTAACGAGCATATATGAGTGTTGGTTACCAGAAACACGGCCTTTGATGTCCTGATGAAGCAGTTCCAACCACTGAGAAGCTACTGTAGCCGCTGCAAATCAAAGATGAAGATTCATCTAAGCCACCACATATGATAGTATAAAATCATGCACACTGGGTATTGAATTCCGTGACATACCTTTAACAGTAAGAACACTAGCACTGTTAAGATCTGATGCGTCCTCGCTCAACAAAGAACTGGCATTGTCTGTGAACTTACCTGCGACCTGAAACCTCGACCCAACTGTATTGTTTTCTTCGCTGAAGTCATCATTTGCGCATTTCTCATCATAATAGCGCATAGAGTAGTTATCTTTTGGCATGGCATACTTGAACCCTTGGTAAAAATCAAATCTGGAGACATCAGTGTTCACATCTTCCAAGTTCTTCCTAGAACTTCCAACAGCACTATTACTATGCCTCATTGTAGAATGATAGAAGTTGCCAGCATCTCTTTCAGACTTGACAATGTTTTCAATAATGGAAAGTACTTGCTTCTTGTTCCTCACATGATTGATAATTCCAGGGTTCAATTCATTAAGCAGTCCACTAGGAGCAGCAAGCCTAGCAAACCTGTCAACTTCTTCCTTCCTCGCAATCTCTATCTTCCTCTTCTTCAACATTGCAGCGTCATTATTAATCTTGCTCTTACGTCCACGTTTCCTTGGAGCAGGTATCCCTCCATGAGAAGATGAAACGAGACAGCTGCTTGACGTCGTAGAAATCCCACCGTGCGGGTTAGAGAGAAACCCGTTTTGTTTCATTTCTTTCCAAACCTTCATTGGATCTCTTTCCGTAACAGGAACATTAGAACTCCCACACTCTGAATAAACATCCATCGAACTAGACTTATTAGTATCCTGTCTCCTGGAAGAAGTAACCGATGATAAATCTTCATTCAAGCAGCTGGAAACAGCATCCGCATTATCACATCTCTTAAGCAACAAAGCTCGCTTATCATCACAATCAACATCTGTTGTGTTGAGACCAAGCTTACTGGAACAAGGCTTGACCACCTCTTGACTCAACAGTTCAGTCATATTACTCTTCCCTTCTTTAACAATACTCTTTGACACTTCATTGGCTTTTTCAATATCTTTAGAAGCATGACCAGTGGTACCTGTAGCCAGTGATATTCAAATTACATTTTCGAGGGCTTATATATATATCTATTGAATACCACTATGCCTTTTACTAAAACATCAAACTCAATAGAAACCATATTATAAAAATTACCTGCATTTAGAATTGGTGTAACAGGTTGAATTTTGCTCAACTCATCTCTTTCATCCAATCCATCGCCTCCGATCTAAAAATCCCAGAAATCGAAAAAAAGTAAAGCAATGTGTATATTAATTAGATCGTAAATTTTTTTAAAAAACAAAGTCTATCAGAGCAAACGAACAACGAAACCCAAATAAGAGAATGAAATAAAGAAGTAACCTTTAAGTCGGATCTGGGAATCGAAGTAAACCCTTTTGAAACAACATGGTCTTCTTCCATGGCGACTCAATTAACACCTCTAACGCAAACCCAGAGATAATACCCACGAAGATTTTCAAAAATTAAAGCCGCGAAATTCCGAGAAATTGGAGACAACCCAGAAAATGGTGGGATTACAGAATCTCCAAAATCTCGCTAAGGAACAATACCCCAAAAAAGGAAATCGAGGGTTAAAGTGATTTTTAAGTCTAGGGTTTTTTTAAGATCTAATGGGTCAATTAGTAAAGAGATCCCAAATGTTGGATATTTTGAAGACCCTAGAAAAATTTGAGAGAAGAGGGCTCTCTCTCTCTCTCATGAAGGACGAAGAAGAAGAAGAGCGCGCGATGTGTGCGTTTGTTTAATAATTTTCTGACAAACAAAAAACAAAAAAAAAAATTTTATTATTATTTTATTTTTGCCCTCAAGGGATCTTTCATGATTTTTTTTCAAATTCAAACCAGACTTAAACGCGATTTGGAGGGAATAGTGATTTTGGGCTTTTTGTATTTTTCTGAGCTCATCACCAATTTCGTCAAGGCCTTTTTAACTTTTTTTTTCGAATACTTGAAAACCGTAAATTGAATTTTAAATAAACTATTACCAAATCTTGTGTTATTCAATTATGTTATCTTCACATTAATTGTTGTTATCTACAATACTAATTGATATTATACCCAAATTGGTCAAACAAATTTATATTTACATGATTTTAACTTTTAAGTAAATTTTTAGCTTTTCAATTTTATCTTCAATTACCAACAAGCCAACAATTCTTAATCTGAGATTCACAAGTCTCTCTAAAACTCGACACCTTAGCCAAGCAGAAATGCGTACACCTCATCCCTAGACCCGACCCGGATCCTGATCCTGATACTGACCCGACCCGTGTCGTTTTTAGCAGATAACAAACCGGCCCACACTCAACTCCTTTGCCTTGCACCACCAACCCCCACGCACGTGTACCGTCTCCACCGTCAAAACCACACCCGCAGCTCTCCTCTTCCTCTGCCGCTCTTAACTGCTCCACGAATACTATCCCTTCCGGCATCTCCGCCTCTCCTCTCTCCCATCTCCCCTTCACCGCCGTCCATTCCTCTGCTTTCATCACCACTACCGTTCCTTCCTTGGAGTACAAATGAACTAACAACGGCGCTTCGTTTAGATTCTTAACGATCTCCGTCACCGATTCCTTCATCCATCTGTCTAACTTCTCACGCTCCAACTCCACCTCTCTACGATCTCCTCCTCCTCCTCCTCTGCTTCTTCTTCCTCCTCCTCTCTGTTTCTCTATCTCAGTCACAGCCTCCGCTATCGACGCTGAGATCGTTCCAACGCTAGATCGCCGATTACCAACTTGATTGATCGGAAAAGAAGATGAAAGCAGCGATCTCGCATTATGATCGGAACCACACGGATGCTCTAATACGCCGCGTTGCACCAGATAACTCCCGCCGTAACCAATTTTTGCATACGCCATCTTTTTCCCGGTGATGAGATTATTCACGTCCAGTAAAAACCGCTAGATTCGAATTATAACTTTTTATATATATCAACAAAATGTTATATGAAACTGAAACAACGGCGAGGATCGAGGCGGGGAAATATATCTGGCGGTCGGATGATAACTTTGACGTAATAAGAAGCCAAGAAGGTGATGTTATCTTATATAAACGCTGCTAAGTTTTAAAAAAAAAAAAAAAACATGCTGACGTCATCTAAAGCTGAAACTGTTTGACGAGTTATTATCGTGTGTAACTCAAATCCATGTTAAGTCCAGCGTGCACAGTTTATTAAGTATATGTTTCCCTATGGTTAAGTGGTATAATGATCATTGCATGCATAGTTGCACAATGGAACTCCCGTAGTGGATTATAATCTCAGGTAGAGACAAAGGAACAAGGTCAATGATGAAAGGACCTTTAACGAATTAACGACGTTTTTTTTTAATCCAGTCAAGCAGTTGTTTGATCTAAGCCGTAGGATTATAATACAATGCATGAGAGAGACCGATCGGACGGTTCTCATGAGATAGATTAGGCACGTGGGAATGTGGTTTCGGTGTGTGGGTATCTCGGAGTAACACGCGACACTCGTCTTCTTAGTTAAGTGGGTTTCGTGCTTACCACGTGTTTTCCACGTCAGCTTTATGTCCACGTTGGAGTCTAACTTGGTATTGTCGTAGATATTTTACTATTTTTCATATTTACTTCAAAGTTATATGAAAATCCACCCTACAACGTACAAAAATTCATTAAGTTAGAAATAAATCAAGATAAATCAATGGTTGTTCATTTAAAACAAAGTAAATCAACAGAAATCTATTCTACGATATTTTTAATTAATGAGGATCAGCCCTTCTATATATTTTAGAGGCATAAAGCCTTTTCTTTTAATTTTTAAATTTTCACTTTAATTTAAATTTACATTGATTCTTATAATAATTTATTGCTTTTTGATTTGGTAAACGTATAGAAAGAATAAAATATTTGTTGTTTTGAGTAAAAAAAAAATTCTGAAGTGTGAAAGAAGAAAACAAACAAGTAATTACAGAAAACGTTTAATTAATAAAAGATAAAACCAGTTACAAAAGGCACAATAGATATTCCTACAACAAACAAATCATAAAAATATAGTTTATGAGTTATACATAATTCAATTTTCGTTACATTCAACTATTTATCCCCTATCTTTCACCCAAAAAAACAGTAATAAATACTAAATTTTTCTATCAATCTTTATCCTCTTATAATTAAGCAGGATAAACATGTGCAGCTAGACGAGGTGTCGCAACCGCGTGTAAGGGTTTTGCCATAAAAAGGTCACTCTTGCTTTCCGAAAGATCAATCTTACTCTCACCAGGCACTGGTGACCACGTGAACCCTTGAATCAACCGAGCCAGCAACATGTACGTCATGGCCGACCCAATGTCCACACCCATACACCCTCTTCGTCCCGCACTGAACGATATTATATTGAGATCTGGATCGTTTAGCTCCACGCATATGTTATCGCCCAAATGTCTCTCAGGGTCGAACTTAAGCGGCTTGTCCCACACGCTAGGGTTTCTTCCGATCCCCATACGACTAATCATCACGTGGCTTCCTTTGGGGATGAAGTAACCGTCCACCACAGCGTCGGCAGTGGACATGTGAGGGAGATTGAACGGCGCCACGGGGTGTAACCGGAATGCCTCTTTCACACAAGCCTTCACGTAGTTGAGATTTGGGAGGTCTGACTCAAGGACAAGACGGTCTTTTCCAACTACCGTATCGATCTCCTCCACGGCCTTTTGCATGATGCTTGGCTCGTTAATCATCTCCGCCATGGCCCACTCCGCAGCATTAGACGGATTATCAACCGTCGCCAACATCAGTTCCTTCATGTGCATATAGTCCAATGTGCATAATTAGACCAGCGAAAAAGCTACACTAAAATACAACGTTGTGCTTATGAAAATTAATGCATCTCTATTATTGCAAA
Source organism: Camelina laxa (assembly GCA_024034495.1). NCBI lineage: Eukaryota > Viridiplantae > Streptophyta > Magnoliopsida > Brassicales > Brassicaceae > Camelina > Camelina laxa. The sequence goes on from CM043881.1 coordinate 1,848,828, forward strand.
GTTTTAGGCCTCTAGTGATCCTAAGTACTACGATTCTCTAGAGACAAATGATTACTCTTGTACACCCACAACATGCATTATCAAAGTTAGAGACCATTGGCCACGTAAAGTGGAAACTTTCTTATTCTTAAAAAAAGTCCGGTCCACTATATATATATATTGTGGTAAATATAAGTCGATAAATTATGCATACGTACCGTCACTTGTGCTTTGATCTCTTCCTCCGACAAAGTAGGATTCCCGTCACTGTCTTTCGCCATTATGAACATGTCCAGAAAATCTTGAGGTTCTTTCAATTTCCCATTACGCCATTGCTTGAGTCTTTCATCGACTAAAGGATCGTTATACTTACTTACATTCCTCATTGCGTCACTCACGACCTTCTCATGGCCTTCCAAGTCCAAGAACCTTAGCCACGGGACATAATCCGACAATGCAAAGGCGAAAAGATGGGTTAAAACCGTAAACAAAGATTCAACATGTTCAATCTCTTCGAAGCCTGGTCCCGATCCGTCTTCACTTCCTTTACCGAAATGCCTTACACCAAACATCATCTTCCGAGCTACATTTCCGCTGTACTGCCGCACCACAAGCCTTAGATCAATAACCCCAAAACCATTAGCATCACCACGGTTTTTGGCACTGATGAGGTTATTGATGTACCGGACAAAGTTATCGGCCTCTTCGGTTCTCTTTTGGAGCGTCAACGTGAAGCTCTTCTTGCTCGTCACATGGGATGCCACCACTCTCCTCATCTTTTCCACTGCTCTCCTTGTGGCTCCACCGCAACGGTCAAGTACCCGCGGCTGCAGTACTCCGTGCCCATTGTTAGCGGTCTAGTGGCAAAAATGGAGTCTTGCTTCTTCAGAATCTCCCTTGCAATTCTCGGAGATGTCACGGGTATCACGTAAGTATTCGCAAGACGGATACATGCAATATCTGTGTTGAGTTCCTTCATGAGAGAATGTATCCATCGGAACACCGGTTTGTTCCTCCCTAATATTTCCGGTAGGTTTCCGATTAAAGGCCAGGTTTTCGGTCCAGGAGGGAGAGGGAGCTTTCTTGTGTACGATGTCACTAGCATTGTTTTCTTGGTCTCCTTACGCTTCATAGTTAATGCAAGAAGGAGAAACCATAGAATAAACGCAAGTATTGAGGTGGAGTCGAGCATTTTTTTTTTATCTCAACTTGAAGAAACTATTGGAGTTGGAGGAAGTTTTTGTTTTTTTTGTTTTGCTTTGGTTTGGGTCTGTTTTGTAAATTGAAATGATGAAGAATAAAGCTTATTTATAGCCATGAAACTTCAATGAAATTCACCAATGCTTGTGTAAGTGTTTTTCAATGTAGCCTGTGGAAGATAAAATTGCTTTCGATGTTGGATCAGAACTCCGTGAATTTTCAACAGCTCATATACATGACATGTTTTTCTTCTCTGGCCGGCAGATCATCTACATCTACTTATCAAAAAAAAATTCCCAAATTCTTCAATTAGCTAAGGAGAAAATTTACTAACAATTTAGTTATTAGCAAATTAACAATTAATAATAACAATGACTTGAGAATCCTATCTTTCTTCTTATTATATAAAGTTTGATTTTAAAATTAGTAATCCACATTATTGCAACACGTATCAAGTCTATCGATAATTGAGACACATCTATCAATGAAAATTTTTAACATATGTAAAAGACTTACCAAATAGATTTAGATATTAGATTAACATGAATAAGCAAGATTATATCCCTAAAAAGATGATGAAAGATTTTGACATGTGTAAAAAATCCAACCAATTAGATTTAGACATTATGTTATCACAATATAGAAGGTTCTAAATTGAAAAAAGATATACTTGAATTTTTTAAAAAAGGTTAATGAATATCTCTCATTCATATTTCGACATATGTAAAAAATTTCAACCAATTAGAGTTAGACATTATGTTAACATAAATATGGAAAATTCGAGATATAAATATATTTTTGGATTAAAAAAAATTAATGAATATTTCATTTATATTTCAATAGCGGTAAAAAACTTCAACCAATTAGATTTAGATATTATGTTAACATAAATATGAAAATATATGTGATAAAATAGTAAAGTCAATGTCGCAAGTGTACTGTGGTGGTGTCTACTTTCTCGTACTGTCAGTCCTTCGGCTGTTTATTACTATAGGTCATGTATATAATCTTTTGAATGCTGCCTGGAATGTGTTCCATCATCAACATCAAGTACTCTTAAATTTTGTGGATGTTATGAATCACTATATCAATTTCTAATTTTAGGTTGCGACACATTTAAATGACTATAAGCTTGCATAATTAGGATTATGAAATTATCTCCACGTGATTTGTTGTAACTAAGGTCGACCATCTTTAATCGAAACTTAAAAATCGTCCTGTATATGTTATGCATCATTATATCATTTTCTAACTTTAGGTTACAACACTTTAAAAAAACTATAGGTTAGCATGATTAGGAATTTTGTTTTTTGGGCAAAGCATAATTAGGACTACGAAATTGTAAATTAGTTACCCATTTATTTGTTATAAAGTCGACCATCTTTAATCAAGACTTAAAAATCGTCTTGTGGGTGTTATGTCTTGTGGATGTTATGCATCACTGTATCAGTTTCCAATTTTAGGTTGTGACACATTTAAAAGATTATTGGCTTGCATAATTAGGACATGAGATTGTAAATAGCTTGCTTACGTTATTTGTTATAAGGTTGGCCATCTTTAACCGAGAGTTAGAAAATAGTCGTTGTGGATGTTATGCATCACTAGCTAAATCAATTTCCAATTTTAGGGTGTGACACATTTAAAAGATTATAGTCTTGCATACTTAGGACTACGAAATTGTAGATAGCTGCTTGCCCGCTTATTTGTTATAAGGTCGACCATCTTTTAATCAAGACTTAAATGACTCCTCTCAGTTTGGGTTCCATGCGCTATGTGCATTCATGAGAAAGAACCCAACAAGTGCTGCTCATTTATTAATCATCCTAAATTTATTAAAAATAATAAATTTACATACTTCAGCCAAAAAAGTTTTTTTGCAAGTGTTGCTTCTTTTTCCTAAGTATATATTTTCATAATTTAAATTTCTTCCTTGTTTCCTTATTAATTTTACATGTAACCATTTCTTATACTTTCCAAGAAAACGAAAATAAAATATATATACTTTTTTCAAACAAAATAATTGGGATCACAAAGCGTCTGGACAGAGTAAATGGAGGAAGCAAGACAATTTTTTCGTCGAATTTGATCGCAGCTTCAATTGATTTGAATTTTATTGAAGACCGTCCGAGAATATTGGTGTTTTCTTTAACCGATCTCTCGTTTAACCATAAAATTTGGTTCGGTTCGTCTCCTCCAGGGATCGGTCCATTTTTGTGTAATTTGAGACCAGATCTCTTGTTAATGTGTCTCTCTCTCCTACCTTATGCTATCAAGATATGTTGAACACTTTGTTCTCGCCGGATTAGTTTATTGTTAATGGCTAATGGCTAAGGCTATGCAACAGTTCTATCATAGCATGTTCATGGACTAATTATTTATTATTAACTTAATTTATACACAAGTGATCTACTGATTTCTTCTAAGGGCATGGCTATGGTTTAGTATTGTATGGACGCAAAAAATTATCATTTTACTTTTGTAGATGAGACTTTTTTTTTTTTTTGTAACAATAGTATATGTGATTAGTTTATGACAAAAACACAGCAGAGAAAGATGGTTTTGATTGTTGTGGTTAAATGACTGAACCATTTAAAATGGTAGAAGTTTTTTGTTCAAACTTCCAATAACACTATAACAGTTTAACAAATTTTGTTTTAATTTCTAATAGCACTTCAGCTCTTAAAATAACCAATTTAAAAAATAGAATTACATAATCAACCCACCAACAAAATATGTTATATATGAATTATTGTACAAAATTATCACACCAATTATTCAAATTCTTTATTTAAAAATCTATGAATTCACAGATTTTTTCAGTATAGACGTAATTTGGTTTTTTACTTGTGATTTTGTGATCGAGTTGATGGTGTTCCAGAGCTGACAAAGGTACAATCATGTTGGACCACCGTTTCTCAACTACTCAGTCATGATTGTTATCTGGAATGATAATGATATTAAAACTTTTACAAATTTACAAACTAATATTAATATAATTTCAAAATCTTTATAAATCGACAAATGCGACATATAAATTTTAGTATAATCAATTACGGATTTAGAAATTTTAGTATAATCAATTACATTAAATCATATATTTGTAATGGATTTGGATAAAAATAATAGAAGAAAAAAAGTTTGTAAATTGGTAATATCAAATCTCAATGAGCTTATATATCAAATTCTCTCTCCCTCAGCCAACATGTATCCCTTTCATGCAAAATAAAGTCCAATCATCGGTCTATATATATACACTTATACACCAAATCTCTTCTTAAATTTTTTGAAAAATATGTTAAAGGGCATTAAAATATATGGCAGTGAAATGTGTTTATGTGTCAAGCTGAAGCACATAAAAACAAAAGCTACATTCAATTTTTTTTTTTATATATAAATCCATATTATTTTTGGATACATTCATATATGTTTTTGTATCCAAGTTAAACACAATCTATCAGCAAATCATGACAAAAAAATGGTCTTAATATAAAAACTAACAGATTGACACATGAGCAAATCATTGCTATCAAAAAAGAAAATTCAAAAAGCACCATTTGTTTCGTTGAAGTGATTCAAGAAACATGTATATGTAGTTTGAAACTATGCAACAGCCATTGTTTCCACATAAGTTGAAATTATCAATAAAAATAGAAAATTTTGAACGATTAGTGAGGAGTGAATATGTTAGTGGACTTTTTCAAATTGACATGTTGCATCATTAATTGAGATTGTCTACTTAATATTGTAATATGATAAACAATGACTTTAACGTCTTCAGCAAACAAGCCTGAATAACGTATACGTATAACGATGGATAATAATTAATCATAATATACCTGAAATTTGAAAGTTCAGATAACCTTACATCCATAAATTTTGCAATTTTGGATATATAGAATCCCTAGTGTAGAGAAAAAAAGTTTATGATCAACAACTAGACTTCTATGTTTTACTGTTATGATATTGTAAACTGCCTATGTTTTAGGGACCGATATGACGACGGAGTTGGCTGCTTGAAATTTTGTATAGTATAATAATGTTTATGCATGCTTCTTTGACGTTGATGATATCTATCTCTTGCATCTTATTAGTAATTCTTTCTTGAATAACTCTCTTATTTTATTTCTATCTATATATTAATCTGTTAGGTAGAACGAGTGGTTGTGGACTGACTGCTGCTTGATCTAAACACGTGGCTTCCTGGTGGGTCGCAAAACATTTTCTCATAGACATTTTATTCAATGAAAAAAATGGGTTGGGTAACAAAAAAATAATTCAATTCACAAAAGGAATGCGTCGTCTTGTAGTTGTAGATCACAAGCTTTGAACGTTAGCAAAATTATGTTACCTACCACCAGTACCTGCCTTCATATATAAAGATATTCACACAAACATTACAGATATCTAAGATAATCAAAAAGTGTATATACACTAAGCTGTTTATTAACTTCTTCGCTCTCAGTTTCGAAACAACATAGAAAATTAAAAGCAGTAAGTCTACAACACTCTTTGCATTGTTTTCTTGATTACAACAAATTTTCTCTTTGTTTTTTTACAGTTTCGTATATAAAATTTATGTTTGTTAAACAGTGGGAACAGAGATGGTAATGGTTCACGAGGTTCCTTTTCCTACACAGATCATCACTTCCAAACCACTCTCTCTTCTTGGGCAAGGTTTTTTTCTTCTTTTGTCTAAGACAAAATCATCATTTTTTTTTTTTTTTGGCTTTTATAAAGTTTGATACCTTATTAATGTAACTCAGATAATATATTGATAATGTAATGTGTGTTATTATTATTCTCATTATAGGGATCACAGACATCGAGATCCACTTTCTTCAAGTGAAGTTTACGGCTATCGGAGTTTACTTAGATCCTTCAGATGTTAAAACCCATCTTGTTAACTGGAAAGGCAAGACCGGAAAAGATCTCGCCGACGATGACGATTTCTTCGACGCCCTTGCCTCCGGTAAACTTTGTTCAATCCATCTTAAGCTTCAAAATCATCTTTGAATTAGGGCTCCTTGGATATGATGATTTGTGTGTTTAGATAAGACTATTTTGGTTAATTAAGTAATGGTTTTGGTATAGATTACAATTTCGTTTTGGCTTCTTATTTTGGTTTCAAATGAGATTGAACCGGTTGTTATATATTGCAGCGGAGATGGAGAAGGTTATAAGAGTGGTGGTGATAAAGGAGATAAAAGGAGCTCAGTACGGAGTACAACTAGAGAATACTGTGAGAGATCGTTTGGCTGCGGAAGATAAGTACGAGGAAGAAGAAGAAATCGAGCTCGAGAAAGTTGTTGGTTTCTTCCAGTCTAAGTACTTCAAAGCTAATTCCATCATCACTTACCATTTCTCAGCCAAAGATGGCATTTGTGAGGTATAAAATCTGATCCTATTAACGTCTATCAAATGCATGTGGAACAGAGGAAACAAAAAAACAGAGGACTCTGTTTTGCGTTATTCTAGTAATTTTTTTTTTTTTTTTTTACGTGTGTACTCCACGAGAATTGTAATTAGGCCTAAAATAATTGTTATGTATTTTTGTTTTGTGGGAAGATCGGGTTTGAGACAGAAGGGAAAGAAGAGGAGAAACTGAAGGTGAAGAATGCGAATGTGGTGGGAATGATGCAGCGATGGTATCTGTCTGGAAGTAGAGGAGTCTCTCCTTCGACCATTGTCTCCCTCGCCGATGAGCTGTCCACACTTTTAACCTAGGATCCCTTTAAATAAGAATGTTGTGTGTGCTGTTTTTATGTCGTTGTTAAATAAGACATTGTGATGGTTATCTTTATAAGATGATAAATGCATAGTCGAAAAAAAAGGATGTTAATTTTGTTGCAACTTATAATCATAATCTTGTTCTTGTTATATAACTTCTACAAATCAAGATTATGTTTTAGATGTAGTTACAATCAAACAATACGGTGTATCTGAATCATGTTATATCTCAATAATTAAACCAGCTTTACTTTACTCGTTAAGATTCAACATTTGGAATGATACAAATTAATTTTTGTGGAGCTTATTGTATGCATCTTGGCTAGTAATTCAACGAATTTAGTTGATTTTCTATTGTAGTATTTAGTTTATGAGATGATGTAGTGTGACTTTTGTTAGTTGTTACAATAAGCAGGATACAGAGAGCGCATGCATACTAGAGAGAAGCAATCGATGCAACAATTTGACTAGGTAACTGAAAATACACGTGGCGCAACCCAAGACGTTAATGAAAAATGGAAAGTTTATTACCCGAACCAGCTTCCGACCGTTGTTTTATCACCGAACCTAGGGTTCGATTTTGCTTCGGATTTTCCTAAGCGTAGAAAAAGGAAACTTGAGTCGCAGTCGTTAATTAGTTTATAAAATAGTCCAATCGGTTTGGTTTCAATCATAATCCCAGAGAAGCAGAGAAAGAGAGTGAAGAATATGCAATTTCATGCTTCGATTTCTCTGATTTCTTTTTCGATTTTCATCTTTGATTTCTTCTGATCAGTTGTTGGATTTGCCCTAATCTCTCGGTTCCAAGTTGTTCGACGCTTGATTAGTTGTGATGTCGTTGCTCTTCTTCAAAACCAAAATCACTAGAGACGAAGCGTGATGGGAAGATGTTTTTTGATTCTTCGTTCGCATGGATCAGATCAAAAGTATATGTGTGATATATTCTCCGGCGATTCGTCGAGGCGGCTGGGTCTGTGTACGAGTAATCAAAAACAGAGTAAGCGCGTGACGGTCACGCAAAAAAAAAAACCAAATTTTCCTCACGTAGGAGAACCCAAAAACCTAGTTCGCCTCCGATCTTCCTCGACGAAGCTTCAGCAGCCATTGTGAATTCGTCGCCATTCTGAGTTTCTGACTCTGCTCCATATCAATCAATGGCGAGTTTTAGTCCGTGCCACCTACCTCTGTTCCATCACCGCTGCTCACCGCCATGTCATGAAGCCACCGCAAAGTCATCAAACCCTTGGAGTCTTTACAAAATCCCCAATTGAAACTGAAGTTGATGTCCAGCCCATCAAGAAATAACAGGCCCATGAAGAAAATGCATCCTATGGACCAGGTTAATTCTAATCCCTTCTCTTTTTTTTTTTTTTTCAATTCAAAATTATTAGATTTCAAAAAATTTACATAAAAAGGTTTTTGTTTTTTTTTTTTAAATTCATTAAATTCTTCTTTTCACCTTTTTCTTAATATTTTTAATAATAAAAATTTGTATATTAAATTTATAAGACAACTTGAGAGAACTAACCAGACTTTGGATCCAGTCATTTGACTTAGTCATTTGTTTGTTAGAGATTCCATAAGTTCAAACTGTTCTCACATTGTTTTGTAGATTTAGCATGCAAAGTTTTATTGTGAAATATATATATATATATATATATATTTTTTTTTCTATGAATTTTAAATATTTTAAAAATTAAAAATGCTAAATTTATAAGAGATGTGAAAACTAACGGAATTTTGGATCCAGTCATTTGACATAGTCATTTGTTTGTTAGAGATTCCATAAGTTCAAATTGTTTTCACATTATTTTATAGATCTAGCATTTTTTCATTTTTATTATTTATTTTTTATAGAGTTTTAAAGTTAAAAATATTAAGTTTGTAAATGATGTTAAAATTTTTGACAAACAAAAAACTAAGCGATGTTAAAACTAATCAATTTTGGATTCAGTTATCTAACATAGTCATTGTTTTATAGATTCCATAAGTTTAAATTGTTTTATAGTTTTGGCATTCAAGTTTTTATTTGTTGTTTTTTTTTTTGATTCCATATGTTAAAATTATTTTGTAGATTTTATGCTTTAGCATACAAGTTTTTTTTAAATATTGTTTTTAATACAGATTTCAAAATTTTAATTTGTATCATAAATTCTATGTATGTTATGAAACAAATTTAATCGTAGTAAGATGTAACCGCATCATCTGAAACAAAAAAAAAACCGACTGAGGCCAATCGGGATATAAAATCTCAAAAACCAAAGTCACTAATCGAATAATAAGCCAAAACTGAGAAGATTACAGTATGTAAATTCTGCCTGAAACTTCCCTATTTGTAAACAGTGTGAATTTACAATATACATAAAGAAGAAAAAACCCACTTTAAGTAAAACCAAAGCTCAACATGAAAGTGACGTGATATCTAGAGAAATTATTTCCTTATCATCCTCGAGAAGCTGTGTTTACATTGCCATGTCACCATCACGCTGGGGAACCATTTGCCGGAGTCTGAAGTTCGAGGAGTGATTGTCTGCAAGTGGGGCAAGAGGAATGCGATAGCAACCAAGTGTCGATGCACTTGACGTGGAAGCCGTGGTTACATTTGGGCAAAACCCTAACTGTCTCTCCTTCAAGGAACTCTCCTAAACAGATCAAACACTCCGTGGCTTTCATCTTTAACTCAGGGCTGTATGAATCAATGGGAATTAGCTTCAACGCCCGTTTCTTGATCCCCTTTGCTGCGTTTGCGTTTGTGTTGGTGTCAACTAGTTCTTCGTCGGGCGTGAACCTTCTTGTGCAACGTAAGACATAGCGCAAGACCGAATTGAGGCCAAGAGAACAGATCAAGGCGCATAGAAGAGCTGCTAGTATGATCACCATGTTTGTATCCATGTTAGCTATATTCTTGTTGTTGCTGATAGAGTCTCCTAAGGTTCTAGGATTTGCATCCGTAGCTGAAATTGTCGGGGTTGCTTGCGTCTCAAGTAAAAACCTGCCCATCTGTAGAAGTTGAGAAACAGAGGCAGAAATCTTTATGAACTCACCTTCAAGGTTCTTCGTCTTCCTCTTATTGTTCCAGTTTGTGTTCGAATCGGACTACGAAAGAGATTGAGAGGAGAGATTCAAGTTTCTTCATGCTATGTCTGATTATCAAGATTCAAGATCGAAGCTTCTCTTCTCTATTTTTTTTCTGAGGCTTCGATCCAATCTGAAACTCAAAGACCAAGAAGAACCTTTCTTGAGAAATCCATGGAGATATCAAAGCTCGTATCCTTGATGACCTGTTTCCATATACAAGTTCTTCTTTGGGTTTTACACAAAAGGGAATAAGTTATACTATAAGAGTAGGAAATGGGTAGGCTAGAAATAGAGATGATGATGAGATGGTCGGTCCAAGAAATCTTTGGTTAGATTTGTTGATGTATAAAGTTGATAATTTAAGAGAGAAAATATTGTGGCATACAATCTTGTTGGTTTTGTATAAATTAGTAATTGGGACAAACATAAAAGACAGGGCCAAAAAGACAATTAATAATGCAGAATATATTTGTTGAGTAGATATTAAAATTGATGTATAACGAATTCACAATTAGTGGTCTTCGGAACTTTGGAATCAAGCCAGATGAATTCCACTATCATACAGAAAGAAATTAATTAGTGAGAAACTAATAAATCGAATGTTTTTTTTTCTTGAATAAACATATATATGTTGGGGTATCAGATTCTCAACTAATCATGATTATTAAAACATATTGTATTTGTTCCATCGTTTAGTATATACGAAATATACTTGAAAACTTAATCTTTAATCAACATATACAGACATATAGTAATTGTATCATGTGTTATTAAGAGTTTTTTTTTCTTTTGTTAATTGAGGTACACTTACTATGTGTAATAAGGCGATACAGCTACGACAACCTAAATGGTTTAGGTACATGTTAAATGTAATATATTTCTATAACAACAACTAAAAAGCTTGAATAGTTTTCTACTATTTTCTCTTCACTATGAAATTTGCTTCAATCATAAGAAAATGTAATTATTAGCTAGGTAGATGTAAACTTTTCTTTTTGCCTGTTTATAACTTTTGATGAAAAGCAATTAAATAATGAAAAGAACTACAGTTGAAAGAAAATAAAGCGAGTTAATCCATTAATCTAGTAGTAGATCTTCAGGGTACATTGAAACATAGTTTTATGTTACCCAAAATGTGTAAAGTAATTAGATGGATTTGAATTGAATGGTCTACATAAAAGAAAAGGAAGTATCTGGGTGGGATGTTTGGTCCACATATTTGCAAGATCCAATTCTACACATACGGATGTACAAATCAAACAAACACACGAGTACTCATGCAAGAGACATAAACACTTGTCTCTCTTAGATCCACTATCTCCATTATTACACTATTTATCTTTAAGAAGAAAAGATATATGAATGTTTAAACATGATTACTTATACACTATTTTTTGTAAAAATATCCACGTTTTTTGGAATGAGATGGAATACCACAATAAATAAGACATATATACTTATATAGCATCAGTTTTACAGAGTTGAAATTCCACATTATAATTACTTGATAATTAATAAGTGATGTAAATTTGGCGCCACTAGCCTTTGGTGGTACTAAGGCCGATTAAGTTCCTATCTATTTTAGAAGTTGGTGTCGGTGACTAAGGAAGGCTTTGGCGTATAATAATATCTAGCTCTAAGTTTAGTGGCTAAAAATTAGTCCACAGATGCGGTTTATGTCAGATTGAAATAGTTAGGTCTAAATGCATAAAATCAAACTCAAACTATAATCAAATCAGAGCGGTAACAATTGTGGGTACAATTAGGAAGCAGACTATGACGATTTTCTGGTTTTTTTAGGCTAGAAATCAATATGATTCGGTAAATCTTGAAACCACGTGACATAAAAGAACATATAGTAACTCTACTTTTGGATTGTCTTCGTAAAGTTGGTTAACCATTAACTGTTCAGGCCTTGATGAGCTGTCTCCATATAACCCAATTAAGAGGCGGTTGTGTGCTCGGTCCCTGTCTTCTTTGTTGCGCAGTGGTTGGTTCTTGTCATCTGTGCCTCGTTCTCACTTCTTAATTCTTGTGACGTAGCCACGTAGGTGTATGCTTATATGTCTGTAGTATACTTACATGGCCCGATATTGACGAGAAACCGCATAACGGTGGTTTTTAATTTCGATTATATATGACTCTGTTGGACTAAATAGTGGTTTTGGTCTTTCGGATGTGTAAATCAATTTACTTTTCGATGTGTAAAGTTATATTTTTTTTGTTGGTAAATGTGTTAGGTTAGATATGTATGCATAATAATATGACAAGAAGAATGTAATAGAATTGAATCAATTGATAAACTGAGAAAGTCTGTTACCGGAAACAACGGACGATCTCATGCTCCTATATCTCTTTGTTCAGTTTCATACGCCGATCGAGACTAACGTCGTCATGTTTTCGATTATCTCATGTTGCATGTTCTCTGTTTTTTTTTTCCTTCTTTTCTTTACTATTCATATCTGACCAATTGAGTATATATGAGTATATATGATTTATGCAAGTGTGCGCAATTTGAATTAAGAAACGAACTTCACTAGTAAGACAAGATTTTTAGACTACGATGATATGATTATGATGAAAGATAAACTCTTATTTCCTCATCTCATGACTAAATAAATGAATACTGTGAAGCTCTTGCACATACAATATATGATAATTAATCCCAAAAACACCATAAAGAAGCCTTCATATGTACATGGTTAACCGACTATTAGACATGTGAATCTGTGATGTGGGCTAGAAAAAAAAATAAAAAAGGATTATGTGATCCACGTGGCACCAAAGCGGTATAGCCGTTGGAATGGTTAAGCGCCTAACGGAATTGCATGTGAGACCTTTGTATAATGGCATAACCTACAAACGCAATTCCTGGAAATTAAGACCGATGCGATTATGTCACCTTCTTCGACTGTACGTTTTGTCAAATATATTTGTAATTTTTTAAAACTTAAGCGCATATGTGATCAAGATATGCAGTAGCTAGTGAACATCCCTATATATACAAGTGAAGTCTTTAACGAATTACTAACCTCACTCATCTCCGACTTAGCCCCATCAAAATCATGATGATTAATCTTACAAAATATTCCCAGATTTTATTTGTTTCACTATGTACCCTCAGCTTCTGCTTCTACGTTATAAACGCCGACGACAACGGAGGCGGCTGGGAGAGAGGCCATGCCACCTTCTACGGTGGAGCTGATGCATCCGGCACTATGGGTACTTTAAACAAACTTTTCTATGAGCTCATAAATCATCACATATTGGTATATGACATATATAACCGCTAAAAGTGTTGACGTTTTGTAGGTGGGGCGTGTGGGTACGGTAACTTGTACAGCCAAGGCTATGGGCTACAAACCGCGGCTCTGAGCACAGCTTTGTTCAATAATGGACAGAGATGTGGGGCTTGTTTTGAGCTACAGTGTGAGGATGATCCTGAGTGGTGCATCCCTGGTTCCATCATCGTGTCAGCTACAAACTTCTGTCCACCAAACTTTGCCTTAGCCAATGATAATGGTGGTTGGTGCAATCCTCCCCTTAAGCACTTTGACTTAGCCGAGCCTGCCTTCCTCCAAATCGCTCAGTACCGAGCTGGAATCGTTCCTGTAGCATTCAGAAGGTACGAATTGTTGCCAAATATGAAGGAGAACAATTCAGTATACGGTTAGATTTTGGTTTCGATTTCACTGAAGTTTAAAATTAACTCTACGTACCATTCATGTTCTGTTATAATGACAGGGTTCCTTGTGCGAAAGGTGGAGGTATAAGGTTTACAATAAACGGGAATGCGTATTTCGACCTCGTGCTGATAACAAACGTGGGTGGTGCTGGAGATATAAGGGCCGTCTCTTTGAAAGGATCAAAGACTAATCAGTGGCAATCACTGTCAAGAAACTGGGGACAGAATTGGCAAAGCAACACTTACCTTAGAGGTCAGAGCATCTCTTTTCAAGTCATTGCTAGTGATGGTCGGGCTGTTGTGAGCTACGATGTTGTGCCTCGTGATTGGCAGTTCGGTCAAACTTTTGAAGGTGGACAATTCTAAAATTTATGTATCAACTATCAAACGAAACTAAGAGAGACTATACAAGAAGAGTTATGTTTAAGACAAGACTCTGTTTCTCATGGATCATATCCACTCTTCTATTTATTCTCACAAGAAAGACAAAAGACAATGGAACAAGGGCACTTTGTATTCGTTTAGCAACCAAATTAAATAATCGATGTGTTGATAATCCTTGACGTACAAAGCCTTCAAATTAAGAGCGCTCAGAGGCCAAAATACATAATTTCTTCATTATTTCGATTCCAAAGAACAAAAAGTTCAAATCCAAACATATTACTTTCAATAGTAACACGAGTATTGTATTTGATATTAACAAGATAAATTTATAAAAATAAAGAATAATTTAGTAACAAAAAAAAAAAAATTGTCATACTCATACGTGAGTAAAACCGTGTGACGTCAAACGGTCAAAGATAATAGTTTTGGTTAAGTCTTGACGTCGTTTATTCTCTTGCTGGGTCCAGACGGCGGAACTGACCCTTTAGGAAGAGCGTTCAACACCAACGACCCGTATTTTCCGGTGACAAACGACGAAAGTTCCGCCGTGAAGTGATGATCCTCGCCGTCGCACCCTACCACCGTCGCCGTCTTGGAGACAACAGGGATCTCTCCGGAGAAGATGACGCCATCGATCACCGACGGAATAACTACTGGAAATTTCCTAGCTGTTGAGTATGAAGCAAGAGAGACGGAGATGAAGAAAATTATAATCAAAGCTCTGATTCTAGCCATTTTCTTGATTGTTTATGAGAGAACACTCTGTTTTTTTTCTTATAATCTTCTTCTGTCACTGTGTTATTTGGTGAAGATCCATAAATGTACATGTTTAGTATATATATACATAAGGTGTAAAGAGATAGAGAGGTCACTGGTCGGTCAATGGCAGTTGCAGTCTTGCAAGAGATAACGCGGTAAGTCTTTGGACTTCAAAGAGTTGAATGACTAGGTCATTAGTTTCCGGTCCAATTGATATATATATATCATCACTTAAGACTTAAGTCTCGTAAAATTTGTAATATATATATCACTTATATAATTTCTGAATTCAAAATTAGGTGTCAATAACACATTTTCTGAGTTTGATTAGTAGCAGTAGTAGTTACTAGTTTAGTAACTTGCTACTAGTAGTAAAGAAAAGTCTTATGGGTTTAATTAATTCTAATTCATTAATCGGATGGGCCTTTATTGGGCTATTTTGGAAAAATAAACCTTCAGAAGTTATATCATGCTGTTTTGAGCCCATTACGACACTTCTGAATCAGTCAGAGGCTTTTTGTCTTCTTCGTCTCTTACTTCTCCGATTTGCCTCTCATCGGTCTTCGGAGACGTTGACCTTCGGAGCTCGTAACAGCGAGAGGGATCCAAATGGCTGGCAGAGTTCGATTCGATGCGGTTGTTTCGTCTATAGTCACGGTGCACCCGCACGAGATTCCGGCGTTGCTCCATTCTTCTTCCTGCTTCTTTTTCGTACCGATCTTCCCTCTCTCTCTCAGTCTCCAATTTTGTTCGTTTCAGTCTTTGATTTCGAGTGTTACTTAACTATGTCATTGGTTCTTCTTATTACTCTACGATGAAAATTTCAGATTTTGAGTGCGTATTTCGTTGTTCTGCCACTCCGCGATGAAGGAGCAATATCGCTGGGATTGTCAAAGCTCCCTGGCCTGTTCGTAGGATCTCTGTTTCTCACTCTGATAGCTGCACCTCTCTCAACCTTGATCTTCTCTTTACCCAATTTATCCAAATCCAAGGTACTCTTTTACCCAATTGAGATAGTTTCTTTTATGATCTTTACACATGCTTCTCGAAAATTTGCAGGCTTTGGTTATAATACATAGATTCTTTAGTCTATCGCTTGTTTTATGTTTTCTTCTTTGGCGAGCTTCTCCTACAGAGTCTAATTCAAAGGTAAGAAAGGAGGAGACTTTTATTATTATTATTATTATTCATAAGCTTCATGTCTCTCATTGGTTTAACACATACTACTGCTTCAAAGGATGCAGTTGATTCGTCATCCAGTCTAACAAAACATCCTAAATTTGGTATCGATGGAGCTAATCCTGCTACTGGATGGGACAACCATGGCTGGTTTTACATTTCTGTTCGAGTTGGATTTTTCCTTTGGGTATGACTAACTAACTCAACATCAAGTCCTTTGAATGTAGCTGTATAGATAACATTTTTTTTGTGTGTCCTAGGTTGCGTTGCTCAATCTCGTTGCTATATCTTCAACATGGGCTAGGATAATAGACGTTATGGATAGTGAGGTAGTTTCTGCTTCCTTTTTTACTATATTATGAAGAATTGGGTATTGTTTCCAAGGATAACGTATTCTTCAATCCAGTCAGGTGCAAGATTGTTCGGTTTTGTTGGTGCCGGTGCTACCCTTGGACAGCTTTTTGGATCAGTGTTTGCTGCTATGACTGCTTGGATGGGTCCATGTAGGCATCACATTGTCTAATGATTTGTTCCATTTGTAATATAAGTACCTGGATGATAGAGATAACTTCTTATGACGTGCATTACAGATCTACTTCTATTTGCTGCTCTTTTGATGGAATTTGCTGCACAGTGTTCAAAAGGGATCACCAATGATATTTCCCAGTCCTCTGAGGAGTTGTCTCCTCTAAGGTTAGCTAAGCTACAGTTTGTCTCCATATATGAAAGATGAATATGATTTTCAAAGTCACCTCTTTTTGCTATGTTTTCCTATCTTAAGTTTTGAATGATATTTGGCTATAAGTCTTAGATTTCTAGTGCGAGTTTCACTTAATTATGCTCATTGTTGGTCGAGAAGTTGAACTTTGGTGTCAGTTCTGTTAGGAGAACTGATAACGATGATCAAAGTGAGAGAAAACAGGAAGCTTCTTCTCCAAAAGTTGCTTCTCCAAAAGCTGCTTCTCCTAAATCGCCTATCTCCACAACCAGACCTCAGCTTTGGGCCATCTTAGACGGAATGAGACTTATACTAGCTTCGCCTTATCTTTTGCTCGTGTCTTTGTTCCTTTGGCTTGGTGCGGTCATCTCCTCATTCTTCTATTTCCAGGTAAGATAAATCTTTGTAATGATTTTCAGATAGAAGATTAACTAAATTATGTGAAGGTAATATCAGAATTAGCTAACAATGCAATAGTAGGCTTGTGAGCTTGTCACGTGAACCAGCTTCTTCCCTGTTATATACTATTCATTTGCCTGCCTAGTAACCAAGACTCATCGTTCTTCAACAGTCGTTTGAACAATATTCACAAGATAAAGATTAAAAAATCCCTTTGTTTCTAGTGCCTGCAAACTATCGCTTCTGATACAAGCTGTTGCTTTAAAATTCCTTTGTACTCTTGGAGTGTCCAAAAGAAAGCTGAACTCTTACTGTTTTACTGATGAAATGAAGTTCACTGCAGAAAGTAAATATAATTGCCGCGACAATCACATCTTCCATTGGTCGAAGAAAACTGTTTGCCCAGATAAACAGCTTCGTTGCAGTTTTCATACTCATTGGACAACTGACTCTAACGGTATGTTATATACGAGACAAAATTCACACGTTGATTCATCATACCTGGAAGTTTTCTTATCATGGTTCACATATATCTGTTCGTATACTGAATCTTACAGGGCCGCATCTTGACTATAGCCGGGGTCACGATTGCAATATCTGCATCTCCATTTGTTGCACTTGGAAATTTGGTTGCTATTGCCATATGGCCAACTTGGGTTGCAGTTGCTGTGTCTGAAACCTTGAGAAAGGTCTGTGGTTTTACATCAATCTCTCCCGTGTTGCCTTACTGTTTCATTAAAGATGTTGCACTTGCACATTTCATAACTTGGTAGGTGACAACTTATGTTGTAACTAGACCTGGAAGGGAACTCTTGTTCACCGTTGTCTCACAAGATGAGAAATACAAAGCTAAGGTACTGAATCTTTCCTTTGCTCAACTTCTAGTTAGAAAAACAGTTCTGCTAAAAGGAAAAGATACAATTGGTTTTATTTCTCATTCTTTGCTCCATGGTTTCAGGTATGCATAGATGTGATTGTTCAACGACTTGGAGATGCTGCAGCTGCGGGACTATTTGAAGTCCTTACCATTGCTCTTGGCGGTCAAACATCAACTGCTTCACTTTATGCCTTGCCAGTATGATAAAAAGCTTCCTACTTTCAGAAGTTCTTTGTGTATGAGTTCTCCATGAAACTCCTCAACAACTCTCAATTGTTTTTTTTTTCCACAGGTGTGTTTAATATGGATAGTCACAGCGTTCTTCTTAGGCCGGCGACAAGAACAATTGGCAAAACTCCAGGTGGGTTCATCTTTATAGGAACAAAAATCTTGAAAAAAAAGTCTGCATTGATGCAGAAGATGAGAGGCTTCAACTTCACATGTAGGAGTTATGGGAAAGCAACTTAACCCCGACCGAGATGATGAAGGTTCAGAAGGCGGAGTAATGGTTAAAAGCTTAAAGAACTCAGATTTTGTGATTATACTGATAAATATTGTACAAAGGGAAGTTTTACTTCAGTTAGAGAAATTTATATCAAGTGTATTTGTATCCCCAAAGCTTAGGAAGAGTCAAAGAGTCAAGCGAAACCAATTCACGTGAGATGATGACGTGGCGATTTAATTGCATTGCAATATTGGGCTTTAGTGAATGCTATGCAAGGAATATGAAAATCGGCTTGATTCGAACTAGTTAAATGGGCTTAACGTTGAAGCATGAAACCCTAGTGTTCCTAACGTGTGGGTTTTGTTTCCCCTAGTGGTTTTGGTGGTGTGATGCAGAGCACAAGCAAGTTCCATTAGTGGGTTTTGTTTCCCCTAGTGAAGTTCCTTAGTTGTATTTTTGAGTTTCACAAACAAGAAATATTTACGTTTGGTTTTGTATCTTTACAGTGTTTTCGTTGAAATATTTACGTTTTGATAATGATGTTTTCTAAAAAGACGAGGACAAAAGAGGGCTAACCAGAAGAAAAAAAAAAACACAAGAACACCTCTAAAAGGCACATATGAAGGATCAGCAGCCTCTAGTCTTTCTCTATATTTACATAAATCCCCAAAAAAAAAAATTCTAAACCTGTATTCACAACCAAAAAGCCAAAACTCTCTCCACTAAATCGGGATCCTCAGTAGTCCAGCAGAGTTTCGTATTCCCTGTTTCAATGAAAGTATGAGACAACAAGAGGCAAGAACAAGGGATATGGTAATTTTGTATTGTTCAGAGCTTGTGTATTAACTCATACCAAAACTCATGTCCGAAATGATCAGATGAATCATACTCCTCCTCTTCTTTATGAACGTAGCTCTCATAAAACTGTAAAGTAGTCGGAAAACAAATTGAAATATAGTGACAACTAATTAAGCAAAAGACGGAAACGCAGACAAGGCTTCTTTGGGTATTATATAAAGAATGAGTCTGACCTTGTCATATCTCCCAACATTTTTCGAATCTGCCTCATCATCTGCCTGCAAATTGGTCATCACAATGTTCAGCAACCTCTGGTTCAAATTTAGCAACGTATGTTTTCAAACGAAACTGATGCAAATGTTGCAATCCTTTCCGAATACTTATAAAACCGAAGTATGTCACAAGAAGATCTCTTTATTAACTACCATTAAACCTAATTCAAGCCTACAGCTACCTCAAGTATGCCTAACCAACCAACTTAGCAAATTCTAATACCCTGTAAACTCAGGAATCTAACAATGTACCTTGTAAATAGTTTTAGCTTCTTGGTTTAATTTTCTGCTGTGGGCCAAATCAACCTCCATAGCACGAGCATTGAAGGGTTTTTGTTCCTGAAAGACAAGAAGCATTAAGGATGCTTAAAAAAAAAAAGAAAAGAGTGTCTTTTTTTCCGTATGTATAAATAATCTGATACCTCCGATGACATGTTCTTCCACACATTGAAACATATTCTGCTAGCATCCACCAAGTCTCCATTGTACTTTTCCCTAAAATCCTCTCTAGAGAAAGAAACAATGGTGTTACTGAAGAGTTTACTCACTCACAGCTCAGATTTCACTTTATCGCATCACACCATCCAGTTATCAAGAACCAACAAAAGTTTCAAAATTTCACTTAAAAGGAAAGACATTGACCATAATGAATTAACATCATCACTCCCCTTTCTAGACTTAAAGCATTCAAAATTCCACTTTCCACCTACATCTAAAACCCCAAGAGAAAAACTAGAAATTTAACCACAGCCGTAATAAGTTAACAAAGTAAAAGTCTTTGGTTACTGTACAAGAAGAAGACGAATGGTGATCTAGGTTCATCGTCAAAGCTCTCGACTGGTTTCGAGATGCTATTATCGACTTTGCCACTCGCATTGTACTTGAATCTCTTCACTTCCTTTCTTTTCTCACCGCAGCACTCGTGCATATCAAACAGAGCAATCGCTATCATAACACCACATTCTTCACTGTAACAAATTCCCAAAACAGAGTATCACCACCAATCTAAAAAAAAACCTAAAAAGAAAACTGAATCGACGAATCCAGAAAAGAGCAATACCATTTCTCAAAAGCGCTTCCATCAGCAGCACGACGGACAGCTTGAACCCTTTTACGAGTTCTCGGCCGAATCACCATTAATGCTTAATCTACGAATTTTTCTATTTCTGACAGAGCAAACAAAAAGTTCTAACCTTTACTGTCTCATGTGCACGAGCGCTCAACATCGGATCGCTTACGTGTCAATTAGCGTATTTTAGCGTTAATGGATTTTACTGCTAAAGTGCGCTTAACAGATAACGCGCGGGACACACTTGGCGCGTACTTAAAAACAGAGGAAATCTTCCCGCTTGAAAAAGCTTAATTAGTTTTAATAACCAATAGAATTTAGACACGTAATCATTAATTTAAAATAAAATTTCATTAGATTTTTAATGCGAAAAATACACACTTACTTGAACACAAAACATGTAAAAAAAAAAAGATTAAAAAGGGATCTTCCATAATTTTTTTTGGACGAAGACCAATCTTATTTTATTCTCACCAACTAAAATATCAAAAGGTAAAATCCAATAAGAAAAAGACACGTGGAGTGTGTTTGAATCAGTTGGTCCTCCCGCACATTTTGCGAATCTCACCGCTACTACCAGTCAAGGGGCTAATATCACCCATCTTGATCATAGCCGCCGTGAAGTCGGAGCTAAAGCTCGAAGGGTTGTTGCTGTAGCCACGGACTATGGAGTCAGTGGAGCCGCCGTTGAAGAGCACCTGGTCGGAATGTAGGAGACCTTTTTGAGCCACGAGGTTCTTGAAGTAGTTGTTGTCGAAAGAAGCCGCCGTGGTCACGTCGAGTGGAGCTAGGTTTCCGTCGCCGGAGCCGGTTGCTCTAGGGCAAGTTTGTTGACGTGTAGTTGCGAAGGCTGCGTTGATGTTTGTCTCGTTGTAGATTCTCGCTCGGAAGCTCGTGCAACGGGATTGTCCGATCGTGTGTGCGCCTGTAAACAAAATAAAGAAAATGAATGATTAGTTTAATAGTTGACTTAATTATCTGTTTATTAAGTATCATTTGAAAATTACTTAATTAGTCGGTGTTGCGTAACAGTAATCTAATCTGATTACGTAATTTTAGCTAAGAAACGGAATAAGTCGGTGGTGCGTTACAAAAAATGTGTTGAAAAAACAAACACAAAGAAACAAAACAAGAGTCGACAAAAATCAAACAACACAATCAAATCATATTCTACTTTGTGTCGAATATGTTGACTCGTATGGTTCTTTGAAATATATATTTTTCTATCTTTCATCATTCTTTTTTATTCTTGTAGGACAAATAGGTGACAGACAAAACTTTTATGCAATCTTATTTTATAAAACACGAAAACATATTAGGAAATTAATTTTCTTGTCACGATATTATAAAATATGCATATTAACAACGTTAGTATAGGTAGCATGTATTTAAACGAAAACGGAATTGGGTTAAGAAGAGAAACGAAACGGACCGGAGAGGGCAACCATATCTCTGGTGGATAGGCCAACGGCACTGAAACTACTAATGAGTTGGCTCAGACTCGAAGTCGGCGCAGGAATGTTACTATTAGCTGCCGCTTGGCTCGCCGTTCTTGCATCTCTTCTTCCTACTTTCACATTCCAATTAGGCCCTCCAAGCTTCAACAAAGACAGACGAATATTGTTAATTAGACCGGTTTAATCTTTTTAAAATTTGCAAATCCGGACTGATCAGAGAGGTAATATATGGAACTTACAGCTACGACGGAGTCTCTAGCTGCAATGGCTAAGATATCAGCACAAGACACAACACCGGGACATGCTTTCTCAACCGCTGATTTGATGTTGTCAATCACATTAAACCCGCGAGCGGAATTGCGGTTCGGGTTCGCGTTTTGTTCACCAGTGAAGCTCGATGTGTCATCAAGTAGGATCGAACCGTCGCATCCCTATATACGTAAGTTATGACTATGATTAGAATTAAATAACCATTATGCTAAGTTTCTTGGGATGCAAGCTACGTAATAGAGAAAATATTAAGTATAAAAGAAAGACTTACGTTGACGAAACAATCGTGGAAGAAGAGACGGAGGATAGATCCACCCATGCGAGCCTCGCTTCTAACGGCAGATTTGACGGCGGTTTGGACGGTGGAGAGGAGGTTAGGGCAAGAAGTTGAGTAGAAATTAGTCGTGAGTTGGGCGTCGACGACGTTATCGTTATTACCTTGGAGTAAAAGTGTAACCACGAGAACTAGAATGGAAATAAGTTGATTTGAAGCCATGGTTTTGTTAGGTGAAAGCAAAAAGACTTGAACAAGACTTAGAGTTGATTATTGTATTTGAAGAACAAAGCATAACAGAATCGAGGTTTATATAGAGACGTGAAGGATGTTCTAAAGTGAAAGATTTGGTGACCCAACGCGTTGAAAAATGTGTACTTCTGTTATTTTTATTTATCTTAATTTTCATGACTCATGAGGGTTGAATTGCATGGAATCGACTTTGTGATTATCTCCGTAGGACAGAGAGGCTAAACTTAACCAAAATTTGTAAGCGATAGAAAAATAATTCCCTAATGTCAACTAAATAGTATATCCATCGGATCTGCATTATACTTTTGAATTTTACTAGTCGAAATCGAAAATAATTTTGCGTTGGATGGAAATATATCGTACTTATATTATTGGATATATATTACATGGATGAATAGAGAGATTCTGTGAAGGTTTCTTAACTGGTCGTAAATTTAGTTCGAAATAAGTTATTTATTGTGAACTAAGTTTCCTTTAAACAACGCGTTGTGACTGTTTGAAAATTTTGTTATTCGTTACTGTGAACTCTTCTTTCTAGCTAATATCAAATACTTGTTTAGCCATCTTACTGATTGATGATTCGATATGCATACTAATATTTTTTTCCCCCCCGTTACCAGCATAGAAAAAGGAAAGGGTTTTGAGAAACTATGTGAAAACAAAAGTGTCTTGTTTAAGATAGAGCTCCGCCACAAAAGTGTAGATACATACATATGTCGAAATCTGTCTTTTTTTTTTCTTTTTCTTTTTTTGTATGTGTCCAAAATCTCTTTATCTCCAATGTTTTCAAAAAGGCAGAGAGATATCAAGAAACGATTTACATTATTGATGATCTTTGGTAAAATATGCCAAGAAAATTGTAACAGTTCGGATTTTAAATTAACAGCAACTAGGATATCAGTAAAAAGAATCATTAATCGTGTTTAACTCACAGAGTCGTCGTACGTAATTGAAGATGCGTGACTTTTGTTAGCAATAATTTTTTTTTACTGTTCGTAAGTGAAAATAATATACGAACAAAAAAATCGTGATGATATATATTGTCAATTATTGAATTTATTTTTCTACATTTGTGAGTAGCAAACTTAGATTTGAAGAAAGATGAATTAAAATTGACGATCGAAGAAACGTGGGAGGACGAAGACAAACATATATATGGCATTTACTAAAATCACAAATTCTAAAATTGGTGATGTAGCTAAAAATAATTGATCTGACTATCAATATCAAAAAATTATTAAAAATTCCTATAATTAAATAGTGTTAGTTCAACGTACCGATTTGAAAAGTGTTTACTTTTATGAAATCGAATTTAAATTTTACATGTATTACAATGAGGAAGAGATTACTTACGCTTGTAGATCCACCACATGTAACACATTACTCACCCGAGCGATAACTACGGCCATCATTAGTTCATAGAAGCACATGGTAAGCATATATCTATTATTCTACTTTTTCACTGAAAAGTACCGTATTTAAAATTCTAATTCATTTTAGATATGTTTTACTTTAAAACTTTTACACATAGATAAGCCAAACAAAAAATTTACTAACAAAATATTTTTCGATCTAAATCCATAATCTCTTCATGATTGAATCATAGCTGCAGGTTGAATTAGTCATTTTCTTATTGTAGATACCGGAACTAGAAATTTTGAAGGCTCCATTTTTTCTTGGTAGCCAACTCGTACAGCGGTTAAACGTGGTTCGAAGTTGAACAAACACCTTGTCCGAAGCCCTGAACAAAACATCAATTAATGTTGTTCACAAGTATATAAAATCAAACTCAAAAGTAAAACAAATTTAGGCTCTTGAACCCTAAATTCTCAATCTTTACCCTTACGCCACCCCATACGGGTCAATCACTTGGTGCTTTTCGTAGGTTTTTTCCACGTTGATTTTGATGCCTTAACTAATGTTTTAGGTTAACGGTCGTCATAATAAATAATTAAGGTATCAAAGTCACCATATACAGTAATATATTATGGATTAGACATATATCCTTTTCAGCATACACCATGACAAATTATATAAGAGTTTGTTAGAGAGAGTTGTCAAGAATAGTGGCCTATTTATCTAATTAATACTTTAGACGACCAAACATTTGATTTTGTGAAAAGAGAGCTTACACTACTAGATTTGTTAAATCTTATCATATTTCTTTCCACTTCCCAGCAAGTCATTAAGTTCCTTTGATTTCTATTTGCAGAAACATTACATTACATAATTACATCAAGTTTACTCTCTGCAGATTTTATTACAATTTTCTTTCTGTCACACTAATAATATACGATACCTTTTGAAATATATAGCAAAATAGATAATGCTAATGTTTTATACTAATCTAGTGTGAAGATCTTTCTCGTAAAACGAATTATATGTTTAAATAAATTAGATTAAAAGACTATTGCTCTAAAACAAGGATCAAGGGTAGAAGAAGTCGTACACTTTTACACTACGCGGCTTTTACTTTTTACAAGATATATTACTATACTATGGAGGCACGCCTGTCACTTTCCAAATTACTATATGCGTTATATCAGAATCAAGCTAAGTAAGTGGAATTTTAAATCAAACAAATTTTTTTAAAGTTAGATACCTTCTCCGTTCTCATATTCACACCAACCTAAAAGGTCCTTATTTAAGAAACATAATCAAACCTTTTTTAGTAATCAAGAGAAGAAAACAAATAAAGGCTTCTAGATATATACTCAATTATATGTTACTTCAAAGTACAGGAATGTTCATTGAATTTTGAGTATTATCCACTATCTTGCATTTACTTGTTGACGCTGACTTGGAATGTTACATTTTTTAATATATCATTGAGCTATTTGAACAAAACTTGTGTTCTTCACTAATTCACAACTACGTTCGTTAACATTTCTAGAACTATATAAGACTAACATTATTTTTGGTCATGAAACCTCCCGTATTTTGTTTTTTAAGTTAACGTTGCTTGCTACATTAAAATTACATACATTAATTTAGTAGCCCTTATTATAGTCAATACCACTATATATGTGAACAGATACAATGAGAAAAAAGAACACATACAGTAATTCGGAATCAATTATCTTTATATTATATTTATGAATTAAGGATCACCTACATTTGTTAACAGCTTCGAATATTAGAAAAGATATAAACCTCCTTGTGAGGGTCAATAAGTGGAAAAGGTTGTTAGAGTGAGTAATTGCTACAAAGAATTTTTTAAACACTCTTTGCAGCATATATTGAAGATTATTATTTGAATTGTCAATTACATAGAAAATGCCAAAATTAACTAAAGAAGATGGGACAGTTTATAAATATAATAAAATTATTACCAACAAAAAAAATGTATTTATTAATCTTAAACGTAAGTAATTCATATGTGACGTATCTTAGTCTCCATTCAAAGGCAAACAAAAATACAGTTGAGTTGAAAAATGATAGTTAGTCTTACTCCCTTCAAAGTTTTAGTTTTCAGTCTGATTGAGATACCAAAATTAAGTGTTTACATAGCAAATAATTTAGGTAAACCGCTTAAGTCTTTGAGCAAGATATTTTTTTACGTTCGAAGAATGCATTTCATAACAGTAAATGTTTGCTCTCTAATCTTGTAGGAAACAATGAATGTGATAAATGAAAATATATTAACATAAATTATCTTGATTTATCGTCTTCACTGCAACGTTTATTTGCATTTACATGGAAAATATCTATATATTAATTCGCGTATACAAATTACAATCATAGTATAATTATAATCAACATAACCATTTACAAATAAAAAGCAATACTAACACAGCACGCTCGTGCATTCTTAATATTAAAAATAACAACTACGACGATCATCATATTTCTGAAAGTGGTTCTGCTCCAATAGCTTCCATGTGTAAGGTATCTCAAAGTCTTAAGATCCCTAATCTCCGAACCAAGTCAACCATATATGTCGTCTTCCATTATTTGAGTCAAAAGAGGGGAAAAAGACTTACTAAACTAAACTATATGACATCATTGAGATCATTTGACTGAATGTGCCTAACATTTTATATTACAGCTTTGGATATGAATAATTGACTGTGTAACTAAGAGCATGTGCATCGCACCGTCCTTCGTCCGTCTTTCGTAATTAAAATGTTTAATTTAAATCAAAATCAATCAATAACGGAAGAAACGTACCTACAAAAGGGACGTATTTTGCTCGGTCCTTCCTAACACGTGTCCGCATTTAATAGGTTGGTGTTGTTTTGTTGGAGTGAACCGGAGAAATCGATTGTTTTCTCTCCGTCTTTCTTTTCTCTCTCTCTTTCGAAGGCGATTTGTTTACAACGGCGAATCTCCTTTATCCTTCTGAAAATTGGGTCACGCAGAGGCAAATCTGCCAAAGAAGGAGACTTTGAAGCCAACGGAATCCATGGATGTCGAGAAGCCCAAGAAGGAAAGCTTGGCTCTTTCGGAGCCCATGGAGGTTGAGAAGCCGAAGGATGAGAAAAAAAGAACCGGCTACCATTGGTAAGTACCTTCGTTTTGCTTTCTCGAATTTGGTAATTGATTGTTTGCCTCTGGTGATAAGTTTTGTTTAGGGTTATGATTGGAAGTAAGTATTGTTTCCTCAGCTGCCTTGGATTAAGCTTTGATTCTGTTTAGTGCTTGGTTGAATTAGTTTGAGTTGACACTTAGTTTTAACATCACAACCTGATTCGTTGATCTTGTAAGAATAGGATATTGGATAAAGTTTAGATTTTTACAACTTTAGTCTCTTGCAAACTAACTTCATATGTCCCGTTTTGATGCAGTTCCCCACAAAGGCAATGGGCTTGATTTTGAGAAATACTCATGGGGATAGAATCTCCAAGAGGTCACAATTAACGTTCGGTGCCAGCAGGCACTAAGTCGGGTTTGTGACCTGTGAAATCAAGAAGAACCGTATCAAAATTGGTCTCAAAGGGACCCTTGCAATTGCAGCTGCTGCTGCTGGCTTTGTGTCTTCATTGATAGGAGAATTAGGTTTTAACCGTCTCTTCTTTGTTGTTCTGGCGGTTAGGCATAACGAAATGCATCCTTTTTGTTTTTGTTTCTTTTATATATGTTTGTTTTCTCTGTTAAATAGGTTGCAGAATTGAGTAAACATTTTGAGGCTCTATACAGCTGCATCTACCATTGTTATGCTTCTTTCCGTGTTTTGTGCTGTTAGGAGCAGATTAACAATGGAGGTAAATGAACTGAGTCGAACACACTTTCACTCTTGTACCTCATGAGTCAATTAGCTGAACACTTTCACTCTTGTACCTCATGAGTCGATTAGCTGAACACTTTCACTCTTGTCTCAAATGCAGGTTGTTACGGGTTCCCTTGTGAGTAACATGTCTCCACCTACGAAAGCAGCATAGGGAAACAGAGAAATCGGGGTAGTGTCAGTGTGTGATTCTCCTACATGAAGAGATTTGAATGACCAAGTGAAGGACACCAATGCTAATACCAAGTTTAAGAAACTCTCAAAATAAGAATAAAATATTTGAAGGACCAAATATTGTCCTTCACCGATGCACATGCCCTAAGATGCTGCAGATTCTTTGTACATTATACATATATCTATATAATTTTACCATCAACACTTCGATGAGACGTTAAAGGGGGTGGGTGCAGTCAAAAATACGAAAATATCCCAAAAGTTGATGTTATTGACATATAATAGCAACCACATATATATGATATGAGTCAAAAGTATGAATGTCACGAATGAGTTGACGTTTTCAACTTTTATTTACCGGTTTAGTCATCGATTTTAAAACTAAAACCATACTCACCAAAAAAAACCGGGTCGGTACTATGAATTATGGAATATCTTATGTATCCTGCAACAAGTTATTTTTTTAAGGATCTTTTTGGGATATGATCATGATATCTAAAAGAAAAATCTCGACATAACAGTTGGAAGATTTGGTGTTCCTTTGCTCGAATCATACATACACTATATACATTATCATTATGTACAATGCATGTTGTTGTGAAAGATGACATTCTAAATAGGCAGTGACAATACTAAAGTGCTATTCAGAATTGTTTGATTGGTCTGTAAAAACTCGTTCGTGACAGTACTAAAGATAAGTTGACATTGTTCTATTCGATTTTTTTTGTTTCGCATAACAATCAAATACGCGTCTGCTTGTTGGAACCAGTACTGTAGATTCTGCTAATCTTTTTTAAAAACATTTGGGCCTAATAAACATGGGTCTCCTTTTGTTTGATGTTCTTGTGGACTAAACTCTTCCAAACAAAATTTAACATAAAAAAAAAAGCTCTTCAAAACATGAACAAATATTGGGAAAAAAAAAAAAACATGAACAAATGAAAAACCAATTTCAGTTATTACAAATTCACACCACACGTACAAGCCCACACACTGAATCCAAAATATAATCACACCACTAACTTAATACTAAACCACACATTGTGTAATGTTTTTGGAGTTTTAAAATTTACGACATAACTAAAGTTATTTGAATCATTTGATATTTTCGTAAACTCGTACTATTATTGAAACAAACTATAGGTTATAACTTATAACGTGGAACCGATGATAAATGAATAATGACTAACGTATGTGCTTCAAATTGATTAATTTAGTTGTCCGTTCATGATGATGTTTCAGGAATTTTTTTTTTTTTTTTTTATTAGTTGTCAAGAAGTTATTAGGACACAACTATATTATATATGAATGTTTTTTCTCGTTTCATATCTTCTTCTAACGTTTTCGACACTTACTGAAAATTTTAAGCCCAAAACCAAAAACAAAAGATTTCATTTAAATAATTAATATTTAAATAAATATTTATGATAGATATTTTTAACACTATGGTGGTGACGTGGCCCTATGACTTGCTCTTCTTCAACTGTTTGGAGGCAGTAGTGGAAACCGCTCTTCACCCCAAAAGAAGAAAACTTCTTTTTTTTTTTTTTTGGTATTCATCTTTCGATGTCTCTCTCTTATCAGTTTCAAAGTGACCATCTTTTTGCTTTAAATCGATCCTTCAGGATTCAAAATCCCAAACCATATATCTTCAACCTCTGAATTCAACCTTCGTTCGTCTTTTTCGTTCTGGGTTTCTCTGTAACTGTAGCCAAATTCCAATTCTGGGCATATATGTAACTCGCTCCAAAAAGTTTCCTATTCAATCTCGTCCCAATTGAGGTTTTTTTCCATCTTCTTTTGTCAAAGTTGAAGACTTTATTCGTTTTGAATGTGTCCATAAGTAGAATCTTCTTCTTTGAATCGCTTTCATACCTCTGTTTTTATTGGGTTTTCAGACTTTTGCCAGCAATGTCTATTGACTAGCTTTTCCCGGTAAAGGATTTGTCTTTACCTTTTTTCTTGTCAGGAAGACACAATGGGTTTAAATGATAAGATTGAAGGATCTGATGGTAGTTGTAAAAAAGCTAGGGTTTCATGTCCTCCTGGTCTTTCAACATCTGATAAGACTCTGTTTAGTGAAGAGAAACCTAGGAGATGGTCGGAGAGTTCGTTGCCTGATGATGTTTCTAATAGGGTTAAGCTTCTGAGTTTTGGTTCTGCTTCTGCTAGATTGAAGAGAATGACAGAGGAAAGAGATGAGGTTTCACGATCAGTTAACAGCTCAAGCAACATAAATCTCCGGGAAAGAATCAGTGTGATGTTTTCCCGGAAAATCGAGTGGGCTTGCTTGATGAAATTAGGTAAGCAATGGCTTAGAAACCCGTTGAACATGGCTCTTTTCTTGTGGATCCTTGTGGTTGCTGTCTCTGGTGCGATTCTCTTCATGGTTATGACTGGTATGTTGAACAGTGTTTTGCCTAAGAAATCACAGAGAGATGTCTGGTTTGAAGTTAACAATCAAATCCTCAACGCGTTGTTTACTCTCATGTGTTTGTATCAACACCCGAAACGGTTTTATCACCTCGTGCTTCTCTGTAGATGGAAGCAAGATGATGTTATAACGCTTAGGAAGATTTACTGTGAGAACGGGACTTACAAGCCAAACGAATGGGTACACATGATGGTTGTTGTTCTTTTGCTTCACTTGAACTGTTTTGCTCAGTATGGGTTATGTGGTCTTAACTTAGGGTATAGAAGATCCGAGAGACCCCCCATTGGTGTAGCTATTTGTATATCTGTTGCAATAGCAGCTCCTGCGGCTGCAGGTTTGTACACTATTCTTAGTCCACTTGGGAAAGATTATCATCCTCAAGGAGACGAGGAGAATCAAGTGGAGGAGCCTGTGGAAGAAGGATCGGTTACTAATCGCAAGTTATCTCTTGAAAGGAGATATTCGTTTGCTTCTACAGACGTGAGTAATCCTGAATGGAGAGGTGGGATTCTTGATATATGGGAAGATATTTCATTGGCTTATCTCTCTTTGTTCTGCACTTTCTGTGTGTTTGGTTGGAACATGGAGAGGATTGGGTTTGGGAACATGTATGTCCACATTGCTACTTTTATTCTCTTCTGTTTGGCTCCTTTCTTTATATTCAACTTGGCCGCTATAAACATCGATAACGAGATGGTGAGGGAGGCACTTGGATATACCGGCATTGTGCTTTGCTTGTTTGGTTTGCTATATGGTGGTTTTTGGAGAATACAGATGAGGAAAAGATTCAAGTTACCGAGTTATAACTTCTGTTGCGGGAGACCTGCTATTGCTGATTGTACGCTCTGGTTATTTTGTTGTTGGTGCTCTTTGGCTCAAGAAGTCCGGACCGCAAATTCTTATGAAATAGTGGAAGATAGATTCTTCAAAAGAAGAGAAGAAAATAGTAAGGTTGATGGTGATGAGGTTCTGGTATCTTCATTGGCTGGTGAAGATGGTGTGTTTGATCCGAGTTGCTCACCTAAGGAGGTGACCACGACAATAGCTGGCTCGTCTCTTAGCCCGAGCAGACGGAAAGATGATACTTGCTTGGGAGATAAAATTGATGAAGCTCTAACTCCACCTTCTCCTCCATTCATACACAGAGAAGCTAGTTAGAACTACCAAGAGTTTTTTTTATCAAAGTTTGTTTTGAACTTTTCTGGATTAGGAATATATATACTCAAATGTTAATCGATGTAAAACCAGATTTACTATTGGACTCCGTTTATACGGTTCAGGTATATTTATATTTAAGCGGAACTAAAGTTCAAATTCGTTTTGTTTTGGAATTTATGTAGTTATTCGTTTTGTTTTGGAGTTCATGTAATTTACGAGTCATATAAACTATGCAAAGCTGTTGCAAAAACAAGTTAAAAAAAGGCCAACCGCCAACCACACATGTAGTTCTTTTAATAAAGATGTCACCAAACGTTCATTATGTGATCAATGAGAATGACAAGAAGTTAAAAACTTTTTGATATGCTACAAACATACATATAATTTTGCTCACGTTCTCAACGAAACTGTGGAAGCAACTTTGGGCATATGTACATATATTTTCTTTTTGTAATTATATGAGTATACTATAATTTGACTTTGTAATTTTGGTTGTTTTATCTCTATATCATTTAACACTTTTGTATTTGTAGTTCCGCAAGTAGATGAAAATGGTGGAGTATTTTTTTTTGTAAAGTTTGATTTATATCTATTTTTTCTTATTAGTATGGATCGAAAATCTATATATTAATATATTAGCGACTGAAAAACACTTCGGTGAAGAAATATATTTTTTTTAATAATTTGTGTCAGTTCGACCCCTAAATTTTGTAAAAGATTAAAGTTATTATCAACAGTTTTATCACTTGGCTTTCAAACACATGAAAACAAGTTATTATCAACAGTTTTTTAATAATGGATTAATTAAATATTTTATATGTAATGCTAATGGGTGTTGGTCTGATAATTTTGGAAATTTGAATAGGATAAATATAAGACAATGTTCATTTCTATTAGTTTTAAAAAATAAAGGATTTAATCAGCAATTAAAATCTAGAAATGTATTTAATTATCAATTTCATAACATATCTCTTATATATTAATAGAAAAACACTCTCATAAAACGACATATAATTTCGTTTTGAAGGGTGGCAAAACGAGTATTGGCGCGATGATCCACCTGGAGAGCTTCTGTTCACAGAATGTTCCATTTGTCTCGAAGCGATAACACAAACTCAAATTCGTGATCTTCTAGGATTAACCTGTTGCAATCATTTGTTTCACCAAAGATGTATTCTCAATTGGCTGTGGAGACAGTAGGGTGAACCGTCATGTCTCAATTGCCACAGAGGTGGAGTCTTGTAAGCAAAAAATCTTTTCCATTAGAAAATAAAGTTTGTGTGTTTTGATTTTTTTTTTCCGTTGGCTAAATCTTGTCTGTTTGTGATCTGGTTTGTGGTTAGAACTTTTTATTTGGTTATTATTAATGTAATCTTGACCGAAGTGTTTTTCAGGCAATACATGTGTGACTTTCTTGTAGCATAATTTTTTTTCTTCATTCAAAACTTTTACAATGCACAGAAAATGAACTGACTTCTTCACTTAAATATAAAGATTTTCTTCAATGGAAAAGGGTTTGCGTATATTATCGTTCACTTAAAATTGAGAATAGGATTGAAAATTGAGAATTTAGTTGTAGTGCTTTATCCACTTTTTAATACCAAATTTTTAACTACTAATGAGTTATGATACTTGAACATACACAAACATTGTGTTCATTTCATAATTATATAAGTTTAAGATAGTTTGAGAGCAAGATAAATTTGATTTGTAAACATATGTACGTTAACAATGATCTTGCTCTCAAACTATAGCAAATCATGATTTATAAAATAATTATGAAAAACAAATTTGTTGTGGTTACAAAAACAATATTTCTTAGCAAAAATATTTTTTGAAATTATAAATAGAATACACAAATAACTACCTAAAATATTGCAAACATAAATAATGTAAACTAACTATACGTCTTAATTCAAATGAATAATCCAAATTAATATTTTAAAGTAAAATATAAAATATTTCCTATGATATATAATATATTTACATATGTTAAATATAAATACATAAGTTTACATAAAATTACAAAATAGAGTTAGTTTTATATCCAGAGATATATATATATTTTTTGTGCTGCTATTTCTGAAAAAAGGATAAAAGAAAAAAAAAAAAAAAAAATTGTTAGTCTGTTAAACCAGAAATTGGAAGCCGACTAAAAAAACCCTATAATGGTTGAATGGGGAAAGCGATGGTAACTAGTACGACGGTCAGATTCTCAGAATTCGCCATTAGACTCTCTTCCGAGAATCCAATCAGACCCCACAGACCCACTCCTCCTCCGCGGAACAAAGTCTTCGTCAAGAAGACGACCACACAACACCTCGATTACCCCAATCTTGTTAAGCTGGAGAAGGCGGGATCGCACTCGGGTTCCAATCCCGCTCCTGCTTCGGGTTCGGATCCTATCAATCGGGTTCCCCTTGCTCAGGTCGTCGAGGATTGCGTCAGACGTTGGTTCCAGGATACGCTCAAGGATGCCAAATCTGGTGACGTTGGTATGCAGGTCTTGGTTGGTCAGATGTATTGTAGCGGCTATGGAATCCCCAAAGATGAACAAAAGGTTTCACCTTTTTTCATTCCTTTTTTCTGGGTTTAGCTTGTTTTCCTACAATTCTTCTAGAGTTGATTCAAAGATTTGATTTTTATTCGTCTCTGTTTGTACATTGTGTATGCCTTCGGTTTGTTGTGATTAGAATGATCCAATGGTCTACTAGAGTCTGAATTAGCGCTCTTAAAATCTTGTTTGAAGGTGTAACCGTGTAAGTGTGTTTCTGAATTAGAATGGTATCTGTTTGTCTTAGGGTCGTGCTTGGATTAGCAAAGCTTCAAGAACTCGATCATCAGCTTGGCAAGTGAGTGAGAAGCCTCCAGGTAAATTAGTAAAACATTGACTTTGTTTGATTCTTTTATTGGATTTAGTGAAAATCTTGTGAGTTTGTTTGTGTGTTTTAATTTGGGGTTCTTTCTTACTAATAATGCCAGGTTATAATGCAAGCGATTCAGATTCCAATGATAAGAAAGATTGATGATGACCTTTTTTGAATGTTTGTATTGCCAGTGACTTTGATTTGTTAGTTTCTCTCTGTCTCTCTCACCTTTGTTTAATCTACACTTGCTGCTGTATTCAAAATTTGAAGCTTTTGTATCATTCAAATGTTCAAAAAGGATTCTCAAGTTATTACCACGCTGTGAAGTTATTTAACTATGAGTCTGTTAGTTACAAACATTGCATTTACCGATATAGTTTTTGCCAGGCGTTCCTTTGTCCCCCCCAGAAGTAGAATCAAATCTGGAATGTCACTTATATTTCTTCTTCTTCAAGGAATCTACTGCTAAATTCTTGTTTTAAGAATCATGTGCAATGAATTGTGGGTTTGAATGGAATGGAAAAATAAAAAAGTAAAAGTTAAATTGGGACAAATGTTTGCATCTATGGATCCTGTTCGTTGATTACACTGAACTGTAACTTCCAAGATTCAAAAAAGGTTCTATCAGATAAAAAAAGGTTCTATCAGACACCGTAGATTGGATCCAAGAGTACCAAGTTCCGTGAGTTTCACTTTCACTATTTAAATCGGTTTTCCAAATTTCACATCGGAGTTGCTTGGATCACCACTAAGTTGTAAATTCTAAACACACAAAAAGTTAAAGCAAAACTAACCAAATAGCGAATGTCCGACCCGAACGATATGATGATGCTATTTGCTGACTGGTATGATTGTTCTCTTAAAATGTAGTGTGAAAAGGTTGAAAAGGTGAATAATATTAAACGAACGGTTGTAGAAAATGAAGGAAAAAGCCATATACGTTGGTCCTATTATTATCAAACGCGGCGATCTAAAACAACTTTCTATGCGAGTGGAGGCCAGTGAGGCTTTTTATTAACGTCCTTTACGCAAAGAATCCCATTCGTCATCTTCTTCTTCATATCTTTTTGTCTTTTTATAACATTAAATCATGTATTTATAGGTTTGAACCTCCTTCTGGTTTCTCCATAACAAAACCTGTTTTACACACACATACTCTGTTTTTTCCGTGCTTCTCTACACGAAGAAGCGAGTTACGAAGGAATAGAGTGATACGAAGTCGTCTTTCCACAAAAGTTTCAGTGATGGCTAACGTAAGTAAAGATCTTGTACATGGTTTGCTTTATTTTCATCTATCTTTTCTAATTGCACCGTTAGCAACTAGAGTGTTCTGTTCCTGCAAATTATGCTTGAATGCTTGATGCAATGTCTACTGTTTATTGGATTTTTGTTCATGACTGTTTAAATTCTTTAAAAAAAAACTAAAAACTGACAGAAGATTCTCTTGATGGACAGGTTGTGGAGCTGAAAGTAAATTTGCATTGCGACGAATGTATCAGGAAAATACTTAAAGCCATTAAGAAAATAGAAGGTGACATTTGTGTTAAAATTTTCTCCTACTGCTTTCTAAAATCAAATATACCTTACCATATTTTCTTTTCTGTTATTGTTTTGGTTCATCAATAATAACCCATGATTTAAATTTACAGATATAGAGACGTACGATGTTGACACACAGCTCAACAAAGTGATAGTCACTGGGAATGTAACTGAGGAACAAGTCATTAGGGTTCTTCAAAAGGTGAGGAAAGCTGCTGTTAAATGGGACGAAGACAACCAGACCCTCTTCACAAACTAGAGTCTTCTTGCTTTCCTTAGAACCGCACGGCCCCTTGGCCATAGTTAGCTCTATAGATCTATGTATGCTCAGTTTTTGGCCACGATTCCTACGCATTAGTTGAGGATTCGACTACATCGGTTTCGTATGTATGATAAAATAAAGGTGATCAAACATTCGGGTTGTTATTCATGAAATCCACAAATTTATTCAACAAATATGCAAGGAAGCCATTTTTTTCGCTTCTAATTTGAATGTATGAATGATGATAACAAAATGTCACTTGGACACACTTTGGAAAAAGAAAAAATGAAGAAAGAATTGGACTCTTGTTAGAAGCATATGATAATCGTCATGCTTAGAACCTGTGCTCCAACTTCTCTTGTTCTTTGTAGTATTGTGCATACCTGCGTTCATTTTTAAGAGGGAAAGACATGTTCAGAACATGAGCATTGTAAACAATAAAACAACAATGAATGAGAGCATATTATAGTCATAAGTGTCTAACATTACGATATGCACATGACACAAGCAAGTTTACTGAAGATGATGTTGCCTAATTTTCTATGAGAGTAATGATAAAAATAGATAAGGCAGCTAAACATAATTCAATCCCATTTTGGCTCATCACATAAAGTCACTTGCTTCAAGTAAAAGAGCATAACAAGCTAACACACTACTAGTTCAACAATCATACCACATACAGAATTAACAGAAACGTTTCGAATGGTTATGACTTCTCTTTTTATCATCATCATCATGAATTCACTATCCCTATCTGGGGGACTACTTGGTTAGATAATCAAATCAAATCTTATACTGTTGTCAAGCTAGCTACTTCTATCCATTTACATCTCGGTTCTTTACAGTACTTGCACAACCTTGGATTTCACAGAAACAGTACTAACCATAAAAATCGACACCAATCCATACAGATTTGTCACAAAACAATAACCCTTCAAACCATTTGTGTTCCTTAAACCACCATTTGTGCTGTCATGTCCAATAAACCAAACAACCTAACTGAATCTACACGTCTCGCCTAACAATCAGATCGCAAAATTTCTACACAACCGATCCATCAAATATGTTCGCTAATCGACTAGACAGATAGAAAGAGAGAAAGAGAGAGAAGCGTACGAGTAGGTGCCGATGACGGGAGCGAGAAGGAGAATAGTGCTGATCCAGTTCTCAGAGACCTTGTGATGGATCTTCTCCGGCAGATCTTTCCAAAGACCCGTCATAATCTTCTGCTGAAACGGCGATAACGCGTACACCACCGCCTTCAATTTCACCGGCTGCTTCCCCATTCTTTCTCTTTTCTCGGTCAATCTCCGATTCCGGCTAAATGCAACAAGGAGACCTTTCAAGCCGGATTATAATAAACAGCGTATCATCACCAAACGATGTCGTTCAAAGCGTTAAAAGACCTTTAAAACCCACTTTAAGCCCACTGGGTAGTTAATGGGCCTTATATTTATAACTTAATGCTATTATCCACGTGTACGGTAGAGGTTCTCCACTGTTGAGTGCGGTCTATGGTGAGGCTAATCACATCAGATCATATAACGTTAACACGGTAACAGGTTGCTTAAGAAAACGTCAAATTCATTCGTAAATCATACGCGCCTCCGTGTGTGTGATGGCTAATCCTCCAACGTTACCGATCTCAGACCATTCCGGTGTTAGTGGTTCCCAACCTCAGCAAACCGTCTCCGCGCCGGCGTTTCGCACGTTCCTCTCTCGCCTCTCGTCTTCGATCCGCCAAAGCCTATCGCAACGACGGCCGTGGTTAGAACTCGTTGATCGGAGCGCGATTTCGCGGCCAGATTCTTTAACCGATGCGTATTCTCGGATCCGGAGGAACCTACCTTACTTCAAGGTGAATTACGTGACGATCGTCTCCTTGGTGCTCGCGCTCTCGCTTCTCTCACATCCTCTGTCTCTCCTCGTTCTCCTTTGCCTCTTCGGCTCCTGGATCTTCCTATACCTTTTCCGTCCGTCGGATCAACCGCTGGTGATTCTCGGCCGTACGTTTTCGGATCGCGAAACGCTTGGAGTTTTGGTGATTTTGACGATCGTTGTTGTCTTCTTGACCAGTGTTGGATCTTTATTGACCTCTGCTTTGATGATTGGTTTGGGGATTGTGTGTTTGCACGGCGCGTTTAGAGTTCCGGAGGATCTTTTCTTGGATGATCAAGAACCTGCTAACACCGGATTATTGTCTTTCCTTAGCGGAGCTGCCACCTCCGCTGCAGTTGCCGCCGCATCAACTCCTGTGTCAGGTCGTGTCTGAGTTAATAAGGACTCGTCCTCTGTATACCAAAACTCGATTCTTTATTGTTTTTTCTTTTAGAAAAATTGCTTACGTTGGGAATGTTAGAATTGATGATCTTCTTGGTTCTAAGTTTAGGAATTCAAGATTTTGATATTTTTGACCTCCATTGATTCAAACATGTAATTGATTCAATTCAACAATTCTCACATTACTCTTTACTCTCCGTGTACAATCACATTAATCGATCCCTTGGCTCTTTTGCATGTGACGTTCATCTATCGTTTTGGCTTTTCAATGGCGTTAGGTGTGTGACAAGATTATATTGATTACTATTAAAAGCTTTGAGACTATTGTTGTGTTAGGAATAAGATCCAATCATTACTAGTGTTGTTAGATGTTGAAAACTAAGATTTTACAGTTTTCATCATACAAAAACATTGTTGAATCAAGATCTGGTTGTTTATTCTAACATTGTTGGTAAAACACTAAAACTACGGATCCATTTTGTCATCAGAATGTTTCTGTACCGAGATTTTGATTCTAGAGTGTCACACCGACTATTTTAACGAATCTCGTGTTAAAAAAATACTTTGTTTTTGGTTAAGGAAAATGACAAGTGGGAAAATATCGAGACAAATGAGTAACGTAGTACAGAAGTTGATCGTGAATGTTTGTTAAAACGCATAATGAAATATTTGAATATCTCTAAAAGAGAGAATATGTGACTTTATTTATTGTTGTCTGTTAGTTTATTGTTTGAACGTTACACTCTCTAGTACAATGAATATGCTATGTTTGTTAAGATAAAAACAAAAGTAATCATGAGATTATTAGACTAGTATGAGTGTATCACCCAATTCATCCGTGTATGGTGTATCTGAATATCATAGGCGCTCGAGTTCAATGCTCGAGTCTGAGATTTTCAGTATTCAAAAGAAAAACGATTGTATTTAACCCTATATATATTTTTTGCATGCATAATTATTTTTTTCCTATAATTGTTAAGTTATTGAGACATTTAGTCTAAAACCAATAAAATGATTAATCTGGTTATGCCTAGTTTAATGATTAACATACATGTGATATCAAATTGCTAAAATCATTTTACCGATGAGGATTAATGATTTTTTTTATTTGGTAATTAACATGTAGAAACTTGGGATTTAAGGAAGAAGCTTGAGACACAAGCACTAGACGTGACATGAAATGACTCGAGTTCAATTCAACTAAACTTTGTTGAAATTGTGCGAAGAGTTCGGTGCAACTACTTACCTCAACTAAGTTGCTCCATTTCAATGTCTCAAGTTCTCTTTTCAATTTCGGAGGGGCAAAAAAAAAAAAAGTTTATTGTTGTGCAGAACATGATTACAAATGTAGAAACTATTAACAAAACTAATTATGTTTCCATGGTTGACGTTTCCAAAAGACACGATACAAACTTTCAAGGGATACTAGATGGTAAAATATACCAGGGTGTATCATTTTTTAACTAACATCCAGAGTTCATTTATATGTCACCGAATCATTTAAAGGTTAGGTGTTTAATCTAATTTCTAAACTTAACATCATGTTTTTGGCAAATGTGATTCTGATCCTATGTGAATTAACATATATTTTTTTCTGCCAAAACTTTTGAGGTTGATCAACTCTTAAAATTGAAGAAAACTAACTAATTTAACCATGGTCTTTGATGAGAAGTGTGAAAGGAAGCAAAAGAAAACATAGCCAACGAACTGATAAAGACACTTAAATATGTTGGTGACCGGTAATTTTAATTTTCTTTTGAATAATCAGCACCTAATTCTTCCAAACCCTAAATAATTTAGTGAAAAAACTCCCATTTAATCTTACTATAAAAGGGATCTTTCCATCTTCATAAATCTCTCAAACCCTCCTCTATCATATATATCCTAATCACCTCATAAAACCTTAATCACAATAAAAAATTCAAAAGCTCAAAGTGTAAACACCACTTGATGACGACCGTCCACTCATTCTCGTTCTTGTTGTTCTTTTGTTCCCTTCTCTCAGCTTCATCGACTATAGCCAAAGTTCAACACCATGACTTCGTCGTACGTCCCTCAATAAAAACTCCATGTTCATATAATCATATTCATAAACACATTATTACACGTTAAACAACTAATAATTGTCATTATTATTATTTATTTTTGTGTGTGTGTAACTATTTAGATACAAGAGACGCCGGTGAAGAGGCTGTGCAAGACCCGTAACGCTATCACCGTAAACGGAATGTTTCCAGGACCAACACTCGAAGTCAACAACGGTGACACTCTTGAAGTCAAAGTGCATAACCGTGCCCGTAACAATATCACCATCCATTGGTATATCACATTATATATATAACTCTATATCAAATTATATATTAAGCTTTTTTGTTGATGTATATGATGAAATTTTGAAAAACAGGCATGGAGTGAGGCAGATAAGAACCGGATGGGCAGATGGACCTGAATTCGTGACCCAATGCCCGATCCGACCCGGAAAGAGCTACACGTACCGTTTCACTATCCAAGGCCAAGAAGGAACATTGTGGTGGCACGCTCACAGCTCCTGGCTACGAGCCACCGTCTACGGCGCACTCATTATCCAGCCAACCCCTGGTTCCTCTTTTCCTTTTCCTAAACCGGATCGTCAAACCGCCCTCGTGCTCGGTATACACCATACCAGAACATTTTCACCTACCTGATCTACAAATTTATTTGATTTTTTAAAATCCAATTAACAATATATTTTTTTCAAAATCAAGATTTTTAATTGGCTATTTTTTTTTTGTAATCAGGGGAATGGTGGAATGCAAATCCGGTTGATGTAATAAACCAGGCGATTCGAACCGGAGCTGCTCCGAATATCTCCGACGCTTATACCATCAATGGTCAACCCGGTGACCTCTATAATTGCTCAACCAAAGGTAAACAAAAATTAAACCTATATAAAATCCTTATTAAGTCTATAACTTAATTAAGTTTTCGATATATTAATGTTTTTGGAATATTTGTAAAAAAATGCAGAGACCGTTGTAGTACCGATAAATTCAGGGGAAACAAGTCTCCTAAGAGTGATCAACGCAGCTCTAAACCAACCGCTATTTTTCTCAGTGGCTAACCACAAGCTCACCGTGGTTGGAGCTGACGCATCTTACGTAAAACCATTCACCACAAAGGTCCTTATGTTAGGTCCAGGCCAAACAACCGATGTACTTCTAACCGCTGACCAACAGCCAAAACGGTATTACATAGCAGCAAGAGCTTACCAAAGCGCCCAAAACGCACCGTTTGATAACACCACGACCACAGCCATACTCCAATACAAGAACACGACAACTTCTTCCCCACCAATCTTGCCGGTTTTGCCTGCCTTCAACGACACCAACACCGTGACGTCATTCTCAAGAAAGTTCAAATCTCTCCGTAACGTCGTCGTACCGAAAACAATCGATGATGATTTGTTCTTTACCGTCGGTTTAGGTCTAGACAAGTGTCCCAAGAATTTCCCTAAAAGCCGGTGCCAGGGCTTAAACGGAACCCGGTTTACGGCTTCGATGAACAACGTTTCGTTTGTTCTACCTTCGAATTTC
The DNA here is from genome assembly GCA_024034495.1 of Camelina laxa. Classification (NCBI taxonomy): domain Eukaryota; kingdom Viridiplantae; phylum Streptophyta; class Magnoliopsida; order Brassicales; family Brassicaceae; genus Camelina; species Camelina laxa. Next base: position 1,891,163 of record CM043881.1, read on the forward strand.
TCGCTCTTGCAAGCACATTCCAACGGCATTCCCGGCGTTTTCACGACGGATTTTCCCGCGAAACCGCCGGTTAAATTTGATTATACCGGAAATAACATAAGCAGGGCTCTGTTTCAGCCGGTTAAGGGTACTAAACTGTATAATCTCAAGTATGGATCAAGAGTCCAGGTTGTTTTACAGGATACGAACATTGTTACGTCGGAGAATCATCCGATTCATCTTCACGGTTACGATTTCTACATTGTTGCTGAAGGGTTTGGTAACTTTAACCCCAAGAAAGATACTTCTAAGTTTAACCTTGTTGATCCTCCACTTAGAAACACTGTGGCTGTTCCTGTTAATGGATGGACTGTTATCAGATTCGTAGCTGATAATCCAGGTAACTAACAACAACAAAAAAGATCCATTTATAAACATTTTAAGCAATAGTTATAGTTGATTTCTTATGTTTTTTTGTTGTGTTTGTTTTGTGTGGTTTGAAACAGGGGTGTGGTTGATGCATTGTCACTTGGATGTTCATATAAAGTGGGGTCTTGCTATGGCGTTCTTGGTCGAAAATGGTGTCGGAGAATTGGAGACTCTTGAAGCTCCTCCTCATGATCTACCTGTTTGCTAGTTTCCAATAAAAAGATACATTTCTAGAAGAATATATTCAGATTTTGGTATTGTTATTGTATGTGTCAGTTTGCGTAGATAAAAATTGTTGTATTTTGTTTCACTGTCGATCACAGATTATATTGTTTCTGTGTATTTTACCAAAGAAAATTCAAAATTAATGAAAAGATAAAAAAATTTCAGCTATGATCCGAACTGGACGTACTAATGGGTTTTTTTTCAGCTTCAGAACGAAACAATGGGCCTAAAATTTATAGAGCCGTGAATGAATAAGGCCCAAAAGCTAGTATTATTACGTAGGCAACTGCGTGGGTTTGCGTTAGCGATGGCGTTAGAGACACGTAGTGGATGAAGTGGCCTTTGAAACACAAGGACACATGAGGCACACATGCAAAGGCTATGTGACTTCTCTCTACTACTTTGCTTACAACTTGCAACAAACCATATTGTTTATTAATGAAACCCTTGTCGCTCTGCTCAAAGTTAAGCCACCCAAGTTTGAGCTTCATCATTGGACACGTCTCTAGGTAAGCTTAATAATTTAATGTTTAACTGACCTTTTTCATTAGACATTTCTGGCTTACATTTTCTCGATACACTCGTTATGAATTCGTTTCTATCCTTTAAAATTTGTCACTTATGAACTAAAGCTGAATTAGAATTTGTCACTTACAAATTTCATGTACCTTGGGAACGGTGGATTTTACGATATTGACCATCATCTTTGACCAGATATGCAAATGCTAGAAAAAAATAAATCAATTAAAAAGGTTCACACTTATAAATAGGGTTTTTAATGCAGATTAGTAAGCAGGCACCCCTAGCACATAGTATTATAAAGTGAATTAAAGAAATATTTTTAAAATGTGGCAATGGACCAAGAAAAATCGAGAAAGAACAGATGTGACGATGATCTGTTGTCAGACTTTACATTTTAAAAGGTTTCTTTTGATTTAAAAATGGTAAAAAAAAAATGAAGATATTTTTAAAATGGTTAAAATATTAGAAAAAAATAAAGACGTAGGTCTGATGATCTTATCCATTATTTACTCAATTAAAAAAATAAAATTACTTACCCGTATCAACAGCGTGTTTCGAGAAGATTCGAGACACTCGTCGCTCGCAGAAGATGTCTAAGCACTGATGTTCGAATCAAAGGCTGCCACGTCAGTATTAACTCACAACAGATTTTAAATAAAATAATAAAAAGAATAATCTAGAGAAGGCTATAAATATTACTCGATACTTAGCCTTCACTTAGATATTTTTGATTTCTGATAAAGCAAAGAAGGAAGCTGTCTGATAAAAAGTGAAAGAGAAGAAGAAGAAGTATACGCGCACAAGAACACTAAACACGGAAGCGATTTATCTCAATAAAGGAAGAGAATTTGATTTCGATCAATCATCTAGTTTTGAAATTTCGTCCCCAATAGGTACGTTTATTTCTGGGTTTTTACCAAATTTCTCATCAAGTTCTTTGATTTTTCCCTAAATTGTTCTTAAAGAGTGCTCCTTTGTTGTGATTAGTTGACAATTTTAGGGTTTATGTTTGGATTTTAGGCTTTGTTTTCCTTTCACCTTCGATTTTGCCTTTTGGGTTTCTCTGTAAACTGGAAAGTTTAGGTTTTTGCCTTTTGGGAATTTGAAAGTAAATCAGTTTGATTTTAGGTTGTTTTGCTCTGCTCGTCTCACGTTTGAACTAGTGTACTGATATAAAACGTGTTTTGTTTTGTAGATTGTGTTGTTGTTACTGAGAAGAAGATGGCAGTATATGATCAGAGTGGAGATATAAACAGAACACAGCTGGATACATCGAGGAAAAGGAAATCAAGAAGTAGACGTGATGGTATCACTGTGGCTGAGAGGTTAAAGAGATGGAAAGAGTATAACGATACTGTAGAAGAAGCTTCTACCAAGAAAAGGAAAGTACCTGCTAAAGGATCCAAGAAGGGTTGTATGAAAGGTAAAGGAGGACCTGAGAATGGTCGTTGTAGTTTCAGAGGAGTTAGGCAAAGGATTTGGGGTAAATGGGTTGCTGAGATTAGAGAACCCAACCGTGGGAGTAGGCTTTGGCTTGGTACTTTCCCTACTGCTGAAGAAGCTGCCTCTGCTTATGACGAGGCGGCTAAAGCTATGTATGGTCCTTTGGCTCGTCTTAATTTTCCTCAGTCTGATGGCTCTGAGGTTACGAGTAGCTCCAGTCAATCTGAAGTGTGCACGGTTGAGACTCCTGGTTGTGTTCATGTGAAAACAGAGGAGGCAGATTGTGAATCTAAACCATTCTTATGTGAAGCTAAACCCGTGTTTCAATTGGAGAATGGTGCAGCTGAGATAAAGAAAGATGTCGATTGGTTGTCTGAGTTCGAGCATAACTATTGGAGTGATGTTCTGAAAGAGAAAGAGAAAAAGAAGGAGCAAGAGATTGTAGAAACATGTAAGCAACAGCCGGATTCGCTCTCTGTTGCAGACTATGGTTGGCCCAATGATCTGGATCAAAGCAACTGGGATCCTTCAGAGATGTTAGATGTTGATGAGCTACTAGGTGATCTAAATGGCGACATGTTTACAAGCTTGAACCAGGAGCAGTACGTGGGGAACAATGTTGACAACGGATCATTCAAACCCGAGAGGAGACAAGGTGGATTTAACTCACTGCAAAGCCTTGACTATGGTTATGGATCACCTCCGTTTCAGCTTGAAGCGAAGGATGGTAATGGGTTCTTTGACGACTTGAGTTTCTTGGATCTGCAGAACTAAACTGAACACCGGGATGTAATTTGTTATTTGCCGTAATCCCATAATGACTGTTGATTCTCTATCTTAGTTTTAGTGACATAGAGAACTTCAGAAGACTGAGAGTACCACGTTTTTTCGTATAAAAGTGAACTGTACATATCCCCCAATATGACAACAGAGAAGACAACTACAGTTTGTTAGTCTGCTTCTCTTTGGTTGTCCTTTGGTTTGGTTTTTCTTATGTTATATAATAGTTGGAATAAATAATAATACACACTTGTGAAGCTTTATGGACTCGATTACTGAAATAAATTTGTTGATATTTTGAGATTAGTATTGGAAAACGCATAAGCCTCATATTGTAATAGCAAAAGGGTAACAGAGTACAACCAAATTGGTCAGTGAAAGAAGATTGGTTAATAATTGCAACCCACACACATATATATGTTGGTCTAGGTTTCCTTGTCGCAGTAATTAAATTACAACAATAAGCAAAACCATAGCGGCTCGACCAAACAGGTTAGCAATTCTCCATTTATTATCTAACGGCGTGGCTGACACCGTCCATGGCTCCATGTGCGTTCTCTGTTTGTGGTCTTTTTCATGTTTGTATCTCTCTCCGTATGGTAATGGATATTGTATCTCCTACATCATTCATGTTTAATTGTTCAATTTCTTAGGATGAGTTCCATCGTAAAAATACCATAAATTTCCAAAGAGAACATAGTACTACCAAAATGTAATTTATAATCGTAGTAATCGGAACTAAGTTGTAAAACAAAGCAGATAATATGTAGTGTGGTTAATTAAAGCATTTGTTTGCCCAAAAAGATAATCAATACTGTACCAAGAAGATAATATGTAGTGTGGTTAATTAAGTTAATATAGTTTTGGTGCATTTACTAGACATTTGTTTGTTCAGTTCCTATCCAATATGATTCTTTGGTTAGGTCCAAGTAAGGCATTATTAGTTTGTTCCCTTCCTATCCAATGCCAATTCTTTAAATACCCACCCACATTTTTATCACACTGCCACCTTGTTGCATAATCTATGACATTGCACTAATCATGTGGTGATAGCATATGTATGCAAGTTAGGACCTAAATGCGCATACCCTTTTTCCAGGATCAGCTTTCTTGCCGTTAGGGTTGCCCATGCATAACTCTTCAACAATGAACCCATCTAGGTCTGGCGTTTGCTTCTCAACACTACTTGAAATGGCTTTACTCTCCACTGTAGCCTATTCCTCACTTGACCTTCTTTTCTTCTAGGTTTATCTGTGGGACGGATTCGTCCATGCCTCCATGGAGAAGTTGACAAGAGCGGCTTGCACTTGCAGAGGCGATATAATTATAATCAATTCTTTTTTTTTAATTAAATTAACTTATATTTTGAACTTGAAATTGTATTTGCTATTTCGAATAATTTGGTTATTTAATTTAGATTTAAAATGTTTAGAAACAGAAATAAAATTTGGTCATGCATAAATTTTGACCCTGAAAATTCCATTAATCGTCACAGTTTAACGAAACCACATAAACCAAAATACTATGTGTGAAAACATTTGGCCCTTAAAAATTTTATAAACTCAACGACTCCCAAGTCCCAACTCCCAAGTACATACACGGTTGTCATATATTATAATTACTTAATTGTACTGCGTAAGTCTTACAAATATATAGCCTGATGAAACTTGATGTAGAGTACCATACCCATGTGGGCTATTTATATGAAATTTTTTAAAAAAAAATTACAAAGTCGCGATGCAACAACCTTTGTACTATATGATGTATGAGAATATAATATTAAAATGGCAACAAGAACAAAAGAATTTGAGGAAAATGAAAAAATGGGAAAGGATAATCTTTCTACCTAAACTAAGTCCAAAGAAGTATGCAAGTTGCAACATCCACTTGCAATCCATCCGGCGTAAGCTCTTTGATAAGGTCTCACCTTTCCTACGACTCTTTCTCTCTCTCTCTCCATACATAATAATAAGCCCACATCTACATACACATATTATGACAAACCCATCAACATCTGTGCATGCACGTGTGCTCATGCATGTATGTAGTTTTATCCTTAGCCATGGCCATATCTATCTTTACTTTCTGGTTACCACAATCAATTTACGACACCACATTCCCACATTCGCCTTTATTATATAATATAGGTGATATTCGTCTAATTTCTAATTATCACATTTTTTTAAAATATATTTATCATATTTAGAATTTTGTATTCTTCTTTTTTGATTATATATAACAAATTTCATATATATGGTTCTAGTATCCATTTTAATATCTATAATTTGACTCTTTCAAATAAATTATTTTGATATACATGTGCAAAACTGTATTGTGTGTGATCCGTTGGACATAAATCCAATTTTTAAATTTTTTGGATTTCTTCGAGTTTTTTTTTTCTCTGTCTTCTTCTTACATTATTTAACTGTTAAATATGCATATATAAATATTTATTTTGGTATATATCGATAATAGATGGTATAGTCTAATATATCGAAGAAAAGTGTGGGTTAACTTTAAATTATTTTTTTGGTTTCAAATAATTAATGTTTCATTATAATATATAAATATTATATATATTAGATATAGATATAATTAAATTTTAGTGATATTATGTGAATGAGGTTATTCAAAAATTTTTAAAAATATCGCGCACACAATACAATTTATTTTTTCTAATTTATTAACAAAAATTAGTATTGTTTTATAATTTTTACTTAAATAATCTTGATAATAATAACTGCAGTGAGATAGTTTACTATATAACTAATAATTTTTAATATTTTAAATGTAACTGAGATAAACTTTTTTCTTCTAAAAGCACTTAATTTATTTATTTACTGGATTCATATCTAGATAAACCTTGTAGATTCTAGATAAAAAAGAAACAAAAAACATTGACATGGAAAATGTGGAATCTATAGACTATAATTTTATCTGATGGTATATTAAAGTAAATGAAAGAGGCGTCTGGGGAAAAAAATCATGGAACATAAAATTGGTACAATGTATCATATATACATGTTCACATACACACACACACATATATATGTATGCATACACAACATTGTCTGTACACATACAAACACAAAAGCCTTCACATCCCCAGCTATCTCTATCCATCTATCTACAACTTATAATAAAAGAAACACACAATTTGTTCATATCTTATTGTTATTCTATATTATAAAATAAAAATTAGATGATCGATCATACTTTTTTAAAAAAATTTCTCAAACAAAACCAACTTGACAACCGACAGCGAACAAGATCAAAAAGCTCTCTTTCTTTTAGTTTCTCATCAAACTTAAATTCTCTAGCTTCTCGATCGCAATATATACTATAAGGAATTCATATATTTTCTCTCAAAACACACAAAAAAAGAAAAAAAATTCAGAGATCATATCATGAGGTCGCCAGTGCAACTCCATCACAGCTCAGACGCTACAAACGGCTTCCACAATCTCCAGCCTCACGATCAGAGCGATGGTCCGATCAGGAGAGTGTGTCTCACGCGCGGTATGCATGTGCCGGAGCACGTGGCTATGCACCACACGCACGACGTTGGTCCGGACCAGTGCTGCTCTTCCGTGGTGCAGATGATCCACGCGCCTCCCGAGTCCGTGTGGGCTCTCGTGAGGCGTTTCGATAACCCGAAGGTTTACAAGAACTTCATCAGGCAGTGCCGTATCGTACAAGGCGACGGGCTACACGTCGGAGATCTCAGGGAGGTCATGGTGGTCTCAGGGCTTCCGGCTGTGTCGAGCACCGAGAGGCTCGAGATCTTGGACGAGGAGAGGCACGTGATAAGCTTTAGTGTCGTTGGTGGGGACCACAGGCTCAAGAACTACCGATCGGTGACTACGCTGCACGCATCGGACGACGAAGGGACCGTCGTGGTTGAGTCTTACATCGTGGATGTGCCGCCGGGGAACACGGAGGAGGAAACTGTAAGTTTTGTTGATACTATCGTCCGGTGCAACCTCCAGTCTTTGGCTAGAAGTACCAACCGGCAATAATCCCACATCCTTTATTTTTATTTTTATTAATGCAATTATGTATGTATCTTTTTTTTTTTTTTCGTCTATTAATTCCTTTAGAGATGTTCGATCATCACAAAAGGAAGAAAATTTCGAGTTTTTTTTCTTTTTTTTCTTAAATAGATATTTTGGTTTAGACAGAATTTGGAATTTAATGGGATTTTCCTTGGGAGCTAGATTTATGTTGGGACTATCGAAAATATTGTTGGGGGAGATTCACGAAAATATGGATTTTGGAGGGTGCAGTGGTGCTGTGGTACATAATAGCAATTTGAGGTCATGAATCTGTTAAATGATATTAATCACACTTCGTTGTTTTGTACATGGAATCATAATTTTGTGACTTGTTGTTTCTTTTTAATCTTACTCTTATCCATTTTTGTTGTTTATAAATGAATTTGGCTTAAGTAATTTGCATCAGTACGTATTGTAAGTTGTAACATATAATATTCCGAACCAAGAATGAATCAAGGCGATAACTGTGCCACCCTCCAAATAATAAAAACTCATATTCATTTAACTTGAAATTTTTATCGTCATCATGGTCATATTAAGTGAAAGTATATTCGAATTATCTGTCTATATACATCGATCACACAAAATATTATTGTAACAATTTATTAAAGGTATATGTAGATGAAATGTATGAAAGATTCACAGCAAATAAACAAATCCTATGTAAAACCAGATAATGGATTTAAAACCTGATTATTAGCATGTGCAATTAACATAAACATAATACAGTATAGGGCTTAGACCTAAAGCGAAAAAAAGAAAAGTAGACGTGCTTAAACTATAACCAACTTGTTATTTCATTGGCTACTAGTCTGGTCAAGTGGAGAGATTATTCATATTTTATTCCCCTGTTTGGTTGTTTTAAATTAATTACAACCAACCTAGTGGGTTTATATTTAAAATTCATAAGTTTATGGTCTACGATATATTTTTTTTCCTTTTCTTTTGGTGGGTTGCTATTATCTTAATTCGTTTGATTTCAAATTTTTTATTTTAAGTAAGAAAGTCTTAAAAGGACATGCAATTAAAATTTAGCTGGAAACGCGTTGCAACTTGCTAGTTTTTTTTTTGTTTTTCCCCTAGTGGGAAATGATACAACGAACCCTTGTGCCGGTCTTTATGAGTTTATATTTTCTTTTTCATCCAATTCCCTTTTAATAATCATACAAAAGGATTGATAAATCACAATCTTGTCAAAAGAGTATATATTTCTGCCTTGTTCAACTTACATATGCTACCGGATTTAGATTCATATTATAATCAATCATGCTATATATTATGTTACTACGCCATAAAGTCTGATTAGTGTTTACTTTTACATCCAAATATTTCATAGAAAGAAAAAAAACTATTGTTATTTGTTACCCAACATCAAAACATAAAAATATTTAAACTATACTCTTTCCATTTTCAAATATAGAATGTTTTAGCAAAAGATACATAGATTATGAAAATCATAAACAAAACTGTATAATATTACATATGAAATTAATTAAAAAAGTTGTATAAAAACTTAAAAACATCATATATTATAAAACAAAAATATTTTTTTTAAAACATCATATATTATGAAACAGAAAAAGTATTAACTTTTACTGGTAATATAAAACTATATTTCTTTATAGTAATGTCCCATTTATATATTTATTTTTTTGTCCGGTAAAACATTTTTTTTTATTTGGAACAAACTAATATTGAAATAACAATATTTTTGCTAGTCCATTATCGTGTCACCGTCCGGATTCAAATCCACATATTGCGATGTTGTTGTTGAAAAATAACCTAGAAACACTATTAATGGTTTACATTTTTTAATCTTTTGAATTCAAAAGTACTTCTAAATGTAGATATGTAAAGTTGTAAACTATCATGCGACATCATACAAATTATTCATGACATTTTATTTTGTCCCCAAATTAGTAATGACTGATGAGTGATGACTCCTTAGATACTTCACATGTCTCTAATTGTGTGTTAGTTAAGTGCTTAATAATCGTAGAAATTTTCAAATATTATTGTGCGTGCCAAGGCCCAAGAATCATTTGAAATAAATGGGCCGAGAGATACACTCGTTATTTTGTCCCATATAATGCAATTGGTCACCGGTTCATAATTTAATGTTGGGTCGTAAAATCCAACATAACCGAACCGAAATGATTCATACGCTGCGTTTGATGTTTGGCTTATATAACAAAAAAGGTCACCGACCCCTAAGCGGGAAGTGAGCGACAAGAAACAGCGGCGGCCGTCATGGATTCGTCGGCGAACACAAACAAAGCTTTAACGGAGACGCGTTTCTCCGACCTCGAACCTCCACTCTCCGGAGATATCATTGAGGCGCTTCGTCAATCTAATTTCGAGTTCTGCACTCCGGTTCAAGCCGCCACGATTCCTTTACTCTGCCGTTACAAGGATGTCGCCGTCGACGCTGCCACTGGTTCTGGAAAAACCCTAGCTTTCGTCCTCCCACTCGTCGAAATCCTCCGTAAATCCACCTCTTACCCTCCGAAGCCTCACCAGGTAAAGATAATCTGGGAATTTAGGATTTTTTTATGTTACAAGTTCAATCTTTGATTTTTGGATTGTGAGGTTTGTGGAGTTTGATGCTTATTGAAATTGGATTATACAGGTCATGGGGGTGATTATATCGCCAACAAGAGAGCTATCAACGCAGATATATAATGTGGCACAGCCATTTGTTTCCACTTTGGCAAATGTGAAATCTGTGTTACTTGTTGGAGGCCGAGAGGTGAGAGCTGACGTGAAGATTATTGAAGAAGAAGGATGCAATCTCTTGATTGGTACACCTGGAAGACTTTCAGATATAATGGAACGATTGGAGATTCTGGATTTTCGAAATCTTGAGGTAGTTTTCGTCAATCTTTCTTTTAAGATTGATGTTGTTCATATTATAGCTGGATTTGGTTATGATGTCTAAACAACTTGAAAGTTTAGATTGTTACTTAAGACTGATTGAAATTTTGTAGTTGGATAACTAGGTGAATCTTTTTGCATATGTAGATTCTTATTTTGGATGAGGCAGATAGACTTTTGGAGATGGGGTTCCAGAAGCAGGTGAATTACATTATCTCACGCTTGCCGAAGCAGAGGAGGACTGGCCTCTTTTCAGCTACACAAACAGAGGGTGTTGAAGAGCTCGCCAAGGCTGGGCTTAGGAACCCTGTGAGAGTTGAAGTTCGAGCTGAGTCGAAGTCGGAATCATCCCAGCAATTGACAAACTCGAGAACCCCCTCTGGTCTTCATCTTGAGGTATTATAAGTTCAATAGATTACATATATATTTCAAAGTAGTAAGTTTTCCTGTCGTATCCTGCATTATTAGTTAGCATTATTGTGAGTTTGTGACCTGATTCAAGGAAAAAAATTCTTCCATTTGTAAGGATCCTGTAGTTTAACGATTCTCTTGGTAGCTCATTGTACTCCCTTCTCTTGCTTGATAGCAAGTTTGCTGTGATTATTCTATCTTTACATTTCCTATTTATGCGTTTCTTAGCCGTTTATTTCTTCTTGTCTCTACAGTATATGGAATGCGAAGCAGATAAGAAATCATCACAACTAGTGGATCTGCTCATCAAGAACAGTAATAAAAAGCTTATGGTGTAAGTTTATAGTATTTCACACAGACTTATAAACTGTAACATTCTTATAATTATGTTTAAGTAACTCTGCAGATTCTTCATGACTTGTGCTTCTGTTGATTACTGGGGATTCGTACTTTCAAAAATTCCTACCCTGAAGTCCATATCTTTAATTCCAATCCATGGAGATATGAAGCAAGTAAGTTACCGTGATAGGTTTTAATTTTCCGTATCACCTCATTGCCTGTTTTATTAAAGATTTTGATGAAATATACTTTACACATCAGAATGCAAGAGACAAGGCATTAGCTTCATTTACTAAAGCATCAAGCGGTGCTCTTCTGTGCACAGATGTTGCTGCACGTGGACTTGATATCCCAGGCATTGATTACGTAGTTCAGGTAGATTTCATAATGTTTGTTTCCATTGTTATGTCATATTTCTTGCAATATATATGATTCAAAGGTTCGAACATGTTCATGCAGTATGATCCCCCACAAGACCCAAATATGTTCAACCATAGGGCCGGCAGAACTGCAAGATTGGGAAGACAAGGGAGGGCTATTGTGTTTTTACTGCCCAGGGTTTAGCTTTGATCACTTTATCTTCTCTTTTACCCGATTTTTTTCCATAGTTACATCGCATAGCATGAAAAGCTGAAAAGTTCACTTGCATATGTGTGTAGGAGGAAGCGTATGTAGAGTTTATGCGCATAAGAAGAGTCCCTCTGGAAGAGAGGAAATGCTCTGAAGACGCATCCGATGTCATCCCGATTGTAAGAAAACCTCTGTGCCTCTCTCTCTCTCTCTCTCCCTTTGTGTCAGTCACAGTGTTTACTAATTGCTACAAACGTGTTCAGATACGTTCGGCTGCCATGAAGGACCGGGCAGTGTTGGAGAAGGGATTAAAGGCATTTGTTTCCTTTGTCCGTGCTTATAAGGAACATCACTGCTCTTTTATTTTCAGGTTCATTCATGAGGCTCTCGTTTTTTCTGTTTTTACAAATCCATTCTTGCTCTATAACTTTTCTAATTGGAAAGTTCCTTTCTTTTTGGGTCCTAACTTACAGATGGAAAGAACTAGAAATCGGAAAGTTAGCCATGGGATATGGCCTCTTGTATCTTCCTTCCATGTCTGAAATTAAACAGCACAGACTTTCTAGTGAGGGTTTCACACCCGTTGAAGGCGTCAAGTTTGAAGACATAAAGTTCACGTAATTTTTTCTACCAAAATCCCTAAACGCTTATAATATGAATCCGCTTTCTCCTGTTACCTAGTTTCTGCGACACCGAAAGACAAAAACTTGATACAGTTGGTAAAGTGAATGGTTGTGCAATGAACAGGTTTAGATTTAGTAGTTTGAAGTCTTTGTCCATCCGTAGGCGTAGTGTTTTTAGGAATCTTACGCTTTCTGAGTTGACGAGTAGGCATTTCTCTAAACCTGAATATTTTGAATCAACGCAGGGACAAATCTCGGGAGAAACAAAGGCAGCAAAACGTAAAAGCAAGGAAAGAGAAACGGCAAGAAGAGAAAAAAGAGAAAGGCAAGAGAAAAAGGGTTGATGGTTCTGGTACTAAAGATCCTAAGAAAGCGTCGAGAAAGCTAACGGGGAAGCAAAGACAAACTATTCAAACTGCTGAAGATGAAGAAGAGATGGATCGAGATTACCGGTCACTGATAAAACTAAAGAAAGGGTTAATCAAAGAAGATGAATATGCAAGACTTACAGGAGAGGATGATTTATTCTGAAGAGAAGAAACAAACCTGCATAATGCTTGAATTAGTAGCAGAGATGGACTAAGGTTAGTTTCTCTACTGTCATATGTGTAAGTTAAAAAGAAAGAGTCATGTTTTGTGGGCATAGCTTTTGATTTTGTTTTTTGAGAATTACACTGGATCATGTGTTTTGTTTGTTCTAATTTTTGAAATGTATTTTAAAGATCATAGTCTTGACCATCAGTAGAGACCTTTTAGTCCAGTCACATGTGATATTTTGTCTGTTTGGATTAAAAGAGATAGGATCAATTTTATGATTAGAATACAACAGTCTCATACTTTAATACCTAACATTAATAAAACGAGTAGAAAACTGTAAAATATATAGACTTTTTTATTCGAATAAAATCGAATCGAATCAAATTATTTACCAACTGCACAACTTCCTAGTTTACTGTGCCATCCATAATTAAATAACGACCATCACCATCCACGACACGGCATCATCAGTAAATATATTTTCAGACAAAACAAAAATAAAAATAAAAACCACGAAGTTTCCATACACACACAATCTCTCTGTAACAACACCGTCCACTTCGTTTTAAAAGAAAGAGAAATACGATGAGAAAAACGTGAAAAATTGTACCGTGATCGAGACGTGAACATTTTTTGTCTTTTACTTAGTTCTGTTATTGTCGTAGGGCCATCTAATACACTACATAACACAGTCTCTGTAACACCATCGTCTTCGTCTTCGTCTTTTGTCGAACTCTCTATCTCTCTTTCTCTCTCCCGTGAAGCCGTGATGTCGAAATCCACGTTAGTGGCAGTACCACCTCCACCATTCGATCCGACTAAGCCATCAACACCCATCTCTTACCCAATCAAGACTCTTCAAGACTTGAAATCTCGCTCTTACTTCGACTCGTATCATTTCTCCTTTAACCGTTCCTCCGTCCCTCTCCGCCGTAACACCGGCGCCTTGCCTGATCGATCTAGGATCTTGGTTTGCCACGACATGAAAGGAGGCTACGTCGACGACAAGTGGGTTCAAGGATGTGGTAACAACGCTGGTTACGCGATCTGGCATTGGTATTTGATGGACGTTTTCGTTTACTTCGCACACTCGCTTGTGACTCTGCCTCCTCCTTGCTGGACCAATACTGCTCACAGACATGGCGTCAAGGTCAGTCAACGTGTTGACTTTTCATCTTTTGATTGTCTTGTAGATTTAATTGCTAGTAGTAGAAATTTTTTTTTGAACTTTGAATAGAGACTAAATGAATAAGATGATGGAGAGTTTGGTTGTCTTAGTTCATGGAGGCAGAGGAATACATTTCATGGTTTTTATAAGGAATGATTCACTTTTCTGTGTGTGTTTTATGGAAATCTTAAGGTATTGGGGACTTTCATCACAGAATGGGAAGAAGGCAAAGCTATATGCAGAGAGATGTTGGCGACAAAGGAGTCTGCGCAGATGTATGCAGAGCGTTTGGCAGAACTTGCTGCTGCTCTTGGATTTGATGGCTGGCTGGTTAGTTTTTTTTGTTGTTGCTATATATAGATTTGTTTGTTCTATTGTGGTGAATTATTTAAACAATGTGAACAACATATCTGGAGAAGTTGACCTTATGAATTGTTTACTTGCAGATAAATATTGAGAATGCAATAGATATAGTTCAAATTCCAAATTTAATGGTTTTTGTAAGCCATTTAACAAAAGTCATGCACTCATCTGTACCTGGAGGTTTAGTTATATGGTGAGTGTTGAGAAGCCTTTTCTTCGTCAAATTCACTCTTTTGTCTCACTGATACTTTTGATTTTACCTTTTTTTTTTTTTGCAGGTATGATAGTGTCACGATTCATGGTCGTCTTGCCTGGCAAAATCAGTTGAATGACAATAATAAACCTTTCTTTGATATTTGTGATGGACTATTCGCGAACTATTCATGGCAGGTATGCAATTTGACTATTCACTCTCTTTATTGATCTTCATTCCTTCTATATGTTTTGATTGTGATGTGAATATGCATCTCTTTCAGGAGAACTATCCCAAAGCATCAGCTGAAGTTGCCGGTGATAGGAAATATGATGTCTATATGGGAATAGATGTTTTTGGCCGGGGCACTTATGGTGGTGGGCAATGGACTGTATGTATTTTAATTAATCCCTACAACATCATTCAACCAGTAATCTGCAATGTTTAAGCTGCATTTAAAGTTTTTTTTTACCTTGTTTAAAACATTTTCACCGTAGACAAATGTTGCCCTTGATGTGCTGAAGAGAGACAATGTATCAGCTGCTATATTTGCTCCTGGATGGGTATACGAATCCGAGCAACCACCCGATTTCTACACTGCGCAGAATAAGTAATACTTGCAAATACGATAGTTACAAGAATATGTGCAATCTTATTCTTATCATCATGTGTTATGTGTGTTTTAGATGGTGGTCACTTGTTGAGAAGTCATGGGAAATATGTCAAACATATCCGCAAGTCCTACCTTTCTACGCAGATTTTGATCTGGTGAAGTGAAACTCTGTTTTCCAGTGAATAGATGCAAATGACTATAGTTATTCTCTGTTTTCCAAAGTTTTGAAACTCTCTTCTCTTGGTTAATCATATAGGGCCTTGGTTCCCATATTTCTCTTGGAGGTCAAACATTATCAGACGCTCCCTGGTACAATATTTCATGCCAGAATCTGCAGGTGTAGTGGTCACTCATTGTTCTAGATTTATTAATTGTATTTATAACTATTTTCCCTTTTCTCTCACATTCTTCATCTGGACTTATTTGCATATGCCAATTTGATCTTGTGTTCTGTTGTGTTGTTTGTGATAGCCACTCCTAGAATTTCATGAAAGAAGCATTTCAGATATCATGCAAGTCACTGTTGAGTAAGTTCTGACCCTAACACTAGCCATATATTTGATTTTCGATAAGCCTAAAAAGAAATGAAATTTGACATCTAACAATAAAGAACACAAATATGGTAGTGGTAGAGAAGCATCTTACAATGGAGGAGGGAACGTCTGTTTCAGAGGAAAACTAAAGAGAAATGAACATTTCACAGCAAGACTCTTCAAACCTCAGCTTCAGCTTTCTGCTTTTCCCATCTCAATCTCTTTTTCTGTAAGTTACCAAAGCCACAGATGCGTCACATTTTCCATTAAGACGACAAGCTCTGCCTCCTCATATTTATTATATATTTCAATCTTTTAAGTTTGTTGGCTGATGTAATTTGGACTGGTGCAGGTGAAGTCAGATACAAGATCCGAGCTAAGCATTCTGCTACAATTTTTATCTCCTTCAAATGAGACAAAGTCCTTACTTATGGCGCCAAATGATTCCATGAGCAGAGTTGGCAACATGTTCTTGCCATGTCACCTCACATCAACACAGACCAAATCTGATTGGACGGTATATGAAACAAACCTTGTTCTGGATGGGTACACACTGACTGAGATCTCTGCCTTCTGCTCCAAGCCAGATGATCTCACAGAAGAAGCAAACACACTAGACTATTTTGCATTGCTTGGACATATCTCCATCAAGCGCCAGCAAAAAACCAAGCTTTTTCCTTTGGCGTCATCATGGGTTATCGAGGCTCATGATGTAAAGATTGTACCGGGTGGTTCTGGCTCCAAGACCTTGAGTTGTAAGCTCCAATGGAGATTGAAGTACCCTAAAGAAGATTTTGCCTTTACAAGGTACAATGTGTATGCAGAGGATCTGAAATCGAGTGATTACAGGCCAAGGAAGGTTATGGAAGAACCGAGAAGCGAGAAAGTGTTTCTCGGAACAGCTCATGTTAATGCTTATTATGTCTCTGAGCTGGTCGTTGGATCAGATGTGAAGGGAGTCCGGTTTGTAGTTCAACCTTGTGGTGAAGATGGTACATGGCAGGAGCTGGATGCGTCCCCAAACCTTCTGGTTGAGATAGAACGTCCAAGTTCGAAGCTTTGTTGTTGTGGGTTGCTTTGAGTTATGGTTCGTTTCCAAACTCGCGATCCCTGCTATCTAATAAGAGCATTGATGGTTTAGTCAGTGTGAACCTTACGATAATGATTATGAGGTTGATAATAATAATGTTAAAATAAATTCTGATAATAAAGTTGGTTTCGCTCAAGTTCTGCGTCACTACTAGATGAAGTCTTGCTCTATATGAAGCTATATGCTGTGTTTATAATTAGTATTAACTATATCATACAAATTACAAATTATTCATGACATTTTTCGTTTGTCCCCAAATTAGTGGTGAGATACTTCAAATGTCTAAATTATGTGTTACTTAAGTGCACTTAATAATAATCGTAAGAATTTTCAGATATTATTGTAAGTGCTAAGGCCCAAGAATCACCTGAAATAAATGGGACGAGATATACATTTGTTATTTTGTCCCATATAATGCAATTGGTCACCGGTTCATAATTTAATTTTGGGTCGTAAAATTCCAACATAACCTAACTTAATGATGATTTGTTCTGCCTAGAACATAGCCACATGCGCCTAGATAGACCTTGAACATAATTTTTTTCGGATATGTTTAGCAAATTTTGAAAACCCTAAAACTCAATTTCGCGACTCTTCCTCTCTGTACTGTAAGTTTCGAACTTCTTTCCTAAAATCTTTTTTCGAGAATCTCAAAACCATGGCGAATTCTCCACCGAATCTGGAGTGTCGTATGTACGAATCCAAATACCCGGAGGTAGACATGGCCGTGATGATTCAGGTGAAGACCATCGCCGACATGGGAGCTTACGTCTCTCTCCTTGAGTACAACGACATCGAAGGAATGATCCTCTTCTCCGAGCTCTCTCGTCGTCGGATTCGTAGTATCAGTAGCTTAATCAAGGTCGGTCGCATCGAGCCTGTTATGGTCCTTCGTGTTGATAACGAGAGAGGTTATATCGATCTTAGTAAGCGTAGGGTTAGTGAAGAGGACATACAGACTTGTGAAGAGAGGTATAATAAGAGCAAGCTTGTTCACTCTATCATGCGTCATGTTGCCGAGACTGTTGGTGTCGATTTGGAGGTATTGATTTTGATTTTTTTGTGACTCTTCTCGATCAAGGAGCTCCGATTTTGTTTACTTGACTTGAAATGATAGGTTGAACTCGTTAGCTCTTAGATTTTAGTTAGGATGACTTTGATGGAAATTAAAAGATTATAGGAATTGGTGTTTGCAATGATTTCTTCTAGCCAATATGTTCTGGAGATGACTACAAATCAAATTTCCGCCATTGTTGATGTGATAAACTGATAATGTTAAAGCTTACACAATGGCCATGATATCAATTTCTGTAAAGTTTCAATCTAGTGGTCGCTTATAATGGTCTAGCTTGATCTGTATCATGTTGTTTTCTTCTTGAATTGAAATAAGGTCCAGTTATGCGTATACTTTTCCACTTTGTAGGAGCTATACGTAAACATCGGCTGGCCATTGTATAAGAAGCATGGACATGCTTTTGAGGTAATAGTTCCGAAGCTTTTGTTAACTAAACGGCTCATTGTTGCTTATATGAACTGTTGTGATAGTGTGTACTTTGGACCTCTTTTTTGTTAGGCTTTCAAAATTGTTGTCACCGATCCTGATTCAGTTTTCAATGCTCTTACCCGAGAAGTTAAAGAAACAGGACCTGATGGTGTGGAGGTAATACTATATACCTTAAACCACATTCCTTATCATTGTTTTAGTTTGATCCATGAAGACTTATCATGTATTTTTTACAGGTGACCAAAGTTGTTCCAGCTGTGACTGAAGAGCTGAAAGATGCGTTTGTGAAGAACATTAAGAGGAGAATGACACCACAGCCAATGAAGATCCGTGCTGATATCGAATTGAAGTGTTTTCAGTTTGATGGAGTTCTACACATCAAGGTCTGTCTTTTCTATTTCGTATCTGCTTTTTTTTTAAGATGAGTTTTTTACTTGCTACTGTGCTAGGCTGCTAGCATAAGTTGCCTGGCGATAATGAAAGTATGACTTTTCAGGAAGCTATGAAGAAGGCAGAGGCTGAAGGTAGTGATGATTGTCCTGTCAAAATCAAGCTTGTTGCACCACCACTCTATGTACTTACAACGCAAACCCTTGACAAGGTATGTTTATCTTGTTGGGTTTGTCCCATGTTTAAAGGTGGAAAAGGGTTTGAAATACATTGAGGTTTACACTGTAACATCACCATGAATCCTTACACATATTCATTCAACTCTTCGTGCAACCATCAGGAATAACTGCAGTTCAATATGAGTTTTACAACCTAATGTTTTCAGTAAAACTCTTGGTCACCCTGACACTTTCTTTATCTGATTGAGTAGGAAAAAGGAATAGTAACTCTGAATAAAGCAATTGAAGCATGCATTACTGCAATAGAGAAACAAAAGGGGAAGCTTGTTGTTAAAGAAGGTGCTCGTGCGGTAAGTCTTACATCCTGTGACAAGCCGACTGACTTTACTACTTAAATCACTCATTTTCTTTGGTCAATGACCTTAATGTGCTACAATATTTGTAGGTGAGTGATCGCGATGATAAATTACTTGCTGAGCACATGGCTAAGCTTAGAATGGATAATGAAGAACTCAGTGGAGATGAGGGAAGCGAAGATGAAGAAGAAGACACTGGAATGGGAGAAGTCGATATCAATGGATGTAGCGGGATAATTGAATGAACAAAAGCAAAAGCATTGTAACTGCGGTTTCTGCTTTAGATCCTACAATTTTGTTTCCTTTTGCGCCAAAACAGTTTTTTCCTTTGACCCTAACATGCTTAGTAGTACAAGCATCCATTATACAAGAAAAGTGTTTCATCTTTCATTTCACAATGGTTATGATAAGCTGCTCAATGTGTTTTCTTCTGAGGATGAAGACGAAGTGCAAGAATCAGATGAACTGTCTTGGGCAATCTCTCCATTGGCCGCAACGATTGTGTGGGAATAACAGCTGAAATCATCGATGTAGCTAAACCTCTGTCTTGTGCTTGCTTCACCGGCCAAGACATTGTGATCTTCAACCTTCATCCAACCCTCCGAGTCTTGTCTGTTGAAAACTTGGGTCAAAGCCTCTCCATGTGAATGTGTCTCATTCAAGGCGTGTGAAACATTCGTCACGAGCATATATGTATCCTTGTCATTGGTTAACCCTCGAAGAGTAGAGGTGATCACCGTGAGAGGATATGTTCGCTGGTGCACAACTCGGTTCACTGGTTTACCCGATTCAGAAGTCACCTCCACTATCCGTTTGGTCTTCACCCTCTGCTCAACCCTCTTGTATGTTCCGTTTCCCTCGAACCTCACCAAGCTGCCAACCTTGAACATGCTCTTGACCATGGTGGTCAGATTATCTTTACTTGATCTAACCCAGCCATCATATTCACTATGTACCTCTGCTTCAACCCTAAACGACCCATCAAGCTGTTCAAACTCTTCTTGTCTCACCAAGTGACGACTTGGGCTATCGTAGAATCTAGACCCAGCTTCAACAATCGAAGACCCGTGATCTAACCAGAGGTGCAAATTAGCGTCCACAAGCCAGTACGATATCCCATCACTGACCCCAAGTGAAAACTCATGAGACTTTCCATCTAAAAGCAAACTGAGAAATGGCGTCAAGTCCATGTCATAGGAAGGTAGATTGAATGCACCTATTGCAACAACTGGTTCCCAGAACAAGGGATTGATTCCACCTGTAAAGATCACTGGGAATGGCACCTCGGATCCCACATATCTCCCATCTATCTTAACAAAAACTTCCCGGTATGCACCATTGCCACGCCCGGTTACTAAATTATTCGTTTTAATGTAAGAGTTTGGCGGGTTTGAATACCAGAACTCATCGTCTCCATGGAACGATACATATAGTTCCAGCACAATCCGACGAGTGTTTGACGGAATTTGAATTCGTTTTGAATAAGCTTCTGTAGGGTTGTCGATCATAAACCAGAACCCTCTGTTCCCTTCGTCACATACCGGGATTATCAAATCCGCAGGGGTTTTGTCACTTCCCTGTGATTCCACAAACCCTAATCTGCTATCAACTTTCAAATTTGACGCAACAGGATTGACTTCGTAGAAGATGAGAGTCACATTGATATGATAGATTCCTGTGTAAACATCGTTGACTATGTTCTCGAGCATCATTGTGACATTTAAATCAGCTCTCATAAAGAGCGAGGAGTACCTAGAGACGTCTTTCCGAACATTCCAGAAGATTCCAGATGGACTCGGCTCCGCTGTACTGGTGCGGAGTAGCTCCACCCCGCCGAGCCACAAGCCGGAGATACGGTCGTACTGATCGCCACTCGAGGCGGCGCGTAGGTCAAGTACAACATAAGACCACGGCGGCGATGTACATCCGGAAGGTGGAGCGTACGGAGCGGTAAAAGGAGGTCCGTTGATGGTGTTAGCGAATGAGTGGCGAAGGAGGACGTGTGAGCAAGCCGGCGTTAGCTGATCGGACGGTAGGGGCAGCTTGAGCTCTTTATACTCCTGAGGCTCGTCCGGTGATCGGAGATAAGTCGAAGCCGATTTGAGAAATCGATCCGGCGAAGAAGGAAGAGAAACGACAGTAGCAGTGAGAAAAGCAAGTGTGAAGAAGAACTTAACGGCGTCGTTTTGGTTTATCATATCCTCTGCGTTTTTGGATTATCCAAGCTCACCGATGAAGTGAGAGAGAAGGAGAGTGAGCAAACATGAGAGCGTTTTTAGTTTTCGAAGAATCAACTACGTGTCGTTTTAAAAATCTCAAAACGGTAGGCAGTAGAAAGGAAATGTGAAACTTGGGAGAGAGCTTGATAGTGACAGTGTGGGGTCCTCCTTGCTGCGCTAACGGAATTCGAAAGCTTTTTTCTAGCGTCACTTGTGGGTTACTTATAATCCGTGTACGTGTCACACTATGAGAGGGTTACTGGTGAAACTTTCGTCACTGTCATTTATCTTTAGCCATATTTCTTGACATGTTCACTCTTCCTCTCCGAGCACTGCGAGTTTTCCCTTCTTAAAGCTCTCATGGCGGCTTCATAAATACAGAAAAACTCTACACATTAAAAAGCGTAAAGTTTACTCAGATTCAGCTTCTGCTCCACGCAAATATATGCTTCTCTTTCTCTTTTTTTGTTCTTCCTGGGTTTGGAGTTTTTTTTTTTTGGTTGTTTCTGAAGTTGAATCATGTTTTATTCACATCAGCTTTTAGCTCGAAAAGCTCCGTTAGGTCAGATATGGTGAGTCGAATCCTTTTACTTAAAAACGTTTTCCGATTTTTTACATGATTTTGTAACCTCTGTTTCTGTATCGGTTTTTTGAAATCGGGATGGGAACTTCGTCGTCCCCGATCATGCACTTGTTACTGCTTAACATCGCTGTTATGGTTTCCGTTGTTTGATCTCTCTACGTTTTATCAGTGAATGCTTAATCTCTCCAACCTCTGTTTTTTTTGTTTTTCTTCTTCTTAAGGATGGCCGCTACCTTGCACGCGAAGATCAATCGGAAGAAACTGGATAAGCTCGATATCATTCAAATCTGGTGAGCGGAGAAGAGATTTTGTTTCGTTTTGATTTTTGGGTGTTCCTGCCATGAAAGCTGACGTTGATTTTTCTATTTCTCACAGCGAAGAGATTTTGAATCCGTCAGTTCCGATGGCTCTTAGACTCTCCAGTATTCTTATGGGTATGCTTGGTTTATAGAAAATTTGTTCTTCTCATTCTGGGGTTTGATACTTTGATTTGATCTTAATGTTTGTCTCTTTCGTTAGGTGGAGTTGTGATCGTTTATGAGCGGAAAGTGAAGCTCCTATTTGGTAAATTTCTGATTAATCTTATTTATTTGAAACTTCGAGATTATAATGTGTCCACTCTCGTCTTTTGGAAACTGATGAGTCGTTATTTGTTTTCTGGGTTTTTTTTTTCTCCGTGAAATATTTCCAGATGATGTTAATCGCCTTGTGGTAATCAAAATCTTCTCCGATCCTCTTTCATTTTTCTTATTTCATGTCAAAATCATATTCCCGTACTTGGGTTTCTGGGTTCTCTGTCTCACATGTGTTTGTTTATCTTTCTCAGGTTGAAATTAATGGAGCTTGGCGCACAAAAGCTGTTCCGGATCCCACTTTACTACCTAAAGGAAGAACCCATGCCAGGTATTATTACTACTATTTTCACATCTTCTTCACTGAAGGAGCTTCTCATGCCATCGAAGGATTGTGAAGGAAAAACCAAAATTTAAAGAACAATGTCGTGAAGAAGAAGAGTAGAAATGATGGTTTTTGTTTGTTTGTTTGCAGGAAAGAGGCTGTCACATTGCCTGAGAACGAAGAAGCTGATTTTGGAGATTTTGAACAGAGTCGTAATGCTCCTAAATTTGGCAATTTCATGGATTTTCAGCAGACTTATATTTCAATGGTAACCCTATTCGATTCCTAGTCTCTCCCAGATTGGATTGGCTTATTTATTTCCTTTTATGTCTCACAAATGATTTTTACATTACGTACAACTTGTGGATTAGATGGCTTATAATTTCCAGCCTTAAACAATGTATAAGATATAGAAGTTGGCGCATAAAGGGCATCTAAGACTTAGTCCAACTCAAGCATGTGGTTTATGATTAGCCTCATTTTAGTCTGCATGTGAATGTTTCTGAGAAAAATCTTGTTGGAACTTGAAGCATATGAACTCAAACCAAAATCATTTGAACATCGCTTAAGATTTAACGTGTAACCCTATGTGTTGTGGAAAAGGACAATGCACAAAGGATGCAACTCTTAATGTGAATTGATCATTTTGTAGTGTTCATCTCCTAGTAAACCAATGTGCATCTTTAGTTGAACTAATTCATTGCGTGGCTTTTATCTATTTGCAGCGTTTGGATGAATCCAATGTTAACAATAACCCTGAGCCAGAAGATCTTGGACAGCAGTTCCATCAAGGTTTCTATCGTGAGCCATAACCTTCGTGACTAAACGACATGTTAATAACTTTATGCTAATACACTCACCAATTTATGTATCGTTCTCAGCTGATGCTGAGAATATCACACTCTTTGAGTATCATGGTTCATTCCAGACCAACAATGAAACATATGATCGTTTTGAAAGGTGAGATTTCAATCCAATACTGTTGTCTTTGGTCTTTATTTTAAACCTTCTCCAGTAACTGTTGAAGGTGGAAGTTTGTAGCGCTTCGCTATTTCTGTATTTTCTTTCATCCACCTTTCAGCAAAATTCTGGTGATGATTTGTTCTTTTCTATTCTGCGTTTTAATGGCATCTCAGATTTGACATCGAAGGAGATGATGAAACACAGATGAACTTCAATCCAAGAGAAGGCGCTGAAGTACCTACAACTCTCATCCCATCACCACCTCGTCAGCAGGAGCAGGACATTCCCGAAGGTAGAGAGTTATGTCAGTCTTTTATTCTTGACATTTGGTTATTGTATGGGGATATGAATTTTTGAGTCAAAGATGAAAGTGTTTTCTATCTTTAAATAGTGTTATCTTTATGAAGCCAATAACAATGGCTTGGGCGAGTCTCCAGTATGATAATCATGTACAGTATCTAACCAGGGAATAACACTGAGTTCAAGAACAGACCAGAAAAAATTTACTAATCTGTAACCATCTGCAGGAGTCAACCCCACAAGCCCCCAGCCCCAGGAGCATGGTAGGGACGAATTTGCTGAGCAGAGGGAGGAACAAAACATACCGGACAGAGAGGTATTTGCTATTACTAGGAATACTTTCATCTAGTGAGAAAAGACATTGAATTGGGTTTTGTTCTGCATGCAGGAACAACATAGGCCACAGCCAGCAAAAAAAAGAAGAAGAAAGACAGCTACTTCAGAAATGGATAATGAGCAGACTATTATCGCTGGTCATGTTTACCAGTCATGGCTCCAGGATACTTCTCACATTCTCTGTAGGGGGGAAAAGAGAAAGGTTCAGATTAGTGAACGCCTTTCCCCTTAATGTACTAACTGGTGCTCATGTTGGCCTTACATCTGGCATCTTTTTGTAGGTTCGAGGAACTATACGGCCAGAAATGAATATTTTCAAACGTGCGAATATGCCACCTACACAACTCCTCGAAAATAATGTGGATAGTTCTTACCCTCCTCAGCTTTACGAGCTTTGGACAAAGAGTACTCAAGTACTTAAAACCTCATCATCTGGTCTCTCTCTATCCATCACTGTTTCTTTTTATTTTAACCTTGTTGAAAGGGATCTGACATTTGGAAATGCCAATGCAGAAACTCGACTCCCTGATTTCTGCGCAGAACAATCTCCAGGGTTTGTTGAGGAGAGAATGCAGAACCAGTATCAAACAAACCATGTAAGGCGCGGAAGCATATTCTTTCCTGAAAATTTAGTATCTATAAGAGAAAGACACAGTTTCATATACTCTCTAACTGTGTGGATGTATGCAGCATCAGGGCAGTGACACAAGCTCCCAAAATCTTGGTAGTCCCGCAGAAAGACTCCGAACAATTTATACTGGGAAAGGTGCTTCAGTAGAAAGCATGATGGCTGGATCTCGAGCAAGCCCTGAAACTATTAACCGCCAGGCTGCTGATATTACTGTTACGCCATTCTATTCTGGTTAAAATCTTCTCTATTTTTTTCAGTCATCAGATCATACCTTGGTATTGTGGAATATTTGTCGTTAGATATTTGATTTTCATGGGAATTACAGGAGACGACGTGAGGTCCATGCCTAGCACACCATCCGCACGTGGAGCAGCTTCAATAAACAACATAGAGATCAGCTCTAAAAGGTTAAGAACACTTCTAACTTTCTGTGATACTAAATCCAATGGCAACTTACAAATAATTTTTGCATAGGAAGAGGATCATTAATTTCTTCTTCCGCTTACCAAATCAGTCGCAGGTCCAATTTAAAAAGGCCAAATTCCTCACCAAGAAGAGGGCTTGAACCAGTAGCGGAAGAGAGACCATGGGAGCACCATGAATATGACTTTGAGTTTTCGATTATACCTGAAAAGCGCTTCAGAGCCGATAGCGGTAGAAGTTTTAATTGTCTTTTGATCCTAAAACCTTCAAAAAACCATCTTACACACCTTAACTTGGCTTCTTTTTTCTTCTTCACAGAAATACTATTTGAAACTGGATGTACAGAGACTCAAAACCCAGCGTGCAGTCAATCAGATGAAAAAATAACAGATAGCATCAAAAGGTAAGTGATTCAATATTAATTAATTGCCAAAACTGCATACTGAGTGATAATGATGAGATGTATAAAATGAAACACAGTCATCTCAAGACACACTTTGAAACACCCGGAGCTCCTCAAGTGGAATCTCTTAACAAGCTCGCTTTTGGAATGGACAGAAACGCTGCAGCTAAACTCTTCTTCCAATCCTGTGGTACTAACTTCTTCACTTCAAATTACTTTCACTTAGATGAGCAATACAACTATTAAAAAAAAAAAAACTGACCATGTATATGGTTTATATTTCCAGTGTTAGCGACTCGCGGAGTCATCAAGGTGAACCAAACACAGCCTTATGGGGACATTCTCATTGCAAGAGGACCCAACATGTAAGGTTTGATTTCTAAATTAAAAAAGGTTATTGTGGACCTAGTCCCTTAGTTGTTTTGCTATTCGTATTAAAGCATAGAGAGTTCGTAGACTTCTAAAATTATAAAGAACAACCGTTCTTTTTACCTCTGTTTGGTCCTTTTGTTATTGGTTATGACTACTTCATACATAGTCATCCTAGCTTTGTCCAAAACATCTGAAATTAATTATTATAAGATCTTTACATATTCTACTATCTAGTATTTTTTTACTCGCATATGTTCATTGTCTTCTTACAAGATATGGAATAGAGAATAAGCAAACAATAGTTTAATATATACTCCGTTGACAAAGAAAATGGCAGTCACGTAATAAGCCGCAACTTCTCCCATCTCCACAATTAGTCGCACTCACGTCTAAATCCAATTTGTCAATTTTCTCAGAAATATTATATAATACCAGTCCTATGTTTCTATATATACACATATTTCTAACCCTTGAATCACACATCAAGAAGTTCAAGAAACAGAGTGCATAATAATAAACATGAACTCAAGAGCCTTCTCCGTTCTCGTCCTTCTCATCGCTACAGCGGTGTTGGCCAACGGTTACACTTCTCCTCCTCCTCCAACCACCGCATACCCTGCCGTGAAAACCGTGGAAGCTGCAGTAGAAGGAATGGTGTACTGCCAATCCTGCGACAAATTCGGATCATGGTCGTTGGCCGGAGCAGAAGCCATAGCCGGAGCTAAAGTCAGCATTATATGCAAGAACCATAGAGAACAAGTGAGTTTCTACAAAGTCTTCAAAACTGATTCCTACGGCCATTTCTACGGTGAGCTCAAAGGTTTCAAGATGACTCCACATTTCTTGGACCATCCTCTTCACTCTTGCCGAGCCAAGCTCGTCTCTTCTCCTCGTGAAGACTGCAATCTCTTTTCTAACATTAACAATGCTCTCGATGGAGCGTCGCTACGTTATGAAGAGAAGAGGCTCAAGTGGACGAACTATGAGGCAGTAGTTTACGCCGCTGGTCCATTGGCTTTCCGTCCTGACCACTGCCCCACGACTGCACCACCCACTTACTGATTCGGGTTTTGAAGATGATCGTATACTAATTATATAACACACTGTTATTGATTTGTTTCTATTTTGTTTCTTTTGGTGTTATGATTGGTCAATTGTGTTGTAAAATGCTGAGTAATATTGTAATGGGACTCATGTACTCTTTTGTATCGAGTTTGTTCAGTTTAAGACCGGTAAAATCATTGGTCATAGCACATGAACATTTTAAATCTCAAACCTTACGACAC
Source organism: Camelina laxa (assembly GCA_024034495.1). Classification (NCBI taxonomy): domain Eukaryota; kingdom Viridiplantae; phylum Streptophyta; class Magnoliopsida; order Brassicales; family Brassicaceae; genus Camelina; species Camelina laxa. The sequence goes on from CM043881.1 coordinate 1,918,752, forward strand.
AAATGTCTGCAAGTTACAACAAGAACAAAGATTTCTCATAAATCAACACAACAGAGAGGTACAAAGCAGGAACATCGACCACAAACTTTGCCTGCTTCTAAGCATAAGTTATGAGAGAAAGACAAGAGTGGAACCAAATACCTTGTTCCTTAGAAATCCATTGGCATTGCGAACAATTTATTGATCTCATCCAAGGCTACTTTTGTGCACACCGTTGGCTCAAATAGTTCACGCTCATCTGATTTTGAAAGCGGTATCTGAGTTGGCTGGTTCTTGCTTCGATGTTCTTGCTCAACTACTTCATCATTATCATCATCATCATCATCCTCAAGTATTGTGAAACCAGCAGCAGGATTTGGTTTCGTCTCTACTACTGCTTTTCCTCTGTTTTTAGAGCGGTTGGGTCTAACAAAATCTATTGGTTCGCCAAACATGTTGTTTATGTCCTCCATAGCTTCCTTTAGGTTGACTGTAGGATCAACAAGGCCATGGTGGCAGGCATTTTCAACTGCTTCTGGCTCATCGGAGATGGTTGAACCAACAAATCGATGAACAACTGTATCTTCTCTAAATCTAGGCCGAGGAGGACTGTTTCTGTCTGCTTCTTCAGAACTTTCAGGTGAATGGTCTCTTGGCAGGAGAAAGACAAAACCTTTTCCATCCTCATCATTTTCATCCGTAGTTTCATCAGCGTTTTCATCGTCAATGAATATCTCAAAGGACTCTTGATTAGACTGGGATCCCTGGGAAGTACCAGTCTTTGCTTTTCCACTTGACCCTGTTTCACTTTCAAAATTCTCGTCCACAAAAACTTCAAAACCATTGTTGCCTCCTTGATTTTCTTTGTTCTGACTTCTCTGTCGTGATCTTCTCTGAAGTGGAGCAGTTTCAATAGGCTCTTTGAACATGTTGTTGATTGCATTCATGGCTTCCTTCATGTTTATTGTGGGATCCACTAAACCGTGATGGCAAGCATTTTCTGCTTCAGGCTTTCCTACAATGGCTTTATCAACAAAATTCAACACTGGCTCATGTTGTTGCCTCTCAACCTTCTGGTGTTTTCCAGACAGTTTTTGTTCCTGACGCTGCAAGAGGAAACATAAATTCAGATATCTGCAGAACGTGAAAGAAATTCTACAAGCGGAGCAATCAAATTATGGAAACAGTACCTGTGTCTTTTTCTTTTTGTGCCTCTCCATGCGACTAAGGAATTGCAAGTATGATTTCTGTAACTCATCCATGGGTTCTGCAAGGCTGTGGACAAGAGGAAAGAGCCATTCAAAATGTCATTATTACCTTACTCATACCAGGAATGATCATGACCAGAACTCACTTAGAGAATATATAAGCTGAATAAAAGTACAGATTTGATTATCATATGTTGCATATGCATAATCACTTAATAGAGTATACTCTTAACCATCTATCAAATACAAAATTTCTAGTGTTTCCAAGAATACTTACTTTTGTACTCCAAGACGGTACATTTTCTCAGCCTCCTCAAATCTCTTCATCTTCTCATAATGAAGAGCATAAGCCTGGTAGAACAGTGACCTCTGGGTCCCTATACTTTTTGCTTCCATGGTTCTTAAGAGAGCTCTTGGATCGTCTACAAAGTCCATCTAGCCAAACAATTCATCATCACCCAATTAAGACCAACAAGTTCATTAAGCAACATAGTACAAAGCTGGACAAAGTGCAGTTCTAACCCCTATTAAATTTTCAATCTTTACAACCAGAAATTGTAATGAGATCATCAAAGCCATATATGATTCCAGTAACAATTTCACCCACAAAACAAAATCAGTTTTAACCAAATCAAATGCCAAATCAAGAGGGTAAGTGTTCAATACCAGCTGCAACCAAACACGAATATAACGCGAATCGTTCTTATATCTCTTATCAGATTCAAAAGACTTAGCACATTTCTGCAAAAACCTCGGCAGCTTCTCGTTCAATATCTGAGTGGGTAAGCTCTCTTTCATCTTCTTTACACCTCTGTTTCAGATTTACCCAATAATCAAATACACATCTTTTTAATTAGGTTTTCTATGAACTTATTAATGCTTCAGAACCGTCGACAAAAAAATAAAAATTTACCGGATCCAGGGAAGAAGATGGTCTTTTCCAGAGTATGATTTGATATCTACGATCAGTGAAGCCAAAAGTTTCTCGTTCTTCGCCATTTTTACTTCTTCAAATTGAAGAAAGCAAAAAGACAAAGCCACAAAGGCAAGAGAGAGACAGAGAGACTGAGAGAAAGAGAGAGAGAGAGAGAGGGATATATGAATTTGAAAAGATTCCACCTTTTTGGTTCTTAAAACCTTCTGAGACAGAAAGAGTCTCCACTGAGCCCGAATAACCGGCTAACCGGTCAACGGTTAACCATATAACCGGGTTATGCAGCAAGGGATTCGATTCGTTCACAAGAAGAATAATGAAAACGCTTTTGGAGGAGCCGTCAAATTGATTTCGCCGATTTGCTCATCTCCTCCTCGTCAGTTGCTTTTTTCCTCTTTTCTCATGGCGAATCCGGAGGAGAACCCCGACCCGAATCCATCAACGCCCAAACTCGAATCTGAAGATGATAGAGAGGAAATCAACGGCGACGAAGAAGAAGAAGAAGAGGAAGAGTATGAGGAAGAAGAAGACGATGCGAAACCTCAAACGCGAGAGGATGCAATCGCGAGTAGGATCAAAGCTGAGTCTCTGTTCCGTCGTATGCGAGCAGCTCCGGTCCCGGTTCGTGTTCACGACGTGATCGTCAAGGGGAATGAGAAGACAAAGGACCACGTCATCGAGGCTGAGGTGGATGTTGTGAGGGAAGCGACTACGTTGCAAGAGCTTCTCAAGGCCTCTAAGGTTGCCAATTTCAATCTTCAAGCGCTTGATATCTTTGATTCTGTTAAAATTACGATTGATTCTGGTCCTCCTGAGCTTCCTGGTACCACCAATGTGGTTATCCATGTTGTTGAGAGCAAAAGCCCTATCACTGGCCAAATCGGAACCTTCACTAAAGCAGAGGTATATCTCACTTTCGTCTTTCTTGTTTCAGTGGATTAGTATTAGAGTTGGATTTGTTGCTTTCATGTGGATGTATCTGATTCTGGAACTTATCATATGGATTCCGAATTAATTGTTCGTGTGGCTCTTGTAGGCTAGATCATCAAGCCTTGAAGGCTCTTTGAAGTACAAGAACATTTTTGGATATGGAGATATCTGGGACGGGTCTCTTGCTTATGGCTGTGATCATTCTGCAGAGGTCGGTTTGGGCATGTATTTGCCAAGGTTCAGAGGGCGTCCTACTCCATTTACGTCGCGTGTTTACCTTTCTACACAAGACTGGCTTAAGTTTTCGTCTTATAAAGAACGAGCTCTTGGTCTTTCCCTCGGGCTTATTGCTAGCAAGTATCATGAGCTGGTCTATACTACTGCTTGGCGTAACCTGATTGACCCATCGCAAATGGCATCAACATCAATTAGGAGACAGCTGGGTCATAATTTGGTTTCTGCTCTCAAGTACACTTTCAAATTTGACAAGAGAAACTCACCCTTGAGGCCAACAAAAGGGTACTCTTTCATCTCTACGTCTCAAGTAGGTGGTCTTGCACCTGATAGTCGGACACTCCGCTTTTTGCGTCAGGTTTGGGATTTCTTCATTCTTATTGCCAGCATTTACATTTAACTTATTTTACAATTTGGAAAGATGTAGCTTTTACTCAGACAACTTCCATGGCACGTAGTTCCTTGTCTAGGCTTTTGCCCTATATTTATCAATAACTTCCGAAGTACCTCTGGTACTCTTTACGTATTGTGACAGTAAATGAAAAGATTGGTTACCCCTATGATAACATCCGTGGTTCTTTGGATGTTTGCCGTACATCATGTTGAGCGTTTTCTTGTCCTTTTTCAGGAAGTCGATCTCCGATATGCTGTTCCACTCGGATTTTACCGTGCTGCTCTGAACTTTGGGGTATCTGGGGGAATCACATTTCCATGGGGAAGCGGATACAAGAGCAGAGCTTCTTATGTACCTGAGAGGTTCTTCTTAGGTGGAAACATATCACCTGTGTGTTCGTTGGGAGGACCATCTGCGTTATGGGGATTTAAGACTAGGGGATTGGGTCCTAACGAGCCAAGGAGGGAAGTACAAGACGAGGAGAATGGTGGCACTTATGAGCGAGATTTTGTGGGAGGGGATGTTGCGGTAACTGCATTTGCAGACCTTTCTTTTGATTTCCCAGTGAAATGGTTCAGAGACAGAGGAATCCACGGACATGTGTTTGCATGTGCTGGGAATATGGCGGAATTATCAGAGAACAAGTATAGGAACTTCAGTGGTCCAAAGTTCTTGGAGACATTCAGAAGTTCAGTTGGTGCAGGAATCGTGGTACCAACTAGTCTATTCCGCATGGAGGTTAGTTATTTCTCTTGTTTCTATTTCTCATCAAGAATCATAAAACAGATATTGATTGTTCTTTTGTTATGTGATCTCTTATGCCAGCTTAACTACTGCCACATACTGAAGAAACAAGAACACGATCGAGCAAAATCTGGATTGTTCATGACATTCTCAACATCATGATAATGCCTATACCTTTGATGATATCTTTAACTGTGGCTTTGTTTTCCAGGAGCTTCATTGTTTAGTTTCTTGTTTGGATCTTGAAAACTGTGAAAATTTTAGTGAGAGATTTGCTTACGTGATGTGCGGATTTTTTCACGGGATTCGTTTCTTGGCCTGGGAAGGAGAAACTAGATTTTTAAAAATAAAAATTAACTAAAAGTTTATTTGTTTTAAGAATAACAATTTTTCTTTTTTGCTGACTTAATTTCCCTTTTTTTATGAGGATAAAGATGAGACGGTAGAATAAAAATTGTTTCCTTTTTTTTTCCATGAGTACGGATGATTTGGATTTTGGATAGACTAGTTGGGTAAGATCCCTATAAATATAAGCCTGACATCCTTGGGAAATCAATCGTTGGGTTTGGATCATCAAATCAATCAAGTCGTCATGCAAAAGCAAAAGAGCCCGCGAGTATTTTTCTTCTACCCGATCAGTTTCTCACCGCGCTCCCATTCAATTTCGGCAAGCCGTTTCGTCATAACTCTAAAGACTTTCCAAAGAGATTTATACCGTCCGATCACGGGGAAAGAACGACTATTCGGACAGACGTCACTAGGTCCTTCAGTTCAAATCAAATTCGAGTTCCCTTCAGTGTTTCTAGCCTCCTCGAACGTGGAAACATGCCTTCGATACTTGTCTCTCGTTTTGGCGAATGTTGAGCCAAGGATTTCGGGAGATTATTGTTCTGTATGGCATTCAACTCATTGGTGAAAGCCGAGGAAGACCTTTCGAGCTCAAATCTGATGCGGAAGATGTTGAATATCACTTGATGGAAGAAAGCAAAGGCTGGACTACTTCTACTAGCATCCCTATATCGAGTAAAACTCCGGTCGAGGAATGTACTATATGCCTTGAAGACTTATGCAACGACGAAGAATCTATAGTGGCACATGATTGTTGTTGTCATGTTTTTCATAAACTCTGTCTTTGGCGTTGGATTTGGACCAAAAGCACTTGTCCTCTTTGTCCTATTTATTCAAGACCCAAATTTTTGGGATCTTAAGCTTTGTAACACGTCCATATGAATAATTAAATTTTAAAAAGAAAGAAGTGCAATTAAAAAGATGTCTATAAGCCTCGATTAAAGATAAGATGGGTTTAAAGGCCCATGTTTAACGATTTGTAAAGGCCCATGTTTAACGATTTGTAAAGGCCCATTACAGATTCTCCACCTGTGTATAGTTTATTGGGTTTTTTCCCGCAGTCGCCGCCGTCGACAGACAGAAGCTTCGTTTCTGCTGTCTCTGACTCGGTTATGGAGGGCGTGCTAGCCACGGCAGAGGGAAACGTACGCGTCTCCTTTTCTATATACGTTAACTAGTGATTTAATCTGATTCTGAACAGTCGTTTTCGTTCTAATCTGTTTTCTAATGGGTATTACAATATTAGGTTTTAGTAAAGCTGGTGAAGATAGCGCAGAAGCGAGGTTTAAAAGGCGAACATGGAACATGGAAGGAGTTTCTAGATTTTTACGACAAACAGCTCGGATCCTCAAGCTTGAGTGATCCTCCCAAGCGTAACCGAGATGATTTGGTCGCTTTTCTTACTACACTCAAGAAGAAGGAAGATTTGCAGGTTTTTAAAAAGACAAAACACACTCCAACAATTCTATATATAGTGTTTGATAATGATACTTGTTTAATCTCTGAAGTTACATACTTGTTTGATATTTTTATTATGTGTACTCTACTCTCAGCTGTTGGCTAGTGTTCTGAAACTCGAGAATGATCTTTTTGAGAAATTCAGAAAGATATCTCCGGATGAGACTGCTGAGCAGGTGTGGATTAAAAACATTATTAGTTTAGCTGTGTAATGCGATCAGGTTTAGTAAGTTGTATTCACAACTAATGTTGTTGGCAGTGCAGAGGCTAGTTCGAATGACTCTTACGCATAAGGAGTACCCATTAGACTACTTGTTCCCATCTAACGCTGAGGTTTGTGTTTAGCTTTCTTATTTTCATGTGGAATTAATGGGGAGAGTGATTGAATAAAAGCTGAGATCTTTGATTTCCAAAAGCAGGATTGGGTTGTAACAGGGCTTAGAAAGAAGAAGATGGAACCAACCAAGATCGAAATGATTGCCATTGATTGTGAAATGGTTAGATGGGAGTGAAGCTGTTGTTAGAGTTGCTGCAGTTGACCGTGATTTAAAGGTGATTCTTGACGAATTTGTTAAACCGCATCAACCTGTTGTTGACTATAGGACTTTCATTACTGGACTTGCTGCTAAAGATCTTGAACAGGCTACTCTCTCCGTGGTAGATAATATACAGGTGAGGTAGGTTGTCTATATATATAGACTCCTTTTTTTACGTTTTCAACAAATTGTTCTGATGACATCTACTGACTAAACTTTTGCAGGAAAAATTGCAGATGTTTATCTCTGAGGTACTATTTTGGTAGGTCAAAGCTTGAATAATGATCTTAAAGGTAAAGTAGAAATGGTCCAGCTCCTTCTAGGTTCTTATAAAAGTTTTACGTGCCCGACTTACTTATGATTGATCATCTCAGTACTGAAGATGGATCATGCCAGAGTAATAGATACTTCACTTGTGTTTAAGTATAACTATGACGGTACAAGAAAGCCTTTAAGACTTAAAAAACCTTCTTTGAATTATCTGTGCAAAGTAAGCATGTGAAAGCTCAATTCTCTGCTCATGATATGGTTCCTGACCTGAATAATCCCATTGTTTGTTTTACTTCCATTTTCAGTGTATATTGGGATATGAAGTGCAGAAAGAAGGTGTTCCCCACAATTGTGTTCATGATGCAGAAGCTGCAATGAAACTTGTACTTGCTATACTAGAGAATGGAGTAGAGACCTCGGTTCCACTATCTAAAGAGGTAAGTTGGATTGTCACAAACTTCATTAGTTCAAAATCTAAAATTATAAAAGCTTATCTTTTTGTCTGCTAAATTCTATATAGATGTTGGAAGCTGACAAGTCAAGGCTCTACCTTCATAAAATCCCTTGCAATGTTCCTTATGAAGAGCTAAATGGAATTGTATCCAGGGATATCCCACATGAAGTCAAGGTATGAATCCATCCAACATATACATTTTCTAATCCAAAATTCTTTATTTTAGTATATATATCTTCAAAAATTCATGCTAAAAATTCTTGTGGCAGCCGTTCAAGAAACAAGATCGTCACTACTATACCGCGATTGTTGTTTTTAATAGTCCAGAAGAGGCAAATCAAGCATTTGAAAACATTGCTGGAGACTTGGGAAAGGTATTTTAGCAAATCCATATCTCTGGTTATTTCACAGGTGAGGTGAGTGATGTATAATAATAATAAGTTGACACGTCTTTTCTCTTACAGGATTCGATGGGTTTGTCCCAAAAACAGGTCTTTCTAGAGCCGAGTTCATCAGGACCTACATCATATGTTCTTGTTCGTAAAATGGTCGAAGATGATTTGATTGGGGAAGTCTCTGCAGAAGAGAAGAATGCAAGTCCTAAGAAACGGAAGAGAGAATATGATTCTAAAGAGAAGATCAGAGATTTGACCAAAAAAACAAAAAAAAGAGAAGACCAAAGAGAGACGCAGATGTAAACCATCGCGTAGAAAAAAACAGAGAAGCTAAGTGAAACGAAGATAAGAAACCTCAAATGGTCTTGAAAAATCATTTAACCATGCCTCAATTTTGCGTTTGATAATCATTGATCCCGTCAAAGGCTCAAACCTTGTTTAATTTTTAGTTTGTTGCCAATTTATTATTGGATTTGTATCAGATTTTGCTAAAGACAAACCCCTCATATCTTGTGAAACCTGATTAACCAACATAGAGACTAACCCTGCTAGTAGCTGCTGGTTAGAAATTGGATTAACAAGCCATAATACATGGACACATCACAAAGCTACATCATACTTGTCAGATATTAAGAGTAGGGGAAGAGTTGCTCCGTTACAGCAATGTACATACCCCTAAAACACTAGAAAGTTAAAAACAGCAATCCTAGAGAGTCCTTTAATTTCTATCCTACAAATTAGAAAAAAGTAACAGGGGTCCTCCGATTTCAATGAGCTTCAGATCCAACTAATTCCTCTTTGCTTTGCGTTTTTTGTTTCACCATGGTAGTTCCTCTCCACCAATCTAAGTCTACAATTCCATACCTGCACAATAAAGGCAGATCAAACTTCAGTGAACTCATCCACGAAGCTAGAGAAGTTAAGAGAAGCAAGAGAATGCTATCTCGACTTTTTCTTGCAGGAGCAGGACCATCGAAAGCACAGAAGAAGCTCAAATGAAGTGACAAGGTACTAACATTATAGTTTGAGATCTTCTACAGACACATTATGCCATTTTAAGAGACAGTACCAGTAATAACCATGTAAAAGTTCCAAGCTTTAAGCTAATCTAAGCCACCATTAGTAACTTGAATATGCTAAGACTCTACAAAGAGGTCGATCATACAAAAGACAAAAGACCCTAAGGAGTGTACTTTACCTGAACCAACTCTACGTTTCCGTTGCTTTGATTTCTCAATCTCTAGTTGCATCTCCATCAACATGTTCAGTCGTTTTAACTCTACCTCCTTTGTAACTTCCATTCTCTGCTTCTCCAATTCAATCATCATCTGCTGCTTCTTAACTTCAATCCTCTCGTACACTTCCCCGAACTTCAGAATCGCCGAAGCTAGTTCCCTACACGTCGATCCTTCTTCACTCAGATCTACTTCTTCCACACGAGGATGCTTCCTAGCAACGAACTCCCAATCACCATCCTCGTCTTCATCATCATCATCATCGTCATCGTCAAGAGAGCTTTCGGATCCAGCTGGATTCAGATGATTAGGGTTCACAACAGGCACCACTGATTTGACAACCCCACCACCACGACCTGTCGATTTCTTTACAACAGGACCGATCAAGAAATCGAGGCGGTCAAAGAAACGCCAAGTCGACGGCGAGAGTTTAGCCTTCTCTGTTTTGTACTTCTTCTTCAATGTATCGATCCGGTTCTTACACTGTACGTCGGTCTTTGCACGGGCGTTATCGCCGTGTTTAGAGTTGACCGCGTCGGCGACATCTTTCCAGTCATTCTGCCGGAGGTTTCCGTGGTGGAGCTTGACGTAACGATTACCCCAAGCTTCGACCAGCGTCGCCGTCGCTTCTTCGCTCCACCAGTCTTCTCTTCCTAACTGCGGACGGTGGGAGCCACTCGATTTTGACTGCGGCGTCGTCGTAGTCGTCTCCATTCGTCGGGAGTACTTACTGCTAACGTGCGCACCGGGAGGAAGTTACGGCGTAGGATAAGATCGAAACAAAGGAAACGTTTTTTTTTTCTGGTGGGAGGAAATCGGAATGGGAGAGAAGAGGATTAAGTGTGGCCTGACATTGATGACCGGCGGATGACGTCATATTGGATTTTTTGTTCTCCGGTAAAACCTAACTAAACTCTTCTTGTTCTCTTAATTCGTTAGTACTTACGATTACACTGTTAAAACAAGGAACCTCATAACTTTTGTCGGCCCTCATAACTTTTCATTTATTTCATAATAAACCTCAAACTAAAAGATTATGTAAATAAACACATCCACAGTCTCTTATTGGTCCCAATTCAATTTAGCCAATAGTTATTTCTTTTTTGGTCTCAACGGCGATTATCTCATGCATTATTAGCATTAGCGTACAATTTGTAAGAAAATCCCAACATCTTTTCCCCATTTCCCACACGTAAATTTCTTCAGCTAATTTCACACATTTGTAATTTTGGCCGAGAGATAAGTAGAATATTGATTTATAAAGATTTTAAAATTATATTGATATTAGTTTGTGAATTTGTAGATTTTTAATAAAGAAATTGTATTATTGGTGTGTATAATTTTGTACAACAATTTCTTATATAATAGATTTTGTTGGTATGTTGATTATGTATTTCTATTACGCCCATGCTACAAAAATCTGAAATGTTAATTATCTAGAGAAACTAGGTTAGAATGCAGCTAATTTCCCAAAAAAAAAAAAACACAAAAATGCCAAATATGTCAACTTAAAGAGAAAATTTATGCTATTCTATAATCGATGCTACCAAATAATAAATAAGTAGTTACGTTGATTTTCTGTGAAAAATAGCTATAAAATAGATATGACAATTTGGATATGGTAATCACATAGATGGGCTTGTGGAAATACAAGGTTATGTTTTGGTTATTTATTGGGAATCTAAATTTATTGTCATGTTCAAGCTATCAAAGAATCTAACAAATATTCAAGAGATTGGTAGATTTACTTATAAAGATTTTAAAATTGTAATGATATTAGTTTGGGAATTTGTAGATTTCTAAATAAAGAATTTGTATAATTGGTGGGGTGATAATTTTGTACAATAATTTATATATAATATATTTTGTTGGGAGGTTGATTATGTAATTCTATTTTTAAAAATTTGTTATTTGAAGAGCTAAAGTGCTAGAACTTAAAACAAAATTTGTTAAACTATTATAGTGTTATTGGAAGTTTGAACAATTTTTTTCTACCATTTTAAATGGTTAAGTCATTTAACCGCAACAATCAAAACCATCTTTTTCCATTGTATTTTATCATCAACTAATCACATATATTATTGTTATAAAAAAAATCTCATCTTAAAAAATAATATGATATCCGAAAACGAGAGGGATCAATCAAATTCGGATCGATGGTTCTTCTTTATATATATATATACCTAGTGTGTCCCTCCTTATATTAATTGCAAAACAAATCCGACACTTTCAATAAATATGCCAAACAAACTCGTTATGAAAAGATTAGATAAATAAACCTTTTGTAATTAACTCATTTACAATCTCTTATTGGGGAAGGGGGGAGGGAGTCGAGCCAATAGTATCCGATTTTAGTCAAAAGCGAATTAGTTGAAAATATTTTGTCTTTGAATGTTTATAGTTTTTGTAACGGTTTTTATTTTTTATTTTTGAGAATCTCCTTTTTTATACATTCAAGATTTTGTAAAAATGGTTTTCCTAAAATTTAGAGAATTTTATTTTAAGAAGATTTGGACAATTTTCATTAATAAGCTAAAAACCATTGTAGGTGACTTTTTCACTTTTCCTATATAAAAGATATACCAAACATTTCTTTTTTTTTTCTTCTTTTATTTTGTAAAATCTAAAAACCAAAAACTAAAATCCAAAAACCAAAAACTATAATCTAAAACTAATAACCTTTAGTTTTATTTTTATTTTTATATCATGTTGGGCCTTTAGTTTTATTTTTATATCATGCTGGGCCTTCAAGTTTTACTTCTTTACTTTCTTTTTCTTTTGTTTTTTCCTTTTTAAAAAAAAAAAAACTTAAACCCAGGTTGCTGTGGATCTAGGCACAGCAGGTGTTTGATTAAATTCCTCTGAGAACATCTCTCTCTTTCAGTGAGAGCGAAATATTTCGATGCTTTTTTGAACTCATGCTTTGATATCTCTTTCACAAACTTTATCGGTTTCAGTTCTCTCTACTCAGTTCTTCCTCTGTCTCGCTCACTTATCGTAACTCGATTACGACTCTTTTTATCAGCGATGTCTGTAAAGCCCCGCCCACACAGATTTTAAATTTTTTTTTTTAAAATAGAAAAGACTAGGGTTTAAAGGCCGAAAGAGTGGGTGGGGAGATCACTCTGTCTCCATTGATTCTGTTTTCAATGGCTCCAGGGGTACGTCACCTTACCGTCCTCGGAAAGTTCAAACCTTTCGGTCTAATCGCCGAAGCTACCGACGGTAAATCACCGGACGAGAGTAAAGCCGATTCCTATCAGTATGAACTCTTCGATCCTGAGCTCACTGGCGAGCGAGACGATGCTGATTGCAATGAATCCAACTTCTCCCGGCAGAGAGAGCACGAGCTCTTCATCCGAGACAACTGGTAAGAAGGGTGTGGATACAATTTTGACTTTAAGCAGTGTGTGTGTATACAATTGGCTGATTACTCTTATCTATAACTATGCACCCACTCCATTAATTTGTCATTGATAATGCAAATTTTGATTTTGATGATAGCATAATCTGGAGCAGCGGTTCACGCGTGCTCAAGCGCTTTACCTTGTCTTCTCCCGTCATTAAGGTAATCTCCATAACAAGTTTTGAGTATATCCCCAATGTAAACACTGTTTTAACTCGTAGTTTTTTTTTATGCTATAGGCATGCTGGAGCCACCTCGGTCGAGGGAGAGAAGCTTTTCTTTGTGTCTTTCAAATTGGTTGCGTAACAATATACAACACATCAGGTAATTGTGGCTACATCCCTACTTATCCGACAAGACCCTAATGGAGTCTTATATGGTTTTGCTTCTAACGTGTTCCACATAGTGTTTGTATATTTGTGGAATCGGATCATGTGGAATAGATTTCATGTGCATTGATCGCTTTTTGAACGTGTTCAAGTAGATTGATTAACTCAGGCTCTTTATATATATATTGCTTTTTCTTTTTAACTTGTTGGCTCTGTATATATATTGCTTTTTCTTTTAACTTGTTGGCTAGATCTTAATCAGTTCCATTTGTCTCTTTTCTGATGTAACATGTGCTGAGGTAATTACTTTTTGATCTTTGGCATTTGTTGGCAACAGGCGAAGTTGTATCTGTTCCACTTTTGCGTACTGTCAAATCAATATGGCCTCTACCATTCGGTCTACTTCTTCAACAAGCTGCTGAAGTGACTCCATCCGCACATGTTCCACTTTCGTCTGTTATCCCCATCCTTGGTTCTCGTGAGATGCTGCGCCAAAGAAAAGAAGTTGGGAATAGTTCCCAACAAAAATTCCATTCCCCAGTCGCGCATGACCTTGTTAGCAAAAGAGATATGCCATACATTTCTTCCCATCTGATTCTAAGAGATCCATTAGAGGAACCTGGGGTAAATGAACTCATCATTTTGTAGATAATCCTTGTTACTTTATTCCTACTTGATTCTAGTCTATCGGTGCCTGAATTATTTCTTTGTTGTTATCAATAGCACAAATATATTTTTCTGTGATGCATTATTTGGTTATACTTTGCATCTGCTGACTCATCTACTTACTTTTCAGCCAACCTATATAGAAGAGAGGGGGAAATTGAACATAATGAAGGACTACGATGAGAGAACAATTTGGACAAGTGACCATCTACCTCTTATGACGTCATATAATAAAGGTTTGTTAGTTTCGTCTCTGATCAGGCTGTGCTTGGCTCATGCTCTTAGTTTTCATTGAAATACTTTGTCTTGGGTTTTCAGGCAAGATGCAACATTCTGTGTGGGCAGCCGAATTTATAGAGTCAAACCCTGAAGCTTCTGCTTCATGTTCAAGCGGCGTCGTTCCTGATGCTGTTCTCCCGAAGCGGGTTTCTTTTCGCAGAATATGGCAAGCCAAAGGTGCGAAGAAAGCAGCATCTAAGGTGACAAATCTATCTGATGAAGACTGTTTATGTATTTTGCTAGGCTACTTGACAAGTTTTAGGATCTCTTTTTCTAAAATGTGGTGAGTGATCCGTGACTATGTTCTCCTGCTAACAAAATCAGGGCTTAAAAAACTTTCTCTTATAAGTTTTGGGGGTCTCTCCTATGATGTTAAATGGATGCGCAAATAAAAATTGACCGCTCAGATATCTTGATTTAGGATAGCTTTCTTATTTTTCATGTTCTCTGAGCATTCTAAGCCACCACTTTCATAAAGATAGATTTCTAGAGCTTCCAGTTTTAGCTTTGGGGCCAGAGCTAAGTCCCTTCCCCATTGTGGTGCTCGAACTCGAGATCCGCAAGCCTCCCCCTAGAGGACCCGCAGCCTTGAGGGCATGTTACCAATGCTGAGTCTGCACTTTGTATATTTGTGTTCGTGTTGTTGAATGTGTTTCAAATGGATATATTATACTTTTGGACTTTCATTGTTGTTTGTTGATTGTGGATGCGAGAGAGTTGCTTGGTTCTGATACTGAAATTTTTACTATTTTTATTTTGTTTTTACAAGTGCCATAAAATATATTTCAGGTCTTTTTGGCGACTGATAATGCAGTCCCAGTAATTTGCTTTCTGATATTAGAACAAAAGAAGCTATTATCGGTGGGACTCCAAACTGTTGAAATCAATAACGAAATTCTGTTCGACGTTAAGCCTGATATGAGCTGGAGTGCCCCTGCGATTGCTGCTGCACCTGTTGTTGTGACACGTTCTCGGTAAGTTCCTATTTTCAATTTTTTTGGCCTTTCGCCACTGTTAATGAGACTATTTCTGTCATCATATGATGAGTTTGAAATTGCTTCTAACATTTTCTTGCAGAGTGAAAATTGGACTGCTTCCACATTTGGATATCATTGTTTTATCTCCAGAAAATGACCTCTTTCTCTATGTAGGTTCTTGTTACGTACTATACCAATTTCTTTTGTTAAAATTTTCCTAATGTAGTATGTTTAATTTGTCATATTATTTGCAGTCAGGAAAACAATGTCTCTGTAAATATGTATTGCCTTCCTGGTTGGGAGAAAGTATTGGTTCTGGGGATGGAGAGTCTGCAAAGACAGATACAGATTTCAGGGACCTGAAGATCACAGGATTGTCTGATGCTGTGTTGGGATGTATCAATCTATCAGTTAACCATTCACAGGTATGCCAGACAGACATCAATCCTTCTAAAATTAAAAATGATTAGTCTTGTCAACCACCATGGTCATTCCATCCTTATGAACCCAAATCACGTGATTGTTTTAGCTGGATGTACAGATCCAAACTTCAGTATTTGTTTATTTGGTTAGTCTAGTTGTCATGTTTAAATTATCGTCTAATACCTTACTCTTGTAGATCTTTCGGTGTGCCTTGACTCGTGAACCTTCATCTTCACTTGCAAATGATTGCATAGCAGCCATAGCTGTGGGATTACGATCCGATCTGTACAATTTGTTTCTCTCTCTTCTTTGGGGAGATGGTCATTCTGACCAGCAAGGTTCCAGTATTCATTATGAATGGGAAGCTTTATGCAACATATTTCTGGGGATCTGTCAAAAGCCTACTGCTGTGCATCCGAAGCAACCCAAACCATCATCAGAGTCCTCTTGGGAGTTTCTTCTCAGCAGCAAATTTCATAAGACCTACTCTAGGTTTCACAGTGGTATTACTTATATAAATCCTTTGGATCTGGAAGGAATTGTCCCATTTGATTCGAAGATTGATAGTGAAGAAATACCGGGCAGCTCACGTGAATTAATGGTCCAGAGTTTAGATTGTCTCCATGCAGTTTATGAGAGCTTGAAGATGGATAATCTACGGAAACAGTAAGCACATTCGTTTCACAAAGCTTTGTTTCGTGTTCTTTACCTGTTTTTCGTACAAATGATTAATTTTCTCAGATTGGTAACTACAAAAGAGTTGTAAAAGCCAATCTTGCATCGACAACAGTAGTTTTATGCCAAAATTTATTATCATTCCTCTGTATAGTTTCTCAAAGAAACCTGACGTTTGATAGATCAGAAGAAGAGTTAAGATTGTTTATGTATGTGAGTTACTCCTTCAACTTTTGACATCTATGTGTAGGGATTTGCATGACTTGGCAATTTTGTTGTGCAATATTGCCAAGTTTCTGGATGAGAAGTGTTACATAGATCACTACATACGTGATTTTCCTCGTCTTTCCAAAACTATTGGGGCGTGCACAACCCTTTCTTCTATCAGGAAACCTCCAAATTTATTTAGATGGCTTGAGAACTGTTTAAGACGCGGATGTTTATCCACAAACCTTGATGACCTCCCAGATTTGATCCGTAGAGATGGGTGCTCCATTGTCAGCTGGGCAAGGAAAGTTGTTTCTTTCTACAGTGTGTTATTTGGTGATAAGCCAAAAGGACGGACACTTTCATCAGGTGTCCCCTGTAATGTTGCCCCAGGATCATACTCCAGTAACGAAGAACTCACTATCTTAGCTATGGCAGGAGAGAGATTTGGGCTTCATCAGCTGGATTTGCTACCTTCTG
Source organism: Camelina laxa (assembly GCA_024034495.1). Classification (NCBI taxonomy): domain Eukaryota; kingdom Viridiplantae; phylum Streptophyta; class Magnoliopsida; order Brassicales; family Brassicaceae; genus Camelina; species Camelina laxa. The sequence goes on from CM043881.1 coordinate 1,935,313, forward strand.
GTGTGTCTCTCCCGCTGAGACATGTAAGTTGGAAAGATACTTGTGGATCTTAGGAGTGTTTAGGTGGAAATGATAAACTATTGATAGCTTCTACTATGTGATGATTTTCATGTGGTTTTCCTGGGTCAGCCTACTTGTTCCATCTTTTGCCTAATAATTTGGTCTGTATTTTGTAGGCACTGGATAGCTGTCGGGAATCTCCTCCAGCTGACTGGCCAGCAATTGCTTATGTGCTTCTTGGCCGAGAAGATATGGCCCAATCCGTCTTCAGAAATTTGAGTTCATCCAAGGAATTTGAGATGCAGTCAAATACGAATTTGATATCGATGTCCATACCTTACATGCTGCATTTGCATCCAGTAATCGTTCCATCCTCTTTATCTGAGTCGATTGGCTTGGAAAACACTAAAATTGAGGATACAAATTCAGTGGATGGTTCTGTAATAGATGGAATGGAGCATATCTTCAACTCCTACACACAGTTACGGTATGGCCGAGATCTACGGTTGAATGAGGTATATCTGTCCCCCCATTTGGCTTTTAATTCGTTAGTGCAATGATCACAATGTTAAATGCTCGAAAAGGTATCTGTAGTGTGCCATATAGAATTTTGCATCTTTTGTAGCTATACTGCCCCTTAAGTAGTGTGTTGCATTGTTCTAAATTTTTACACAAGGCAATTTGTTTGCTAGTAGTGCACTCTGTACCTCGTCTTACTGGTTATATATGAGATGATGTTGACATACATATGTGTCTGCTATTAGGTTTGGTGTCTATTGCATTGGAATTTTGCCACTACTTTATTTTCTATATTAGTGGATGATTACAAAGTTTCATACTATGTCATCATCCCTCATTCTGTTATGCCTTGCTGATTGGCTATTCAAATGCTACCATCTCCCCACCCATATACTTCTATAAACCCATATTATTTCTCATGATGTTCCCCTTTTCTTTTTCATATTCCTTCTCATGTTAGGTTCGGCGTCTTTTGTGCTCTGCAAGACCGGTGGTAGTTCAAACGTCTGCTAACCCTACTATATCAGATCAGGAGCAGCAACAGGTACTAATCTAGAGATGTTCATTTCTAGATAATATTTTTACTTTCTAAAACTAACTACTATACTAAAATAAAAGTTAGGAGAGAACTAAAGAAGCTATGATTCAGTAAAATCATGCCATTTTTTAAAAAACTTTTTTAACACAAAATCTTTTATTATGCTAAATTCTTTTTAGAATTCCGTTTAAAAATATTTTGGTACTACTAAAAATATGTTGGGAGAAGAGCATGCTACAATATGATAAAAATATATACTTTCATTGTAGTTACGAAATTAATTCTAAATTACTTATTAGAAACTGAATTTAGATGCAGTTGCACATGTATTTTTTGACAGTAGAAGCAAGCGGTTTAGTTTTTGCTGAACTCGCTGTTTTAGATCTTCATGGACTCCAAGTCTCTCTCTTTAGTGTTTATAATGTTGCGTTGTTTTTTCGCTGGGGTAGGACCAGCTTTGGCGCATAGCACAGAGGACTGCTGTGCTTCCCCTCGGGCGTGGAGCATTCACATTATCAACAATACACACTCTTTTAACTGAGGTAATTTTCTATCTGCTGTTGGAGCTAGACATGGTTCTTATCACTTGTAATTACTATATGAAGATTTATATCCTCTCTGAAATTTTGCAGGCGTTTACTGTACCAAAGCTTGTTTTAGCAGGTCGACTGCCTGCTCAACAAAATGCCATTGTACGTAAAACTGTGGTTATGATTTAGCAGGGGAACTATTACACATTACGAAACATGTTATTTACTCTAATTTAAATGGAAAAACGTGTTGCATTGGATTGTGTTATTATATATTTCTTGAAATTGCCATATCGTGCAAATTGTAACTTCCATCTTCATAATAACAAAATCCATTGCCATTTTAGCCACTCCTGTAATTAAGGTTGCATGTTATTCTTAACAGGTTAATCTAGATCCAAACATAAAGAATATCCAAGAACTTAAGACCTGGCCGGAGTTTCATAACGCTGTTGCTGCTGGGTTGCGACTGGCTCCGCTTCAGGTTTGTGTTGTATATTGTCATGACGTGTTATGTATCTTTGTTATTTTTGCATCTATGAGATGACTCTAAAAGAGTATGTGAATAACGTGTGTGGTACGTGATCGCACAATGTATATTTATCATGCAACAAGTACCATTTCTTCATCCCGACCACAGCTGACAGACACAACACATTTAACTCAGTTATGTTTCTTTTTACATTTTGGTGCAGGGAAAGGTCTCCCGAACGTGGATTAGATACAATAAACCTGGAGAGCCAAATGCTGTTCATGCTGGACTTCTGTTTGGACTGGGATTACAGGGATATTTGCATGTGTTGAACCTTAGTGACATATACCAATATTTAACTCAGGTTTATTTCTATTGGCTCTTTTTTCCGCTTAGTTATTTTTTTTTGTACCTGCTATTGGTTAATAGTAACTAGTTAGGCCTAATACATATCCTATTCTTTGATGGGGATATATATGTGGATGCCTGCTGAATTGAGCATCAAGTTACTAGGGCTCTTGATCGAAGTTATTACTAGTTTTACCCGTTTGCCCCATTTTTGGATTAGCACGTATAGTTGTGACCATATATGTTGGCTAAGTGAGGAGATATGAATGCAAGTATGCAACATTGGATGTCACTATTATTTGTGGAGACTGGAATATATATCTATGTCTACCTCAATTAATAATTGTGGTCGTTTTATTATCAGCCTTAATTATATCACATATGGAAGTATTGTACCTGGGTAAATTTCTCCGTTTGATAAGTTCAAACACAAATTTATTCTTATCTACTTTCTAATTTACCTTAATCACTTCCGTCCTTTTCCTTTGTCGTTTAGGACCATGAAAGCACTACAGTAGGTTTGATGCTTGGTCTGGCTGCTTCATACAGGAGAACAATGCAACCTGATATTGCAAAGGTAGATATTCAGCTGCTTCATTTTCTTGACTATTTGGTGGTCTGAGGCTCATATCTTAGATTGGCCTCTGAGTATTTTTTGTTGATAGTGTGTCAACCAAAACACTTTTTTGTTTGTTTAGGATATCCAAATTCTTCTAGTTACACACTACTTTGGGATCTACCTATGCTTTCTGGTTTTTTTAGATCTAGACTACATGAAATGGTGGATGATCAACTTCTTCTGAAAATGTGAACTTTTCATTTAAGCACTGAAAGATGTTAATATTTCTTACTACCATAATACTTAAATAATTTTCAGTCTTAGAACTGGAAGATTTAAATGTATTTGGCGTGCCCTGTGTGACTCTGTTTAATCCTTTCCCTAAGAATTTATTTTTGTTTGCATACAGGCTCTCTTTTTCCATGTTCCGGCTCGATACCATGCTTCATATGCTGAGTTTGAGATACCAACCCTTCTACAGGTACAGATTGCTGTAATTTTTGACTAACTGAAAGTGATTAAGTATCTACAAGCATTTACTGAAATTAGGAGTTGGATGACAAGCAGTTGCAATGGATTTTACCTGCATATCCTAAAAGTAAAGCTATTTTTTCATGTCACATAACTTCAATTATTTTGTTATTTGAGTTTACAATTGAAATTAGCAATCTGTGTCTGATTTTATATTCCAACATTGTTAGTTCTGGCAATATCTTAAGTTTCCTTAAAAATCAATTGATTTTAATTATCTCTACAGAAGTGATGATCAGTGAATATAGTTGATAGAGAAAGTAGGACTATGTTTAACTAGTGTTATTTTTTCGTAATATGCTATATTCAACTATTTTACAGGCTGCAGCTTTAGTCTCCGTTGGTATGCTGTTTGAAGGATCAGCACACCTCCGGACAATGGAATTACTTTTGGTAATCTTTCTTGCATGTTTATATATTTCACTTGATATAGCATTCTTCCTGTCATCAAATATCATTCTAATCGTTATAGTATTATTCAATGTGAGGCTCGTGTTTTAAGCACATTTGTTAGTGAATTATTGTTTGTAAAGTATCTTTTGGATGTTTCAGGACTAATTAAAAAGCGTATATCTCTAGTTTTTGTTGGTCAAATTCAGAACATGTTCTACGTTGTCCATAGAACCTTCTTTCCTTGTTTAGAAATATTTTTCTCTTATTTCTAATCATCACCACATTCTTTGTTATTTTTATTTATAGGAAATAGGTGGATACATGATACAATTTTTTATACAGATTTGCTTTCCTCAGCATCATTAATTTTTTTGTTATAGTTAAGTGCACCTTTGATACAATTACAGTTGGTGTATGAACTTCTAGCAAGTTAAAAGGTTTACGAACTCCCTTAGTTTAGTTGTGGATTTATTCCTACATGTACAATCTTGGACTGAGTTAAAAACATCAATGAAGTTAATGCATATCTTTTACTTGGCAATTTAGTTCGCTGCAATCCCAGTGGATCGTCTCTTATGTTTCAGATCCCACTTTGTACATGTTCTCAGGGTGAAATTTGCCGCAGAAGTGCAGGGGACAATGTCCTCGAAAGGGAGGGTTATGCTGTATCCGCAGGATTCTCACTTGGTCTTGTTGCTCTGGGTATGTCTTTTTAGTTTTTTGCTACTGAAATTTTTTTCTTCTGTTTACGCTGACTCTGCGTTCTTATTGGCTCAAGGCCGTGGAAGTGATGCGCTCGGTTCCATGGACGCCGTTGTCAATCGCTTACTCCAGTATTTAGGAGCAAAAGAGGTTAATTGCTCTGGATTTCACCTTAACTGTATTCCACTCTGAATCATATCACATTGGATTTGTAAACAGTGTCTTTGATTTTCTTGCAGGAAAGATCTGTCCTTGCACCATCACATGAAGATTACCGAAGTGCTGCACAGGTTTGCCTGCAAATCTGTTCTTCCATATTCCTATGTGAAGCTTGTATTGTGCATAAACACGTGCTTCAAACACTAACCGAATTCTAACTATATGGGTATCATAATTTTCTATCTCAGATAACAGACGGAAACACTTCCAATGTTGATATAACTGCTCCTGGAGCAATAATCGCTCTCACCTTAATGTATCTTAAGGTGGGTTTTGACAATGGTTTAACTAGATTAACTGATTCGAACTTCAGCCTTTCGAGCTTTTTCTTTTTGTGTTTTTTTTTTCCTGTGGACTGGACTCTTTCAGAAAGCTTTATAATGTTTGTTGCAGACAGAATCAGAGGTCATCTTCTCAAAGCTCTCTATTCCACAAACACATTACGATTTAGAGTGTGTAAGGCCTGATTTCATAATGCTCCGTGTCATTGCTCGGAACTTGATAATGTGGAGCAGGTAATATTTATTTTGCCTTAATTAGGTGCTGTAATTGATACTTCTAAGATATTAGTCTAATAGATTTTGTATTATAGGATCTGTCCTACTTGTGAGTGGATTCAGTCTCAAGTTCCTGAAGTTGTCAAAAATGGTATCAGCCACCTCCGAGATGACATGGATGATATGTATGAGGTGGATGTTGAAGCCCTTGTGCAGGCATACGTCAATATAGTGGCCGGGGCCTGCATTTCACTAGGTATATAACATAATTTTTATGAGACATCAGTCTCTAATATCTCATGATAATTATGACATGTATTGTTGTTTCTGATAGGGCTGAGGTTTGCTGGTACGAGAGATGGAAATGCTCGGGATTTACTTAAAAACTATGCTCTCTATCTTTTGAATGAGGTATATCATCCATGGAAAATTTGTAGTTGTTACTTCTTTTTCTCTCAAATGCTAATAATTCTCTGGGTTTTCTTCTGATCATCTCTCTGTGAGCTTATATGTTTCGATGTATGTAGATCAAGCCTCTTTCTGCTACACCTAGAAATGCATTTCCAAAGGGAATATCCAAATATGTTGATCGGGGAACGCTTGAAATGTGTCTTTATCTCATCATTATTTCTCTGTCAGTGGTAATACTTCTTTTCAAGTCTCCTGTCGAACAATATTCATTTTTCAAGTCAGTAGCTTTATGTCAAAGAACTCACTTGTATAGGTCATGGCGGGATCAGGAGACTTGCAAGTTTTTCGGTTGTTGAGATTTCTCCGCAGCCGAAACTCTGCTGATGGACATGCAAACTATGGCACGCAAATGGCGGTAAGCATTTTTGTGCAAAATTAAGGTTCCTTCGTTTCATGTAATTCAATTTCCTAGCATTTTCTTTCTCAAGTTGGAATATTAAAATATATTTCTGGAGCAGTAAACATTAAAAAAAATCTCAGGTCACTAAGCACTCATAAAAAAATAATGCGATCACAAAATGTGAGACTTTTGAGACCACGCTTAGGATTGGATACTTCTTGTTGATCAAATTCATTCTATCATTTTTCTTTTAAAGTATGAGACATCATAGTTTTCTTTCCTTTAGGTGAGCTTAGCCACAGGTTTCTTGTTTCTTGGAGGTGGTATGCGGACCTTTTCAACGAACAATGGCTCAATTGCTATGTTGCTTATCACTCTCTACCCACGGTTGCCTTCTGGACCAAATGACAACCGTTGTCACCTCCAGGCAAGTTGACATCTCTTATTTATTCTTTGCATCACTCTTTTTTGTCTTTGGTGTGGTTGCTGTCTCTGTCTGATGACAATTAATAGAAGCAAGAGCTTCTTTTCTATATATAATGTTACCCAAAACCAATCAATTTGTTGATTTTGATATCAAAGACATGCCAAAGTTGGAAGTTGGTTTCTAACTTTTATTGTCATATCCGTGCTTTTACCAGAATACATCTGACAAGGTGATTTTTGCTTTTTCTAGGCATTCAGGCATTTATATGTCCTTGCAACGGAGGCGCGTTGGCTGCAGACTATTGATGTTGATTCCGGTCTACCTGTTTATGCGCCTCTAGAAGTCACTGTGAAGGAAACAAAACTTTATTCAGAAACAAGATTTTGTGAGATTACTCCGTGCATTTTGCCAGAGCGTGCTATTGTAAGAAAAGTTCAACAGCTTACCCTCAGTTCCCCTGCATATTTTTATTAACAGAAAAAGATTACAAAAGTTTTCTTGATTCGCATGCTCACACTGCTTTATACATAGATTATGAAAATTATTTAAGTTTTTTCATGAAATACCTTCTCACCGATTCTATCTGCTTGTTTTGCTCACCTTCACCTAAAAATGTATTTGTATTCTGCAGCTAAAGAGAATTTGTGTCTGTGGTCCCCGATACTGGCCCCAACAAATTGAGCTAGTCCCAGAAGGTGATTGATGCATTTGCTTGTATATATTCCATTTTTTTCCTTCGTTATTCTGTCTAGCTTGTTTTAAGATAATTTTATTTTGACTATGTAACACAGAGAGAAATTGGTGGAGCTTTGGGGACAAGAGTGACCCCTTCAATTCTGGTGTTATTTATGTCAAAAGGAAGGTAGGAGCTTGTTCGTATGTTGACGATCCAGTTGGGTGTCAGTCACTACTTTCACGAGCAATGCATAAGGTTGTATACTCCATCATATACTCTCAGCTCAGATAGATTAATTTTTAGTCATAAAAAAACGGTTTCTGATACAGGTTTGTATGCTTTTGGTGATGCAGGTTTTTGGTTTAAGAACTCTGGGGGAATCTAATATGCTTGCTAATAGTCATAGAGAACTGGATTCTGATAGTGTCGATCACTTGGTCAGCACTTTCTCATCGGATCCAAGCCTAATAGCCTTTGCACAGCTGTGCTGTGACAAATCTTGGAATAACAAGTAAGTACATTTGTATAGGGTTGATAAACATTTATTTGGCCTGAATGTCCATAAGTCATAAAAGAGTTCATTCTAACAAATTCATTTATGCAGATCTGATTCTGATTTCAAGGAGTTCTGCCTGCAAGTGTTGTTTGACTGTATAAGTAAGGATAGACCAGCTCTGTTGCAGGTAATTGTAACTTAAGGCCACCTAACCCTATAATGATTCAATGGTTATTACTGTGTGGAGCATTTATGTTGTAGTTTATTTGGCATGTGTAATGTTCTAATCTTGAGTATATGTCACACAGGTTTATTTATCCTTGTATACAACCATTGGTTCAATGGCTGATCTGCTTGTCAAAAGCGATAGTAACGTGTGTGATTCACTTTCCATCTCAAGTCTCAAGGTACTTTTTCTGCAACAATGGAACTGAAAAATACTAGTATTGATATACATTTTCGTAACAACCTGCTTTGCGGTCCTATCTTTGGATGTTATAATATTTTGATGATATCAGGTTGCTCTAGCCTACAACGAGGCGGTATCAAGTGGAAGATTGAGCTCTTCAGGTGGCTTTGTACAATCGATCTTCTTAGCAGCGCTGAGAAAGAGATGTGAAGAGATATTGAATTGGTCACCGGTGCTGAAGATTAGTTTGAGGAACTATCTGACGACAGAAGCATGGCCTGATGATGAGTATAACTCAAAGTTGCAGAAAGATAGAATCATTCTGTCATGGTATTTGAAATGGTTCAGCGTACCATCTCCAACGATCATCAAAGCAGCAGTGGAAAAAATCAAATCCAAATCTAAAAACTCAACTTCGGCTATACCTTTGTTGCGGTTGTTGTTACCAAGCACGCATATCAGTGCAATTAATGAAATTGATAGGGTCTATTTTTTTAACTCAAATGAAACAACAGTAGTATTGTGAAAACATGATTTCGTCGTACTCCCTTCGTTGTTGGGCTGTTAATTATTGTAGTGAGATTAATTTGTTGGAGCAAACGTCTCTTCTTGGGAAAAAATCATGGTCAATTTGAAATAGATGATGGTGATTAGTGGTGGGCATTCGGGTATCGGTTCGGGTTCGGTTCGGGTAATTCGGGTTTCGGGTAATTCAGGTTTATAATTTATAGAATCATATAGGTATTATGGAAATTTCGGTTCGGGTTCGGTTCGGGTTTTTTCGGTTTCGGATCGGTTTGAGTATTTTTTTGGAATACCGAAATATATCTAATATGTTTTGGGTTCGGTTCGGTATAAGTATTTTTTACCCATTTAGAACCAAAATACTCATACATAACTAAAATACCCTATATATAAATTGAATAACTATATCAAATTTCATGAAGTTATAATTAAAAAATCATACCAAAATAACTAAACCAAAGTTAGAAACTAAAGATAGGCAAAACAAGCAAGAGAAAATATAATCCAAAAGTCTAATCCAAAACATAAACAAGTAGTAGAGTAGTAACATCCAAAATCAAACTCAAAAGTCTTATTTATGATAAAACCTTATTTAGAAACAAGATTCTCCGGATGTTATTTTAGTTAATCCCGCGAGAGAAAGTGCTTAACATATATATCTTGCTTAGCTTTACGTTAGCATAGAAAGACATTAATTAAGAAGCGAACCGGTTCCAATTTACACCCAAAAAAAACGGACCGTTCCATTATTAGGATACGAACCGAAATTCATGGTTAAGCCCGAAACCGGTTTAAGAAAACACAAAAAAACTGGGACACGACTTGAGTGAAATTCAAATCGAATCGGTCATCCTCCTCGTCTCTCTCTGACTGACTCTCTCAAATTGAATCTGAAGTTTGTTTTTTTTTTTTTATTCTGCGATCAAATTCCGACGAACAAAACTCTCTTGCCTCCGCCGTTTTCTCCGTCTCGATTGAAAAATATTATCCTTGTTCATAAGCGACAATTTGATCACCGAAGGACTTGAGCAATCGGCTCTCATCTCTTCTTCTTGATTTGGCTCGACGATGTTCGTCAGAAAATTTCTGCAGAAATCCTCCGGCAGTCAGAATCCTCCTCCTCCTCCTCCTCGGGTATCCCATCCTTCAGCTCTTTTTTTTTTTAATTCTACTATCTAATCGTGAGGCTTGGAGTTTCACACTCGGTGTACTACTAGCTTAGCTTTTTTGCGTTCTGGGCTCAGCTGTAATTTTGTTTTGGGTTTTGTCAAATTTGATGCCTTTTAGGTCTAAAAGTTATTAAATTTGTATAAATTTTTCTTTCAAATGAATAGATTGCGCTTATGTAGTCGATGTCACCCATATATGGCCACGAATCTAGGATTGAGAATATATGTTGGAGACGATAACTTCAGGAAACGAAATTTGTACTTATATGAATTCGATCATTGATATGGTTTGAGAGAGAGAGAGAGACAGAGATGTCTCCTTTAGGATTGTACGGATGCTACTTACCTTATTATGCATCACACCAAATACATTGGTTGTCTTTAAACTCCATGATTCACCTTACACATGTAGTGTGAATCTTTGCAGGGATGTTTGGTAGCAGAAGACCTGGATCCCCATATTGTCACCCACTGTGGGATACCTTCGACGGCATCTCTTCTTGCCTTTGACCCTATTCAATGCCTCTTGGCTGTGGGAACACTGTAAGTTCTTGTCTAGGACTGTGTATTTTCTTCAACAGTCTTACTTTAATAACCAGTGTAGTTCAGTCCAAAACAAACATCGGTGTATGCCAAGGAGATTATGGTTGAGATGAAGGGGAGGAATTGTACTAAAAGTTTGGCTAATTGAATCATTCTTGAGTCTTTCTAGCTACCATAATCTCTATGATGAGAGAAACAACTATCTCCCTTGTTTCTATTTTATTTGGACTTTTTAAAGAATAGTGTTCTTTCTGTTAACCCTTTGCAGGGATGGAAGGATAAAAGTGATTGGTGGCGATAACATCGAGGCGATCCTTGCATCTCATAAGCAGTTACCTTTCAAAAACTTAGAGGTTTGTGGTATTCTGTTTATCTCTTGATATTTTGAGAGCCTATGATCACGTTCAGTTTCGAGATATTGGTGTCTGATTATAGCTTCTGTAGTTCCTTTTCTATTTCCTGACGTGCTTTGGTAGCTGAAATCTCTATCTTCTTAATAATGATTTACAAGAATTTCAATCACATAATAAACTAAATTTCATATTCAAATATCCTTTGAGTCAATGTTATTGAAGTGTTGTAGTGGGCTGAAATGGTTTCTCTTTAGTCTTCTGGATAGATCAACTTAGGTTCTGAACTTGGGACAGTCCAATCGCTCTATGATTCCAATTATTTGTAATCCACTTGACATTTTATCTGTATTGTTTACAGTTCATGCAGAACCAAGGCTTTCTTGTCAGCATCTCAAACGAAAACGAGATTCAGGTAATAGTTCAGTGGGATGTTCGAAATTTCTTTATTATCAGCTGATGTCGTCACTTCTGTATGGCTTTCTTGACTCTCGCCTTAGAGTCATCTACTCCTTATTTTTCCCAACAACCTATTTGATTGGTTTCATCAACAAAGTTTTCCTATTTATTAGGTGTGGGACTTGGATCTTAGGCAACCAGCATCAAGCTTACAGTGGGAGTCAAACATTACTGCGTTTGCTATCCTTCATGGCACTGGCTACATGTACTGAGCTGATTTTAGGATTACAATTTGGAGCAGTAATATTCCATTGATAGATACTGTAATGTATTAAACTGTGTTTTTTATCTCGTTCACAGGTATGTTGGTGATGAGTACGGTATGGTGTCTGTTCTAAACTACAATGCTGACGAAGGGAAATTACTGCAGCTTCCTTATTATGTTCCAACTGATGCTTTAGCTGGTATGGGGTTCCTCTTTTAATGTGATGATCAAACGTGTTTAGAAGCACTACTGAGTTTAGAGAGTTTTAGTTTTCAGCTCTTAGTCATTACTTTTTATTAGTGGTCTATCTACCTTCACAAAAAATTTCGCAGAGTAAATCATTAGCAGGGAGCCATAACCACTTGGTAGTTCAGATTTAATGCAAAAAGATAAAGACCTCCAATGTTGCATTTAAGTTACTCTTTCAAACTTATTTTCTCCCATTTTCCTCTTTGTGCAGAAGCAGCGGGGCTGTCATCTCCTATTGATTATCCGGTTGTTGGAATTCTTTCACAGCCTTGTTCAAGGGGAACTAGGTGAGATTTGTTCGGATATCATGCTTGTTCTTTTACCTATGAATGGAAATTATTGCTAGATAAGTTCATTATTTCAAATTTAATCATTGAACTCAAGTGCCTCTTTTTAAAAGTCTTCATTTTGCTATGCTATGAAAGTGTATTATAAGAAAGAATGCGATCTTTCTTATAATTAGTTTTCATGAATTACCCTGCAGATTGTTGATTGCATTTTCAAATGGATTGCTTTTTCTTTGGGATGCATCAGAAGATCGTGTTGTGTTAGTACGAGGAAACAAAGATCTACCTGTGGAGGGTAAAACAGTCGGTGATTCTCTTGAAGCCTCACATGATGAGTTTTCTGATCTTGAACTTGATGGAAAAGAGATAAGTTCTTTGTGTTGGGCATCAACTGATGGTTCAGTTCTCGCTGTTGGCTATGTGGATGGGGATATATTATTTTGGGACTTTTCTGATGGGCAAAAGGGGAACCCATCTAATCACGTTGTTAAGTTACAGTTGTCTTCGGCTGAGAAAAGACTTCCTGTCATTGTTATGCATTGGTGTTTGGATGTATCTCGCAAGAGTAGTGGTGGAAAACTCTTCATCTATGGTGGTGATATCATTGGATCTGACGAAGTACTTACGGTAAGAACTCAGCTTATCAAAACGTGTATAGCACAGATTGGTGATCTTGGGTCAATTATAAACCGAGTTTCTTTCCAAAGAGAAACATACGAAAAGAGTCACAATTTTTCTTCTGAACATGTTGCATTTTCACGGTACAAGGGAATCCCAAACATGAATCGTACCTTGTATTTGCAAATGTATAGCCTAATATGATGTCCTTTTCCTAATCACCATGTGCAGATGTTAGGTCTTGATTGGTCTTCAGGTATGGGAGGTCTAAAATGTGTTGGCCGTGCTGACCTGACCCTAAGCGGTTCATTTGCTGATATGGTCTTGTCTCCAATTGCCTGTTCAAGACAAAGTGGGATGTTTTTATTTCTATTGACAAATCCAGGACAATTGCAAGCATATGATGATACCTCTCTGGCTTCTCTGATGTCTCAGCAAGAGAAGAAAATTTCCGTTCCTCCGCTGCCATATCCTATGACTGTACCAACCATGGATCCACATATGACAGTGGCAACATTTTATGCATTAAATGTGAATGATAAAACGTCACTAGCCCTTTCCGAGGTAGTCCCACAAATTTCCGTAGTTGTGCTTCCCATTGTATGGCTATTAATTGATATCTTATTCCTGATAGATAGTCTTAGCTGAAAAAGCTCGAACACCACGTACTCCATCCGGAGAAAATGCACAATGGCCTCTGACAGGTGGTGTTCCAAGCCACCTTGATGATTACAAGCTTGAAAGACTGTACATGGCAGGTTATCAAGATGGGTCTGTGCGAATATGGGATGCAACCTATCCATGCCTGTCTCTTATGTATGTACTGGAGCCAAAGGTATTAATGTTATAACTTTTCTTCTTTTGAGTTTCATCTTGAAAACTCGTATTAATGTCAGCTGGTTGATATTTTGATGAGAAGTTCTACCTGTAATTGATATTTTTATCATTCACCAATGATCAGGCAAATGTTGTTGACATAACTGGAGTAAATGCATCCGTAACGGCTTTTTGCTTCTGCTCTAAGACTTCTTGTTTGGCTGTTGGTAACGAATGTGGTATGGTAAGAAAACCTGTTTCTGTTGATACCTTCGTGATTCCAGCTTAGATGTTAATGTGCATCTAATTCTCCCTCGCATTTCCGTCTCTGTAGGTTCGCCTATTCAAGCTGGTCGGCCATAAAAGTGGAGGAACTTTGGAAGTTGTTTCCAACACTGACAAGAAAGGTTTGCCTATTGTTACAATTCATCTTTACAACGTTGATACTATGGATTTTTTCTGCTCTATCTCATGTTGTAGGTTCGTGACTTGTAGCTCACCATTTGCACCAAGAAGATGGTCCTCAATGGTTGGCTGCATTTTCCTTCCTGAATTCCCCAGTGTGCTCCCTGGAATTTCTACAGTCTACAACAAGGCTTGCCGTTGGATTTAAATGTGGCAAGGTAGGGATTTTACCTATGTTGAAATGTTGGCACACATCTGCTATCTCTAATTAAAAGTAAACAAGTTAAACTTTCAACAATGACTTTCAAACCAGTTTTAATTTGCGTTTCATATTTTAGGTTGCAATGCTCGATATTGGTGTGCCGTCAGTAATGTTCGTTGCAAATAACTTATCTGAGTCAGGTTCCCCGATCAAGTCACTCTATGTGAAATCCTCTTCAGCTCTAACTGACTCAAAAAGTGATCCAAGTAATCAGAATTCCACAAATTCTGAAGAAGATTTAATCTTGTGCGCAATGACTAAGGATGGACAGACCGTTCTTTTGGATGGCAATACTGGGAAAATAGTCGCCTCATGCTTGAGACCTCAGAAGAACCCAACTGCGATTTGTATGCACATTATAGGTAGTTTTCTGATACTTAATAATGTGTATTCTTATGCATCCAGTAAAAATAATTCTATTTTGCAGAGGATTGCTATGAGAACTCTGAAACGCCCAGTCCAAAACCAGCTGGAAAATTCTCTGGGAAGGAGAAAAATGAAAACAAATCTCATATAGTCAATGCTAGTGAGAGTCATTCACCAGATGGTGAACAGAATCCTGTCACAGAAACAAAACTTATTGATCAGAGATTTGCGAACTCGTTATTTCTCATATGTTATGAGGATGCTCTCCGCTTGTATTCTTTAAAGTCGTTTTCTCAGGTATATTATAGGATCTACCTTTACTTATGAGACCTAAAGTATCTTGCTGGCTTTTTCTGATAACAAAGACTTGCTTTCAATACCTAGGGAAGTCTTGAGAGCAATATGGAGGTAACTCTTCCAAGGCCATGTTGCTGGATGGGAATCCTAAAAAAAGATGGAAGGGAATGTGCAGTACTCCTGCTTTACAGAACAGGGCATATTGAAATAAGGTGACTTTCTAATTGGATACCACAAGTATCATATATATGCCAGATAATAATTAGTTACCAAATCCAATCGTGTAACTATTTAGTCTGAAGGCCACTATAAATGGACCCTTGATTGCTCAGTTTCTTAATTGAACAGATCTTTCCCGAAGCTTGAAGTTGTGGGAGAGAGCTCTTTGCTCTCACTTCTTAGGTGGAACTTCAAGCCTAACATGGAGAAGACAGTATGTTCGGATGATTTCGGCCATGTCGTCCTGGTGAGACTTCTTAGAAGAGAGCTTTCAACATGTGATGTACTTATTATGCCAAGTTAGATCTTGCTATGAGTTGGCATGTATAACATCAGAGAGGATGTTTTTTGTTACCTCAGATGCTAAGGACTAATAAAAACTAATTCTACAGGTAAATGGTTGTGAAGTCGCCATCCTTTCGTTTTTGGCCAACGCAAACGGCTTCAGGTACTGGCCTATTGTTTGATGCTCCATACTTGGTTTCTCAGTGACTGCAACTGGAAATTTTGCTTGCTGAACTTAGCAAAGTAGAAGTTAATTTACTAATACCTAACTCTGCATTCATCTCAGGCTCCCAGAGTCTTTACCTTTGCTTCATGACAAAGTCCTTGCAGCAGCTGCTGACGCTACCTTTAGCCATATCTCTGCTCATAAAAAAAATCATGTATGTTCTGTTTTCACATGAGAACCCTTTTTTCTTAAGCTCCATGGTTTTGCTATAAAAGTGTCTGTGGCCACAGGATGGCGCTCCAAAATTCCTAAGTAACATTATCAAAGGCTTCAGATCAAGCAGTGAACAGAAGGTGGAGCAAGTACAAGATTTCTCCCACCTGGGGAACATCTTTTCTAATCCACCATACTTGAAGCCTTCTGATACCGGTGGTGACGACGAAAAGATTGTCGAGCTTAACATTGGTTTGTAATAACTAAACTAAGTTACTCTTCCCCGGTTTACTTCCTTTTGACTAAAAATTGTTTTCTGTAGATGACATCGAGATCGACGAACCTGTGATCATCTTGCCTTTGACAGAGAAAGACAAAAAAGAAAAGAAAGGTGATCTGTTAGCCTCAAGTTCTAGACTTCTAGTATCATTGTGAATGCATCAGACGAATCATAAGGTTTCTTTGCAGATAAGAGAACGGATAAGGAAAAACTGTTCGACGGTGCATCCAGCGATGCACAACCCAAAATGAGAACTGTGGATGAAATTAAGTCCAAATACAGAAAAGCAGGGGTGAGTCAAGACCAATTTGATATCCAAAAAAGCGCTTGTTTGCTTCTATCTCTAACATATGGGTAATTTTTCCAGGAAACCTCGGCAATAGCGTCACAAGCAAAGGACAAACTTCTTGAGCGTGGAGAAAAACTCGAGGTCATATTTTACGCAGCAGAGATTTCATCTTCAATTAAACTGACATGTTTCCAAGTTTACGGAACACACTGATTCTAACTACAAAACATCTCGTTTCCTTGTTTCGTCTGCCAGAGAATAAGCCAACGCACAGCTGAGCTTCAAGACGGGGCTGAGAACTTTGCATCCATGGCACATGAACTTGCTAAACAAATGGAGAAGCGTAAATGGTGGAACATATGAGAAAATTGCAGTCATTGTGGGTTCTTTCGTATATAATAAATTAATTGTCTTTTGTTTCCCACAGGTGAAAAAACTCTCTTTCACAATTTTTTATCAATCAATTCTGTAAAATAGATTGACCAAAGGGAACAAACAACCCTTCTAACTTGAGAAGTTGCTTGTAAGCTGATTTGAGCTTTCGTTCCCTTATTTATGAGGAGGATGCTTCGACTGTCTTTTCAGAATTTTAAAAGTTAAATTTATGGTTATAAAATGGTGTTGTTTTCTCTACTTTTATTTGGTTAATCTAAGATGTATATACATGCTCAAAATGGACCACGTCCTTTACTTAGTCCCCACAGCCTTACTTGACCAGTAACGGACATACTCTTTGTCTGGTAATGAGTTATATGACACATTTAACTAATGTCGTAAACCCTAGATCCCGCTTTTTTTCGTCTCCTTGCTTTCTGGTTACACAACATATATCTCTACTAGTGATAATTGAAAGATGACCTCATAATAAAGAAATATCCTTCCTTCGTGTGTGTGTGAGCTAGAAAAGCACAGAGAACTGGTACAGAGAGATACACGAAGACAAGGATTAACCAACACAAGTTCATCTCTCTCTTTCTCTCTCTCTCTACGTTATCTCTTCCTTCACTCAGAGAAAGTGCAAATAAAGAGAGAGACTTTATCT
Organism: Camelina laxa; assembly: GCA_024034495.1. NCBI lineage: Eukaryota > Viridiplantae > Streptophyta > Magnoliopsida > Brassicales > Brassicaceae > Camelina > Camelina laxa. The sequence continues at coordinate 1,952,485 of CM043881.1, forward strand.
TCTTTTCTTGTGGGGAAGAGCTCTAATGGCGAGCTGGGTATTATCAGAATGTGGTATTAGACCTCTCCCCAGATTCTATCCTAAACCCACAAACTCTTTCGTCTCTGATCCAACACCCACATTCAAATTCAAATTCAATCCAACAATTAAACCTCTTTCTTCTTCTCTCAATTCCAGAAAAGGGTTCTTCTCTAAAACTAGGAATTGGACATTAAATGTGGCCACGCCTCTAACAACTGTTCAGTCTCCATCCGAGGAAGACACGGAGAGATTCGACCCAGGTGCGCCTCCTCCGTTCAATTTGGCGGACATAAGAGCAGCCATACCAAAGCATTGTTGGGTCAAGAATCCATGGATTTCAATGAGTTATGTTGTCAGAGATGTTGCTATCGTCTTTGGATTGGCTGCTTTAGCTTCTTACTTCAACAATTGGCTTCTCTGGCCTCTCTACTGGTTCGCTCAAGGAACCATGTTCTGGGCTCTCTTTGTTCTTGGCCATGACTGGTAACACAACTAATCCTCTCTGCTACTTCCTTGTACGCATTCTCTGTATGGACTAGATTAGTTTCTGATACTGACAAACTTGCTAGTGTTCTGTTTTGGTGTCCTTCCTTCTCTATTGTTAACCAAGTATTCATGTTGATTACCTTGCAGCGGACACGGTAGCTTCTCCAATGATCCGAGGCTGAACAGTGTAGCAGGTCATCTTCTTCATTCCTCAATTCTGGTCCCTTACCATGGCTGGTGAGTTTTGCTTCCAATCCTATTTCTCTCTCTGAAACAGAATCACTTGCAGAATCTCACCTTCTTCATGTTCATATGTGACTTTTCCTTGTAGGAGAATTAGCCACAGAACTCACCACCAAAACCATGGGCATGTTGAGAATGACGAATCTTGGCATCCTGTAAGTAGTAAACTCCATAACTAAACGCAGATGTTGTTGGTTCCAGTTTCTTTTGCTGTTTACTTAGTGATAGAGCTTGTGTTTTTGTAAATGCAGTTGCCTGAAAGCATGTACAAGAAATTGGAAAAAGCGACTCAAATTTTTAGGTTTACACTGCCGTTTCCAATGCTTGCATATCCTTTCTACTTGGTAATCCTTCTGCATCTTACTATACAATCACTCCATTTGGTCATGTTTCACATCTGATTTACTGTGTTCGTGATGCAGTGGAACAGAAGTCCAGGGAAAAATGGTTCTCATTATCATCCGGACAGTGACTTGTTTCTTCCAAAAGAGAAGAAAGATGTTCTGACATCAACTGCCTGTTGGACTGCAATGGCTGCTTTGCTTGTTTGTCTCAACTTTGTCATGGGTCCAATCCAAATGCTCAAACTATATGGCATCCCTTATTGGGTATCCTTCTACTTCTGTACCTCTCCAATTCAGACAAACCGGTTTTTGTATTCCTTTGTTACCTCAGATTGTGTTTATTAATGCAGATATTTGTAATGTGGTTGGACTTCGTCACTTACTTGCACCACCATGGACATGAAGACAAGCTCCCTTGGTACCGTGGAAAGGTATACTAAACCTACTTCATCATTTGTATTCGAGTTACCTGAGAGCCACTGTTGTGAGAACCTCAAACGCTTCATGTACTTTACCCAAACACAGGAATGGAGTTACCTGAGAGGAGGGCTCACAACATTGGATCGTGACTACGGATGGATTAATAACATCCACCATGACATTGGAACTCATGTGATACATCATCTTTTCCCGCAGATCCCACATTATCATCTAGTAGAAGCTGTAAGAGTTTTCTTGATGATCTTAAGTAAACTATTCTGGTGTGGACTTGCTTCGATATGGTGTTTAAGTGCTTAACTTTTTCATTTCTCTTTTTATAGACTGAAGCAGCTAAACCAGTACTAGGAAAGTACTACAGAGAACCGAAAAACTCTGGACCGCTCCCACTTCACTTACTGGGAAGCCTCATAAAAAGTATGAAACAAGACCATTTCGTAAGCGATACAGGAGACGTCGTGTACTATGAGACAGATCCAAAACTCAACTGACAAAGAACTTGACAAAGAACTTGACAACAGGCTGCAATGAACCTGGCAGACGAGTTAAAAATTCATCTTGGCACATTCTTTATGTTCCTATTGTTTTGGTCGAGATTAAAAAGCATTATTTTGTAGAAACTTGTGGTAAAACTCTCTCGATTGAATGAATATATAATCAGATGGAATGATTTTATAAAAGGATCTTGTTCTTGAGACCCCTGCTAAGGGTCAGGTCAGCACGGCCAACACATTTCAGACGTCCCATACGCCATACCAGAAGAAGACCAATCAAGACCTAACATCTGCAAATGGTGATCAGCAAAAGAACATCATATTAGACTATACATTTGCATATACAAGGGAAGATTCATGTTTGGGTTTTCTCTTGTACCATGAAAATGCAACATGTTTAAAAGAAAATTTGTGACTCTTTTTCGTATGTTGCTGTTTGGAAAGAAACGTGGTTTATAATTGGCCCAAGGTCACCAATCTGTGCTAGAAAAATGTTTTCATTTGAGCTGACTTCTTACCGTAAGTACTTGGTCAGACCCACCCAATGATATCACTATCGGTGGTTTTGATCATAATTCAGTAGTATACTCTAATTTCCATTATCTGTTATCAGTTGGAAACAATCATCAGATTCTTACGGTATATATAAGGAATGTATTACAAACATCAGATTCCAGAGTGTATATTAGGAGATGCTTTCCGTGGACTCTTTGGTATTTATGGAAGCTCAGGAATGGCTTTTTTCTTTGAAGGTAAAAATATTGTTATAAAGGGAAAGAAATGATGAATTGGAGTAAACCTCCTTCTCCTTGGTTGAAATGCAACAGGGGGGATGTCTTGGTACGAGAAGAAAATATTAGAAAAGTCTTGTAGAAGATCTTTCTCGAGGATTTTCAGAAGCAAAGTCGAAAAGCATTTTGTGGGCTGTTGAGAGTATGATAAGTCACAAATAACAAATTAAAATTTGTGATTGTTGCTTCAGAAACGACTGAGTTGGTTCAACAGTGGCCAAACTTTCAATATCAAGCTTCTGAATCAATATTGAAACAAGACTGAATCCCACCATCCTCGTCTCAATGCAACATTGAGCTTCTTTTCGACAGTTAGTGTGAAAGGATCAGTTACGTTGGAGGTGGTGTAGCTGCTCTGGATTGGCCAGTAGGCTTAACATCTTCAATGATGTTTTCACCTTCTGCATTAAGGGACTCTACTACTGTAAACAAATAATCATCAATTGGAAATTATAAAGGTACCAACAATTAACATTAGCACGAATTAAGTTTTCAATATCAACAATTAAGTTTTGTGATAAGTCTCTGGTCCTTTTCATTTGCACCATCCATTGCACTCGTAATGGCTTGAGAAGTCTCATTATTAAAGCATGAACTTTTCTGCGTTCGAGTCAAATCCTGGCTTTCCCAGATCAAGTCAATATAAAAATATATCTATCGCTATATGCCGAAAAATAGAGTGGCTCAGATGATTAGGTATTCGAATCCTGTCTTTGATGTCTCCAGATCGAATCCAACGTGACGGCTTTGCAAACAGCTAACGTATATCTATCGCAAAACGTGATCTTGTCACAAGGTATGTTCATCATGTACATTTCTTGTTCCATTTTAAATAATAATAACCTATTACAAAAAAAATCTATAGTAATAGGTTAGATATTTCCGCAAATTTATAAACGAAATATTAAAAATATATAGTTAAAGATTTCCAAGACATCTAAATAAGAATTTCCAAAAATATCTAAGGATCTCCAAAATATCAAATTTTAGATATTTTTTTTATATTTTCGTTTATAAATTTACTATATAAGCTTCTCTTCCAACACCTATTATACTAAGAGAAGAAGGTGCCAAAGCTGCAATACACACATCAAACATCAAACAAAATAATGCATTGAAAATGAATAAGAGAGGATTATAGTCTAAACTTGATCAAATTTGAAATGGCCTCTAAATCCTCTCTGATTCATCATCGAGAAAATCTCGACTGCCATCCGGAGATGCAAAAAATGGTGAAAGATGATACTGAGTATAGAAACATACTCAAATCTATTCCAAAGGACATGGCTACAAATTCCAGAGTTGTAGCTAGTAAAATTGTCAAATTAAACTAGTTGAATTTATGAATTGTCAAATTTTACCATCTGTATCATATATTATTTAATCTCGACCAAAACAAAAGGAATATAAAGAATGTGCCAAGATGAATTTTTTAGAAATTGTTTTTACCATCTTAGAAATTGTTATCTTATCCTTTACTTGGTTTTTTTAGAAATTGTTTGATGTATATAGTTTTCAATATGCCAAGGAAGTGACTAATATATGACCGGGTTATGCAACGACACTACAGTTTTTCACCTCTCCTTGCCAAACACTCTCGCTGACGCAACTACCTCTTGTCAATTCATGATGTTGTTTTCTGTTCTTATCATATTTTGAGTTCCATAATCGTCTACTATACATTAGTAATTGACAAGTTGGCTAAAAAGAAAAAAAAAAAATTACTATGATGTTTGGTTTTCTCATATGGTTAGAAAGAGACTATCTTGGTGTTTGAATATACTACATATCCGAATCCCATAATCTTCAGGCCTAAAATATTCTCCTTATTAAACATATCTCGGTTGATATTGGGACGTGTCTTGAAAAAAAATTTGGGATTTCCACCAATTTCAATCTGTAGACAAAGTGAAGCATAGATAAAATATAGAAAGTGATGATGTAAAAACGGTGAAGGATGGTTTTGGTCTACAAAGAAGATGATGTAACTAGTAAAATTGTAAAATGATTGGGTAGTTGTACCTGGACTTGGACAACTCCATCTTGAAGGTCAAGAATTTGAAGTGAAAGTATACCCTGCATATCAAAGCTAGTAACACCACCATGTAGTCAATCAAAAGTTTTAAAAAGTGATCAAACCTAGAACCAGTAGTCATGTCCTTTTGAATCGATTTGAGTATCTTTGTATACTCAATATCATCTTTCACCAATGTCTTTACATCTCCGGATTGGAGCCTAACATCATCCAACGTCCCAGTCAAAGCATCAAATCTACTAGTCGAGAACGCATAAAGTTGACTAGGTCAAGTATAGATGTCATTTGATCAAGTTTAGATTGTAATTCAACGAGGTGTTCGTCAACTCGCAACACAGCTTAAACAACAAAAACAGGTAGAAATCAGCTAATGACTACAAAAAGGTGTGATAATGAAGAAATTACCTTGAATCTCGTTTGTTTTTGTTGAGGATGCACCAGCCTTCAAATTCATTTGTGAGATGATGTCAACGAGACACTAGCAACATAATATATTAACACGCCAGTCTTGTTTTAAAATTTGACTCTCACTTGTTAAGATTGTTTGTACGTGATAATCTCCATCTCCATCTTTTTTAGAGCAAAACTTGTTCATGAAAGTTATTTTTCAACTAGATTAACTAACAAACAAACTCGTCACTAAATACTGTATTTTGATTTTCCAAATTAATTGATTTATTCAATTAAAATAAAGGATCAAAAACACATATATTTCAAATTTTACTTATAAGTAATTAAGATCCAGGGCTAACAAACTAATGAAGTTAAATAAAAGTAAATAGATCATATTCCTAGATGGTTTATCTTGTATTAGTGATGTGTATTAAACAATATATATAATGATTGCCATTTAAATTGAGTAAGAGAAAAATATAGGACGATGTATAATGTGTTATTTATTCCTCTCTATTTTAGTGGATGCAACTATTTTTTTTTTATTATCTCTTTTTTGTTAATCTAAAACAAAAATGAATGGGATGCATATACATTTCTTTAACAATTTTCATCGTTAACTGGTAAAACTTGGGAATAATTTTATTTTTATCTCAAACTATTCCCCCTCTCACAATGCCACCATTAATTATCTCACAATGTCAACATTAATTAGAACCATAATCTAATAATATGTATTGTATGTATGTTCGACATTTTAAGTGTTGCTACTGTATCATATAACCCGATCTAATAATATGTATTGTATGTATGTTCGACAAAAATAAACAATATTAGAAATTGATCAAAATATATTTCGAAGTTAAGAATTTTCAATTTTATGTACTTGTCTCTAATATCCATGTAATTGTCAATACGGTATATTTCTTCGATTTCTACTAATTCGTGTGATTAGATCTGTTGTAGACTTCTAGTATCGTTGAATCGCTCTTCACGCTCTGTGGGCAGTCTATTTTGTTTTTCGACTGAAGAAGTTAGGGCTATACGTTTGATTTCATAAGTAGTATCTCTCTAGTCGACGACAAATCCGTAGAATGTATCGAAATATTGATTTTCGACTATGTACGCGAGAGTTGGCATGTATAACATCATAAGAGAATATTTTTGTTATCTCACATGTTAAGGACTAATAACAACGCAACATGCTGCAATGAACTAGGCAGACAAGTTAAAAAAATTCATCTTGGCACATTCTTTATATGTTCCTTTTGTTTTGGTCGAGATTAAAAAGCATTATGTTGTTTGTGGCTGAGCCGACTTCCCTCTTTTGTTATGGTAGCCAAACCAACACCTTTAAATTAAATCTTATTACTGATGAAAGAAAGGGAACTGTTTTTCTTAGCCAGTTACAATTCAAATTTCAAAACTTAGTGGCATGGAAACAACAGGTTGGCGCTCGAAACTATAGTTACAAGATAAATCACCTTGGCTTTTATTGCTAGCCATTAGTACTGTACAGAGCGAACTGCAGTTATGAAGGAACTTATCTTAGACTTATCCTTCTGGATACCGTCTGTACCGCAAATACCGCTGCTAACATCAATTCCATCAGGTTGAAGGATAGAAAGAGCTGCTGAAACGTTTGTTGGATTGATTCCCCCAGCTAAGAGCCACCCATTTCTGCTTCTGATGGAGGGTAACTTGAACTGAGCCCAGTTAAATCCTTTACCACTGCAGCAAATTGTCGTAATAAATATGGCCGTATACAAAAGAAAGACGTTATTAAGTCACTTGAGCCTTAGCTGATATAGTGAAGGAGGCAGGTACTCTAAGCATAACCTTTGGAACCACCTAACCAACCTAACACGACACTATGGTCATCAGGTTAACAAATTTTGGTATATCGATGTTGGACTGAGCCTGAACCTATCACACTCTTGATAATTCAATCACATGTGAAAGACAAACTGTTTCATGTACTAGAGTGATTGTTCATCTAAGGTGTACATATTACAATGAGACAATGGGGAGAAACTGAAAAAGTTGTTCTAGGCACGTACCTCCCACCCGTTGCACTATCCACAAGAATCCAATCAGCGAGATGACAATCAGCTTCAGGAACTTCATTCAAGAGCTTTCCATCCTCATTTGCATTAAGGACATATATGACTCTCGTTTTACGTACTAATCCCGAGAAAGCAGCGCGCGAACCATTACCATGAAGCTGGAAGAAACCATAACTATCAAGAGTTAAGAAATTTGAGAAAATCATCTTGTTGAGGGCAAAAACCGAAAATGAAAAGAATGTAAACAACCTGAACAAGCTCAAGGTCTGAGGCATCAGCTGCTCTAAGTATCGTGTTCTCATCATCATCAACAAAAACACCAACAGGTTCAGCCCCACCATCCCTGGCCACTTTGGAGATATCCTTCGCAACAGAAAGAGAAATGGATCGTTTTGAATTGGGCCAGATAATCATCCCGATGAAATCAGCACCAGCCTCAACTGCCATAGCAGCATCTCTGGCTGATGTAATACCGCACATCTTAACCAAAGGTACATCCTTTCCTCTGCCATCATCTCTAGGAGCTACATCCTCTGTCTGGGAAGAAACACTGCAGCTAAATTTCCTACTCTGAGCATACCCGACTCTCAAAAAAGACACCTTTCGATTGCTTAAACCTGAGCACATCCAGTAGGTAACAAGACATCGATGGTAAGCTTCAGTAACTTTACAAGGAAACAAGAAAACACACACACAAGGTCTAGTGAAAAAAAGTAACCGGATTTGTAGGTTCTGGAGAAATTGAGAACTCTAGGATGGACGCGAAGATCTGTTGATGTTCCTGAGGAAAAGAATAAAGCTTGTCTCATCAACAGCTCTAAGAACAAAGCTTAACTATTTAACAAAATAACATAAAGCTCTGACTTTACAAAGACAAATATAAAGAACCCTTTTAGTAAACGAAGATGGCAAGCAAAGAAAACTATAATAGATAATGGATCATCACTCAATCAGGTTGGTAGCAGTTAGATTAATATCACTAGTAGAAAACAGAATTAAGCTCTTTGAGTAAATACATCGAACAAGTTATCTGCATTTTTCTTCCAACGAGCTCATCACCAGAAGAAGAATACCTATTGACATCTTAGCTCCACTGTCGCGAAATCTTAGAAGGTATTGGATTATTCAGCCGTCGATGAAATGAGAAGAGGAGGTTCAACGGAGACGGCGGTCGTAGCTGAAGAAGATCAGAGAATGGCGGAAAAAAACAAAACGGACTCTACCAAACTTTTTTTGTTAGGTGTAACTAAACCGAACTATTGAATTTCCGGTCTGGTTTTTTTATAAAACCGTATAAACCAGTTTGGTTCTCGGGGTCACTTAATAATAATAATCGGGTCGAACCAATCGTACCATGGATCACTTAATTTTTAATTTTTGCGTTTAATCAATAATTTAAACTTAGAATACTGTAATTGGTGAAGTAAATAATATTTAAGTTTAATATAATAATTTTTAATATTTGTAAGTCTTACTTAGATCACAAAAGTGTATGTATGTATCAATCAAACGTTGAAAATTCATAATGATTTTTTTTTGTTTTTTAATTATTTATTCGAGTTTACTATACATTAATTGACACAAGTTGGCTAAAAAGAAGAAACAATAGTGAATACTATGATGTTTGGTTTTATCATATTCAAATTCTCACCAATTTTCTATCTTTTATGTCTTTGAATGGTTGGTTCGTATACTTCAGATCAGACTAAAATTGGATTAGTTCGTTAATTTTTTATCAATCACAAACTGCAAACCAAATCCAGACCAATATTTCATACTAACTCCAAACCAATAAAACATATGTTCATTGTAGAATGAACAGTACTTAACTCCATATTAAAATATAATTCTATCCCTATTTTTTAGATCTACTTTAAAAATGCTCTATACTCCATTATGAAGTTTAGCATACCAAATTATTTAGTATAGAGTGTATAGACCAACGATTCAAAATGTACGTATTAATTGACAGTTGGTTATAAAGACATTATCTTGATGTCTCATTTTATATCCGAGTCTCATAAACTTCTAAGAACAACGACTAATATATATATATTTTGGAAAAACGTAAGATACCAAAATTTATAAATTTTATTATCTCCAAAGTAGATGACAAATATCTCAAATGAGGCCAAGAAATGATCAGTTAAGAGTAGATATCCAGATTATACAAGTTATTGTTAGTTAAACAAATTCTTGGATTAAGTTATGCGAAGAAAAATGGTGGATGCTAATTAACTACTGTTTTAATTAACCAACGAATTGTGCAAGTTGGGAAAAATACAAAAATAATATCTCAAGCAAAGCAAAGCAAAGCTAAGTGTGAACGAGTTGTTATTCCAAACCAAAGGCCACGTGATGAGATTGAGACTCTCTATGCCAAGACAACATTTGCCGACATCTCTTGGAACACGGCGGTTCCGTTCATCCATCAAAGTGAGCCCCCTCTTTCTCTAAAAAAAACACGTGCAAAATGTGATTTTATCTATAACTTACCAAACTATTCGTTTTTTTCTCAAAAACTTTTTTTTTTTTTAAATGCAAAATTTAACAGAGTTTTGTATTCAAAACAGCTAAAAACAGAAAGTCTCTAATTAATTTTTATTCGTTCGTCTTTGTTAGGCGCAAACTCATCTCTTTTAACTTTCTCCTTTTTCAGGCGAAAAAAAAGCTCTTTTATCTATCTTTTTGACTATAACCAAACAATAACTCTTTCTGTCTTCGATCTCTTTCGTCAGTTTTTATTTTATTTTTATTCGTCAGTTATTTTAATATGTATATAGTGCTTTTTTAGCTTAGCTTCAGCGTGTTTTGTCCTTAATTACACATGATTGGATCATAAGACAATATACCATGTTAGCAAAAATAAATCAATCATGCATACAGATTAAGTAGAAGATAATTACTATTATTTTTAAAAGTAGCAACTATGTTAGGGAGGTAATGGGAGACTACCATTTGTACCTTTCTAGAGAATTTTCTAGTCACTCTACCACTGCATAATAAAATAAATAAACAATAATTTTGTCTCTAATGTATTGAAAAACTTGTTCGATGGGACAACATATCTGTGTGCAGAATGTACGGACTGGATTTTATCCACCACAATGCGTAACTGTTAATGATATTATGGGCGCCGCAGCGTATTGGTAGATGTAGACAGACACATGTGTAAATCATATCAAGTATGATCACTTGCCAAACATGGAGAGGCGTAATTCCAATAACTACTTGTTTAGTGGATGTCGTTTAATGCGCTTCAACTATTTTCATTACTTAGAAAACGTACTTTGATGCAATTAGAACATTCGGTCGCACCAAGGTCTGTGCGAGTGTACTCAGACTTCATGATTGGTTTTTTAATATCTAAATAAAACGAACTGAAAACGATATCTTTTTATAAAACTACAATCACTCCAGCAGATAATCTTGATTGTCAAACAAACACTGCCGTGTGCTAGACATATTTCATTAACAAAAAAATGGCCAATAAAGTAGATAAGGAGTTCCAGACTTCTCATGAGAAAACTTTCATAAATTAATCGCGTTTAACTATAATTAAAATGGCTGACTAACATAAATAGAAGCGATCAATCAGTAGAAGAAAAAAAAAACAAACACACGCACACACACACAAAACAAGAGGTCCATAAATAGTAAAATCTTTTTCTTTTTTTTTTTGGTTGCTGAACTAGTTGATCAGTTGTCCCTCAAAAGAAAGGCCCCACATGTCGAATGCGGAGGCTAAACGAGCTTGGCGATTAGACTGTTACATTGGAATTACAGTAGAGTGCAGAGAGAGAGAGAGAGAGATGTGTTCTCACCTTCACTATCAACATTATGTGATCTATAAGACTATAACGCATACCATCATCATCCACAGTATCATGATCAACAGAACGTAACTTAACTTTGATATGATGCTATGCGTTATCAAGTTTTAAACTGAATATTATCTTTTAACCAACAAAAAAAAAGGAACTTAAACTTGATGACTAAAATGTATGAACATAATAATACAAACTCTTCTTGACAAATATTGTTTGATATATATACGAACAATTATTCTTGTTACAACTTAACTATATATAGTTATCTAAATGAATAACATCGATACCGAGTTTTATGTAGATTTAACATCCACAGTCGAGTACATAGTTGTTTATAGTCAACTGTATATTGAAAGCATTGCAGCCAAACAAATCATGTATAGTCAACTGTACTTTGATTTTTTTTTTTTTTTTTCTAGGCAGGATTAAGCTCCATTGTCCATTATTGTCCATTTGGTTAATGTCGATAAGATTCTCCTAAATCTGTCTTATGGGTAAAATAATTCTAGAAAAAGTTTATATTCAACGTTTTCTCTTTAGAAAGCATTACGTCACTGACGACGCCATGTTACGTTTTGATTAATTAGCCCACGTGCTACTCTATTCAATATTTATTTTATAAGTCTTTGGTTTTGTCTATTCGTTTCTTTATATATTAAGATTGAAGCAAAACAAACAAAAACATTGTTTACTTTTTCTAGCTATGCGTCTCGATTCATTTATCCAAAGGCGTTGACTAGTTTTGTGATTGTATATTAAAAACAAGCTTAATAAGCTCTATAGATGTGCATGTCGACCAAAGCCGTTATTGGTGAACTGATCGTATCCTCTTGTTAATTGGATTTTGTTTACTTTTCTTACACAGGATTCATGTGTGTTTGTATTTTATCCGATTTCTAGAAACTTTCATCAAAAGCTACAATTAGTTTTTAGAGAGTTTTATCACTTGAAGCAATTCTTCTACATTCAATTTAAACATGTCCTTATTACGAATTAATTAAATTTTAAAAAAGTAGATTAAATTTTGATTACTATCTTAACAGCTGGGTTGATTGGAAATTGATTAAATGGTTGTAACTTTATGTACAAGTTTTTAAAGTCAATAATTAAATTCAAGCTTTAATTGTTTTAATTAGATGGGTTGAATAGATTATATATCAAACAAAAAAAATACACTGAAGTATTTGAAAAGTTTCATAAAACTCAAATAATCTTGAATAATATTCTTACAAGTCTTGCCTATCAGGCTATTTTCTGTAGCGTCACCAAATAGATTGTCAGTTTCTCCATCTCTTCTTTTATATACAACATATTATAATTTTTATTCCTATAAAATAACCATCATCTCTTACACATATAAGTCCCATTGTCCATAAGTCGACACGAGTCATTTATTTAAGCAAGATTATTTAGTACTATCTTAAAAGACTAGCTATAGTATATTTTTAGTCTTAATCTTTGTCGCCATTTAGTCATTAAAATAGCTAAAAAGCCTATCACACCAAAGATTGCCTCAAAACTCAAAGTAATGCTTAGTTTCACATGTCGACCCAATATATTATTTTGTCCTTCTATATCCCAAGAGAGAAATATATTTTTTTCTTAAAAAAAAAAGAAAGTAAAACAATACTTTTTCACACACGTTTCATTAATAAACAAAGACGTTGCTTTCATCGTCTCTCTAGCCGATTTCTAGATTCTCCTCCACCACCATTTTACCATTCTTTTAAATTCCTTACTTCAATCAAAATTTTTATTATTTCTCACAAGCCTCTTCTTTTCTTCTATCTAAAACGTCTCGCATGAACAAGAAGGATAAATCGAAACAAAGAAGATGAACATGGACATGATCAACAAGAACAAGATGGATGTCAAGGTCGAGACCAAGAAAGGATCCATGGATGAGTGGCCTGAGCCAATCGTCCGAGTCCAGTCCTTAGCCGAGAGCAACCTCTCTTTTCTCCCCGACCGCTACATCAAACCGGCGTCTCTACGCCCCACCACGACCGAAGACGCTCCCACCGCGGCCAACATCCCAATCATAGACCTTGAAGGGCTTTTCTCGGAAGAAGGGTCGTCCGATGACGTCATCATGGCTCAAATATCGGAGGCTTGCCGTGAGTGGGGGTTTTTCCAAGTGGTGAACCACGGGGTCAAACCGGAGCTGATGGACGCGGCTAGGGAGAACTGGAGAGAGTTTTTCCATATGCCGGTCAATGCGAAAGAGACTTACTCAAACTCACCAAGAACCTACGAAGGATATGGAAGTAGATTAGGTGTTACGAAAGGAGCAAGTCTTGATTGGAGTGATTATTACTTTCTTCATCTTCTTCCTCATCATTTGAAAGACTTCAACAAGTGGCCTTCTTTTCCTCCCACCATAAGGTTCCTCCTCTCTTCTTTAATCATTTTTTCTTTTTAAATGAGTTTTAGTGATGAGAACTTTATTTTTTTGGGGGGGGAGTGTGAGTAGAAAGATCCATTTATATTACTAGAAACAGTACTGTATATATAGTTTTTTTTTAATCTTTAATCTGTACGGACAAGTGGTACAATATAGGAAAACTTATCCTTTTTAATAGTTTTGATATTTTAAGTTCTTGGTGAGTGTGAGAATACTGTTATTTTCCAAAAAGCAAGTGTTGCTCTCTTTGATTTTTTTAACGTTATGATAAAGTAAAATACAATTCTTGGGGGAAATAATTTAATTCTTATTTCCTTTATTTTACGCAAAAATAAATAGAGAAGTGATCGATGAATACGGGAAAGAGCTAGTGAATCTAAGCGGGAGAATCATGAGGGTGTTATCGACAAACTTGGGATTAAAAGATGATAAGTTCCAAGATGCATTTGGAGGTGAAAACATTGGGGCATGTTTGAGGGTTAATTATTACCCAAAGTGCCCTCGACCGGAGCTGGCTCTTGGTCTCTCCCCTCACTCTGATCCTGGCGGTATGACCATTCTCTTACCGGACGATCAAGTCTTCGGTCTTCAGGTTCGTAAAAATGACACGTGGATCACCGTCAAGCCTCATCCCCATGCTTTCATCGTCAATATTGGTGATCAAATTCAGGTAAATTATTTTATTTAATTGCCGTTTTTGGTTATTCTTTTCCATGTTGCTAATAATCTAATAAACAAATTATTTCACATTTTAAAAAAAAAAATTTTAAAGTAAGTATGTGTCACAAAATATTTACTAGATACATCTAATAAAATTTAAAAATACTTAATCGTTATCTTGTGTCAGAAAAAAATTGTCTATAAAGCAAAGGACAAATGCAAAAGTTGTTATTTGACAACGAATGAATAAGATATATAAGCTAAAGGTCGCACGTTTTAGACATGTTTTTAAACGCAAGTTTGATAAACAGCTACCACTTGGTGCCCATTTCTATTGCCTTTTTTGATTTTTCAACAAAAATGCAATTATTAACTCATTATTCCGACAACTGAAATTACGTCCTTTTAGATCTTTTCTGTCAACCGGTTTTTATGGACAATTTATTTATATATATATCGGCAATATTATAACTTTATAAGAAAGTAATTAGGATTTTTTTTTTTTTTTTTTTTTTTTTGGGACAATCGTAAGTGGCTGTCTCTATATTTATTACGAAACAAATAGTACAGCAAATCCCTCATTACGCACATGTTTGTGTTTGGCTGTTTGCCCATGTTGCAAGATAAGAAATGTTTATTTATACGTACATAACACGATTTTTAAACACAAACACCACATGCGTATATTTGCACAGAAATTTTGTGAAAACAACAACATAACTTTTTACAACGTCTTCTTTATACGAAATAGGATAGATATTAATAATATTGTGTGGTGTCTAAATTTTTCCTTAGAATCAAACAATTTACGTGTTGCCATGATAAAAAAAAAAATGCAGATACTAAGCAACGCAACGTACAAGAGTGTGGAGCATAGAGTGATCGTGAACTCAAACAAAGAGAGAGTTTCACTTGCTTTCTTCTACAACCCTAAAAGCGATATTCCGATCCAACCGTTACAAGAACTTGTATCCGCTCATAATCCTCCTTTATATCCTCCTATGACCTTTGATCAATATAGACTCTTTATCAGAACTCAAGGTCCACAAGGCAAATCCCATGTTGAATCTCATATTTCTCCTCGGCCTCGTTGATTGTTTTAATTTTTCTTTCTTCCCCATAAAGAAAACAGTTAATGTTTTTGTAATTTCAGGATATTACATCTGACTTGTATATGTATACAATCATCATTTATATTTTGAATTTTCAAAGGATCGATGATTTTATCTTCAAGCAAGTAACTAATTTTACTGGATTACGTTCAGAGATATTTTTATCAATATCATTTGCACACATTTCATTTCTTAATTAATGCGTACGTCGTCATGTTTGAAAAAAACGTGGTAAAGTTGATAGTGATCATGGTACAGCTAGTTTATAAAAACTATAATATATAGAAATGTATAATTGTTGAACTCTAAACGTCACAGATAATATCATTGAAACGGTGCTTAATTAACTAATTCAAGTATAAAGATTTGTCACAAAATGTATAATTGTTGACCTTCAAACGTCACATGATATTATATACTATGCAATATGGAATATCTCTGAGAGGTACTTTAATTTTTAATAAAGTCTTGTGATTATTTCGACCTAACAGAATTGGAATTGAAATATAAGTTTACCGAATGTCGAACTCGATTATGAAAATGATTAAAAGCAAGTAAATCTAACAAAACACACAGACAATATTATATGAATCTGTTAGTAATACAAAAGAAATTGCTCCACAACCGATGTAATAAAATTAAACCAGAGCTAATTAAACTTTAAAACAAACGAACATGTATCGACCAGTATGATATAAGTATGCTAATAATACACAAAATTGCTTGGCCTCCTAATTACCCCCTGTGGATGATATTCTGACACCAAAGCCACACGTCTATCTATTATATTGCGAGCCTCTCATTCCATAGTGGTTTTTCTCTGGATCAATCATTACATACAAATATGTCAAACCTTTGCACTACACATACTATATAGTCTATATTACATACCTTTTTATATAAGAATAAGATTATACAGTATTAAATTACAATAACTAGCATGTGCGCTTTCGAGTGGTGGTTTGGCCCAGAGTGTCTATCAGTTGAGTCAATTGTGATTACATATATAGGTGGATACGAAATATATATTTTAGAATATGCAACTTGCATTTTCATTCACACTATCGACGGTGGCTTCAATTCAATGTATTGAATAATTCAAATTTATACAGAAGAAACATTACTCTACGTTCAGTTTGATTTTATAATAGTGTGATCCCTTCTACTATAAAGTTTGGTCTTTTATTCTTTTAACTAAAGCTTAGCTAAAATTCAGATTAATTTTGTATGTCATAAAATTAGTGATGGAATAGTTAGCAAATGGCAACAAATGGCTCCTGGATCAATATACAGTACTTTGAAAATGTGGCTAATTTATCAGTATTTTGGTTTTGTGACACCAAAATATATTCAATGTACATAACACCACTAATTTCTTTTTCTTTTTCTTTTTTTTTTCAGTACAACCACTTAGTTAAAATTATTACCCATGAGATTATGATGATCAATCATACATATATGAATTTTTTTTATAGCCTAAAAGAGATTACACATAAACGATGAAAACAGAGTCATACTACATATACAAAACACATGGCATATTTGATCAAAAGATGAGGAAGCTTTTCTAACCAGCTGATGTCTCTTTTGACTACCTCCCTCTTTCACTACTAATTTTATAACGCCCTTTGAGAATCTAACACCAAATAATAGAGTTTTGTATTCATACATTAACAAAAGGATGTTTTGCAGTAATTTAAAACCAGAAATAAAAGAAGGGATGATATATGAATGAGAAGGGAGAAAGAGATGACTCACACTCTCTCACTGTCTTCCTTTCTTAGTGCAGCAAGATGGGCATTTGTATTGCTTGATGTTATCTGCTTTGGCTGGTGTTATCTTCACACACTTCCCATGGTACCAACGTTCACACACATCACAGCATATCCAGAATTCGTCGTTTGTGTAGTTTCCTCCACAACTTCCACAGAGTGTGTCTCCATGCTCGTCGTCTTCATCTTCATAGCTCTCTTCCATCAATTTCGGTGTGCTCTTTGTCTGCCCTTCAATCGATCTCTGCAACAATCCAGTAACACCAAAACCGAACAAGTTATTAAAATGGAACTAAGATTGAAAAACCCTTCTCTGTCTTTGAGTGGTAAAGAGTATTAGAGAGTTCAAATTTATACCTTAACGCCGTTTCTGGATTTGCTTCCGAGATCCATGCTTGGTTTATTATCTTTGGTTGGCTTCCTACCAGTCACTACTTCAAAGAGAGTTGGGAGATCGTTGATCAAACTAAATAGACGTTTCCTGCCCATCATTGAAAACAGAACATACAATATAAGCTCACAGACCCATTATTATCTACAACTGTCGATTTACATTGAAAGGGGTGCTAGACCACAGGCTCCTATAGAATCATAAAGCAAACAATGCTTTTAGGATAAGTAATAAGACAGTGAATACAAAGATGTCAGCTCAGAGAGATTATACATGTATTGATAAAAAGGGACCAAACTTAACCAAAGAATCAATGTAGTAGCCATTTACATATCCAAATGAAGCACAAGTTCAGGAGACAGAAGGATTTGTGAAAAATGGTATGCATAGAAAGAAACTTAACCTAAGAAAGAAAGAAGCTTATTGACAAGTAGAGCTAGAGTGAAAGAAAGAATCAGGAAACAAATAGTGATGACACAAGCACATGAGATGAGACTGTCCAAAGACAACTTGTTTCCCATCATCAACACCACATTCTAAGTAGCAAGCACAGTAAAACTATCTTCCACATTCTATGAAAGAAGCAAGAAACAAAAAAAATGCAAAGCGTACCTCTCATTGCGATTAAGGCGAGCACCAAAGTAAGAAGAAACAGAGAGTAACCAACAATCACTGTGGACAGCAACTAAAGAGAGCCAATCTTTACGCTGCATACCATCTCTTGCGAAATTGATACCAAGAGCTGGCTCAGGTAGCTCCGGAGGCACTTCCTCAGCTGGAAGATTCACTTCCCATGTCGCATTCGGGTGTCCGTACAAACACAGATTCTCCATCTCTATAAAACCCCCCCAAAAAAAGGAACAAAATTTCTCAAAAAGATCATCTTTTTCTTCTTCTTCTCTGAACCTTATCAATGGTAAAAACAAACACAGATCCGAAAATAACGGTGAAAAGAGCTCACTTACCCGGATCGCATAAAGAGTAGAACTTGTCAACATCTAGTTAAAAAAAAACAAACGTAATTTAGAAAAAAGGCAACAACTTTAGCAAGAAATAAAGAGAAAAAGAGGTTTTTTTGCGTCGACTCTACCTCCGGAGAGAGCTCGGAGAATACCGGAGCGACGACCGCTAAAATCCTTGAAGATCTCTTCAACGGTTCGAGGGTTAGAAGACTCCGCCGCCATAGATAGATGTAAAGCAAGAATCAAAATGTACAATTAAGTAAAGAGTAGAAGTGGGAAAGACCGTAAGATAGATCAGTGGTGTTAGAGATGGATTGAGGTCTGCATCAATGGTTTCCTAAATCCGATGCGCACGGACACACACACACACACAGAGAGAAGAATAAAAGAGTAGTTAAAGCTTAAAGAGTAGTAGTAGTAGTCTTGTTTGGTCTCTATTTTAAATGGGCCTGGCCCAATTTCATTCGAATTGGCCCAGTTTAGTTTTTTTTTTTTTTTAATTGTGTTTTGTGTTTGCGTTTGAATTCAACTAAAAAATTCCCAAACTTGAACGAAGGGCGATTCTGATTTCTGGGTTTGTCATTGATGAGTAAAGCTGAGAGTGTGGCCTAATCTATGCCCGTGAGTGAGAGAGTGTGCTAATCGAATCGTTTTGATTATTCACCATCATCTTCTTCACCAGTCTCGAAACCCTAGTAGGGTTTTAGAGAAGAGAGTGAAAGATGCCGAGGGAGATTATTACGCTTCAGGTGGGACAATGTGGGAACCAGATCGGTATGGAGTTCTGGAAACAGCTTTGCCTTGAGCACGGTATCAGTAAAGATGGTATCCTCGAGGACTTCGCTACTCAGGTCTTCCTTTAATCTAATAATCGATTTGATTTTTTTGACTTTCGTTTGTTGAATCACATAATGAATTGGTGTGTAGGGAGGTGATAGAAAAGATGTGTTTTTTTACCAAGCGGATGACCAGCACTATATCCCACGAGCTCTACTCATTGATTTGGAGCCTAGAGTTATCAATGGTATTCAGAATGGTGATTACCGTAACCTTTATAATCACGAGAATATCTTCCTTTCTGACCATGGTGGTGGTGCTGGTAACAACTGGGCTAGTGGTTATCACCAAGGGAAAGGTGTTGAAGAAGAGATCATGGACATGATTGATCGTGAAGCTGATGGTAGTGACAGTCTTGAAGGTTTTGTTCTTTGCCACTCTATTGCTGGTGGCACTGGCTCAGGTATTTTTAATTTCTATTGTGCAATACGTTGGCTAAATGATAAGTGAAATACATTTTCATGTTGTAACACTGAATGACTTACATGAAGGTATGGGATCTTACTTATTGGAGACTTTGAATGATCGTTATAGCAAGAAGTTGGTTCAGACATACAGTGTATTTCCGAACCAGATGGAAACGAGTGACGTTGTTGTTCAGCCGTACAACTCACTGTTGACGCTCAAGCGGCTTACTTTAAATGCTGATTGTGTTGTTGTCCTCGACAATACTGCACTTAATAGAATTGCTGTGGAGCGTCTACATCTGACGAATCCTACGTTTGCTCAAACTAATTCTCTGGTGTCAACTGTGATGTCTGCTAGCACAACAACGCTACGTTATCCAGGATACATGAATAATGACTTGGTTGGCTTGCTTGCATCTTTGATCCCAACACCAAGGTGTCACTTCCTCATGACAGGATATACACCATTGACTGTTGAGCGCCAGGTTAGATATCTACCATCAAATCACCAAATTTTTTTATGTGATGCTGTTGTTGTGTCTTGAACATGACTTCCAAATGTTATGTTTGGGTTTTTTTTTATTGGTTCATACCCTCTGATGTGAATTATTCTTGGCAGGCAAATGTCATTCGTAAAACCACTGTGCTGGATGTTATGAGAAGACTTCTACAGGTGAGGCATTTGCTTTCTCCAATCTTTTTTTTCTGAAAATTGATTCAGATGTTCATCTATCATGATTGTATTTGCAGACAAAGAATACTATGGTTTCGTCTTATGCTAGAAACAAAGAAGCTAGCCAGGCAAAGTACATATCAATATTGAATATTATTCAAGGAGAAGTCGATCCCACTCAGGTAAGTTTATGTAGCAGATTTTTGTTCGACATATTGAGGATGAACTAGTCAATTCTTTCTTGTTGATGTGATCTGCTCTGTTGTCTCGCTACTTGATATTAGGTGCATGAGAGTTTGCAGAGGATACGAGAAAGAAAGCTTGTTAATTTCATTGACTGGGGACCTGCAAGCATACAGGTTCTAACCGAAATTGTGACTGCAAATTTAGTTATTACTTTTGGCTTTACCATGGACTTTCATCACAATTTTTTTCAATATCTTGCTCTCAACAGGTTGCTCTTTCCAAGAAGTCCCCATATGTTCAAACTGCTCATAGGGTAATCTTAGATCACTCTATATATATTATATATGTCACTGTCATGCTGAGAGTTGGTGCTCCTTACAATCAATGTCTTGTGCTGCTGGATCCTGCTTAGAAGATACAACGAAGGCTCTTAACTTTGGTGGTTTATTTGATATTTCAGGTCAGTGGTCTTATGTTAGCAAGCCACACTAGTATCAGGCACCTTTTCAGCAGGTGTTTGAGTCAATATGACAAGCTGAGGAAGAAGCAAGCTTTTCTTGACAATTACCGAAAGTTTCCC
This sequence comes from Camelina laxa, assembly GCA_024034495.1. Lineage (NCBI taxonomy): Eukaryota > Viridiplantae > Streptophyta > Magnoliopsida > Brassicales > Brassicaceae > Camelina > Camelina laxa. The sequence continues at coordinate 1,973,610 of CM043881.1, forward strand.
ATGTTTGCTGTAAGTTGACTGCTCGTATATATTTTGCCTTTGTTCGGCTGATGTTTAATGCAACCCACCCTCCATGAGGTTTGACAGTTAAATGTTGAAATCATGAGAATCTACATGTTGAAATGGACAGGACAATGATCTTTCAGAGTTTGATGAATCAAGGGACATAATTGCGAGTTTGGTAGATGAATATAAGGCCTGCGAGTCTCCAGATTACATCAAATGGGGAATGGAGGTATATTAGTTAAGCTTTCCCAATCTATAGTCACACTTATAATGGAGCAACTTGTAATGAAAACTCTATGTCTCTCTCAGGACCCTGGACAGCTTATGACTGGTGAAGGCAATGGTTCAGGAGTTGTGGATCCTAAGTTAGCGTTCTGAACAAAAAAATAAAAACCCAGAGTAAGTCAAAATGATGTTTCACTTATAACTGAGGTTTTTTCAGGTCATCATAGGTTTACTTTGCAATAGGTTTTGGACCTTTTGGTAGGAGCAGTAGTAATGAATGATACAAAAGTGTTGGCAATGTAATGAATAGTATTATGATGTGGATGAGTTGCAATCTATGAGATGATTATGTTTCTTGGGTATTTTCTAAGATTAAGAGCACATAAAAGTTGCATCTCCTCAGGAGCAGGAATCTTGGAATCCTATGCAAATTGAGATTACAACTAATGTTAATTTTTTAACACAGCTTTGACGAGTGCGTAATTATTCTCGACGCATGAATAAAACAAAAATTTCTACAGTGTTTGTTTATTTATAAGAATGTATTTTATTGACGAATTTATCTAATAGTGTTTTTTTATTTTTTTTAATAAGAAAAAAAGGTTTTATCGTTATCCTACATAAGTAAGGAGCAATGTCGTTGTCAAATAAGAAGAAGCCTAGTTTCTTTTTTCTTTCTGTATTTGAAGATATAAAAAACTTGGAGGATTCAACTTGCGTTTCTGGATATTGTTTTCATAAAGTGGAAACCTTTAACCTTCGATTTCGTTCGAGCAGCTCAAAGTTTCCAGCTTTTTTCTCTTCCATGTTTCTTGTTTCTTCGAGCTCTGTTGTTCCGTCTACGTCCAAGCAACTTCCCTAGCAGTTCCTTTTAAGTTTCTAATTCTCGATGACTGAGCTTAGCTCATTGACTATTGACTCCACCACACAAAAGCCAAGGATCTCCTCCACCGGTTACCCACCTTCTTCTCCTCCTCACATAAGTATAGGTGTCACCACCGCCGTCGAAGCAGGGTCTACGGAGACATCCGTCAACAAGATCAAGAAAATAACGGTATTGCCACTAGTTTTCCTGATATTCTACGAGGTCTCAGGTGGTCCGTTTGGGATTGAAGACAGTGTTAACGCAGCAGGACCTTTGTTAGCTATTGTTGGATTTATTGTCTTCCCTTTTATATGGAGTATCCCTGAAGCACTCATCACCGCTGAGATGGGAACAATGTTCCCTGAGAACGGTGGTTACGTTGTGTGGGTATCTTCAGCATTGGGTCCTTACTGGGGGTTTCAACAAGGTTGGGTTAAATGGCTAAGTGGCGTTATAGACAACGCTCTGTATCCCATTCTCTTCCTTGATTATCTTAAATCTGGAGTCCCGGTTCTTGGTAGTGGAATCCCTCGAGTCGCTGCGATTTTGGTGCTGACTGTAGCCTTGACTTACATGAACTACAGGGGTTTAAGCATTGTCGGTGTAGCAGCTGTTGTCCTCGGCGTTTTCTCGATCCTTCCGTTTGTGGTCATGTCTTTCATGTCTATTCCAAAGCTCAAACCTTCGAGATGGCTTGTGGTTAGCAAGAAGATGAAAGGTGTTAATTGGAGCTTGTATCTCAACACTCTCTTCTGGAACCTCAACTATTGGGATTCTATTAGTACGCTTTCGGGAGAAGTTGAAAACCCGAGTAAAACGTTACCGAGGGCTCTGTTTTATGCTCTGCTTCTTGTGGTGCTTTCTTACATCTTCCCGGTTTTGACCGGGACAGGAGCTATACCTCTTGATCAGAACCTATGGACTGACGGGTATTTCGCTAATATAGGTAAAGTTATAGGTGGAGCTTGGTTGGGATGGTGGATTCAAGCTGCAGCTGCGACATCAAACATGGGAATGTTTCTTGCTGAAATGAGCAGTGATTCTTTTCAGCTTCTTGGAATGGCTGAGCGCGGGATGCTCCCACAGGTCTTTGCCAAGAGATCTCGCTACGGAACTCCATGGGTCGGGATACTGTTCTCAGCCTCTGGTGTGATTCTCTTGTCATGGTTAAGCTTTCAAGAGATTGTGGCTGCTGAGAACTTGTTATATTGTTTTGGAATGATTTTGGAGTTTATTGCATTTGTGAGGTCAAGGATGAAATATCCGGCTGCATCACGGCCGTTTAAGATACCTGTAGGGGTGTTGGGATCGATTCTCATGTGCATTCCTCCAACAATATTGATCGGTGTCATCATGGCGTTTACTAACCTGAAAGTTGCAGCCGTGAGCCTTGCGGCTATTGTGATTGGCCTTGTGTTACAACCTTGTCTTAAGCAAGTGGAGAAGAAGGGATGGCTTAAGTTCTCAACCAGCTCTCACCTACTAAACCTGATGGAGTAAGGACCGAAGCTGATGATGCTAATGTCTATTTTCTTCAATTCTTTTAGTTCTTCAAAATAATACTCCGTCTCTTTTTAATTGTCCTTTTAAGTATTTTTTGTGTTTTATATTAAGATGCAAATTTCTAGTTTTGTCAAATGAAATAGTATATTAATAAAAATGAGAAAATTTAATTGTTTTTTTAATCTAAGTAAACTACCTAGAACGACTAGTAATATGAATCAGATGGAGTATTCATAAAGTTATCTTTTTATAAAAATATCATTTAGTATATTAAATATAACCAATGCAAAATTGGCTAACACTAATGTTGAGATATATCTTGTGATAACAAGAAACTTTTATGGTTTCTACAACCAAATACGAAAACAAAAACCATATCCATAAACATTATGCTTCAAAAATATGTAAGTTTGTAAATTTCTCGCTAAAAACGCAAATCCGCAATTTTCCCGCCAAAAACGCAAATCTGTAATTTTTGTTTGCCGAAAAAAACTCAAATCCGTAATTTTTCCGCCAAAAACGCTAACCCGCAATTTTCTCTCTAGAACACAAACTTAAAAATTTCCTATCAAAAACGGAAATACGTAACTTTTTCGTCAAAAACGCAGACTCGTAAACTTCCTGCAAAAAACGAAAAATCGCAATTTTTTCCTGTAAAAAAAACCATAATTTTCCCGCCAAAAATGTAAATCCATAATTTTCTCACTAAAAAAATGTAAACCTTTGAAGTGACTTTAGTGCAGTGGTTAATGGTAAGTTCTTAACGAACAAGACACCATCACACCAGAGATCTAGTCCCGCTCCCTACAAATGTAGGGATTTGGCTAATGGGCTGGCCTGTTGTGACTCAATGGTTGACAAAAAAAAACATAAACCCGTAAATTTCCCACCAAAAACACAAACCCATAATTTTCTCGCCAAAAAAAACAAAACCCATAATTTTCTCGCCAAAAAACACAAATCCGTAAATTTCCCACCAAAAACGTAAATCCATAGTTTTTCCTCAAAACGCCAACTCGTAAATTTCCCGCCAGAAACGTAAATCCATAATTTCCACTTAAACTTATATGATGTTGATTACTATGATGGTGATAATGATGATGATGGTAAAAATAATGATAAAGAATTAAAGATTAATTGTAATTGTTTCTATGTTAAATATTAATCAAATTTTTCATTTTTGTTTGTAATTAACATTGCTTAATATCAAAATTTTCATTTTGGTTTATTTATTGATGATAAATATACACATTGAGAGCGCATATCAATCAAATCTTTATACATTTAGTTGAAACCAATTTGTACAAGAAGGAATTATAAACTGCAAATTCTGATACAGAAAATGATTTGATAGAAGAAGAATTCTGATACAGAAAATGATTTGATAGAAGAAGAATTCTGATACAAAAAATGATTTGATAGAATCAATGTTTATTGCATCCCACGAGACCTATTTGAAATAGGCATGAGCAAGAGCAGCGGTGGCAGATAGTCTCTGCAACAACAAAAAAAAAAAGATTTTCAATTCCAAAAATATAGCTTTCGTTTTTTTGATCAAATTATAGCTTTACGTAAATAATCCAAGTTACCTTGGATGGATCTAGGACCAAGAGCTTGTCCAAGAGATCCAGAGCTGGTTCAGAAATGCTGTGGAAGAAAGAGATAAAAAAGTCAGAACAAAGCAACAGTTAATCGAGAATAAAGCAACAGAAACATAAAGCTTACAGAAACACTTACTTAGAATACTTCTGCTTTAAAAGTCTAGGAAACTCTTCAATCTCATCAACACTACGAGATCCACAAAGTGTGAAGATCTGATTGAGCAGATCTGACTCCTTCATGCCATCAAATATGTCAAATATGTGAGAGTTCTTATTGAGCAATTTAGCGAAAATCACGCCGGCTGCCCACATATCGACCTTGGAGGAATACGTGGTTACTTGCATCAAGAGCTCAGGAGCCTTGTACCGAAAGGTTGTTACATCTAGTGTAAAGCCATCGAGGAAATTTAGCCACCTTTCCTGTGTCCAGACTGAAGCCTCACTATCACCCGTATCACTAGAAACCACGTTTAAGTCAACATCTTCCTTCACCACATAACGAGAACTCCCAAAATCAGCAATCTTCAACCTCCCATCCTTGGAAACAAGTAGATTGGCAGGTTTAATATCACGGTGGAGCACATTATTTTCATTGCAATACTCCAAAGCAAGGAAAAGCTGTCTCATGTAATCCTGAGAGTTTCAAAAGTCAGAGAAGCTATTAAAAGGTTCAAAAGATCCAAGTTATGTAAATACAAGTCAGAGAAGCTATGTATATACCTTAATCAGAGAAGGTGTTAAAATTCCTTTGTCGGCAAGGTGATCCAAGGTATATTCCATAAACTCGAACACCAAGTAAACTCCTCTTTTGTGCTCATCTAAATCAAAGCAAAGCAAAAAACAGTCAAACGCTTAAATCCAAACTTCTCTTCAAAGGAAGAAAAACAGAGGTTTAGTTTATTTACCTGAAGTTTTCGAGTTCACCACAACCTCTTTGAGCTTTATGATATTGGGGTGATTCATTTCCTGGAGTATATTAATCTCTCTTTTGGCGTTTTCAGGCACGGTTATCTCTGCTTCTCTGTATCTATCGAGCTTCAACTTTTTTAGAGCCACAAATTCACCAGTTCTTGTGTCAAGAGCCTTGTAAACTATACTATTATGATCAGAAGAAGACAAAGGAGGAAACCAATTGCAACATAAGTTCAAAATTCAACAAAAGTTCATTATCCTCAATTCAACAAAAGTTCATTATGATCAGGAGGAAACTAATTGCAACATAAGTTCATAATTCAACAAAAGTTCAGTATCCTCAATTCAACAAAAGTTCATAATCCCAATTCTAACAAAAGTTCATTATGATCAGAAGAAGATAAGGAGGAAAAACTAATTGCAACATAAGGACTAATCAGATGATTTCAGCAGTGCAACTTTACTTATCTAGCATGAACCTTAATCTTAATCATATATTTCTTGATCCATCTCTTAAGAATCTGAGAATAGCAAGATACAAAGGAGTAACAAAAACGCACAAACAAGTGTACTTATCTAGCATAAACAAGTTCTGAATTTCTTGATCCATCTGGAAGATGTAATCTAGCATAAACCTCAATTGATCCATCTCTTTAACAACATGAGAATACCAATTCACAAAATCTAGATTAAACCTCAATTGATCCATCTCTTTAACAACATGAGAATCCTAATTTTCACGAAATCGAATGATTGTTTTAAGCAATAGCAAGAGATAATGGAGTAAAAAAACGCAGAATCACAATTTTCACGAAATCGAATGTGATTGTTTTCAACAATAGCAAGAAATTGATCAATCTAACAAGCGAACGAGGAAGAAGAATGCAAAATTCGAAGAAATTGAGAAGACGAACTTACCTAAAAGATCCTTCGCCGATCAGTTTGACAATCTCGTATCGCTCGAGAGTAGTATCTCCCCCAACCAGTTCCATCGTCTCTTCCTCTCGTGCACTATCTCCCCCAACCAGTTCCATCGTCTCTTCCTCTCGTGTACTATCTCCCCCAACCAGTTCCATCGTCGCTTCCTCTCGTGTACTATCTCCCCCCAACCAGTTCCATCGTCTCTTCCTCTCGTGAAGCAGCAATAACCATTTCCGCGTTCCTTACTTGAGAATCTCTCACGATTACTGGAGAATTTCAACTTCTTCTCTCGGAGACTTCACTGGTTCTCTTCTTCGGGGTTTCGTGGAATTGAAAAGTTTGGCTCCGCGCCTCGAGCTTTTTTATTATATCTGGGTCTAACAGAATTTATCCAGGTTAAACCGGGACGGCCTGATTGCAATCACGTGAGTGTTCAATAACCGATTTAACCCGACCGATAGTCAATTGGTACACCACATTCTGGTAAGAGAGAGAGAGAGAGAGCGCTTTTACGGGTGGAGAAGGCAGGGAAACGCCGGCGTGTCAGCACCACCCAGGAACCGGGATTACCAGAGCTCAACACTAAACGGTGACCTCCACCCTGATCTCAGATCTAGAGTTAGCACTAGAACCTCCGCTTCTTCCATTATGAGAGGCAAGCCTCAGATCCGGGAAGTTACAGAGCATAACGGGTCGTATAGATTCTCTCTGAAGACACTCAGCATGGCTTTCACCCGACAAAGGAAGCTCGCCGAGAACTGTTGAACAGTACAGCAGCCTCGAATTGGGTCTTTGAGCAGAGACCACCGAAAGAACAGAGCTTCACACGCGATCTCCTCTCCTCTCCTCTCATTGAATTCACAATAGACGAAGAAATAAAGGGTAGGAAGGGCCGGCGACTGTTCACGGAGGTTGCTGCCTTAGGTTTAGAAATCGTGTGAAGATGATGATGATGATGATGAAACACACCGTTTAGGTTTACAAAACGATTTAGAGCAAAACAACTTTGCCTCCGTAGTAGAAACAACGAGTCTGCGATTGAAAACCCAATTATGGGCCAACAAGAATTGAAGCCCAATTTCATATCAGCTTGTGAGAAATGCGAAGCAAAGATGGACCAAGGTGATTAAAAGCCCATCATCAGTTTTGTGTCCGACAAAAACTGCAACGTTTCTTTCACAACAAAACAGAATTTGTGAGAATCAGAACAAAAAAGCAGCAGCACGACGTCGCAACTGCCGAATCGTTTTGATCTTGACATCTGTTAACCCTCTTCTTCAGATTATTTGGTATTCAAAATTTCTTTTATAATGTTTTAATCAAATTTCAAATTTGGTTCTGAGTTTCGGATACTACAAACTGGATATTGATCAATTAATTTCAAACAATAGACAAATTGATCAATTTTTTTGACCCAAAAAAAAAAAAAAAAAAAAAAAAGACAAATTGATCAATTCATTCATTTTGTTCAATTGGATTCGGTTGAATTGAAAATAGGAGAAAAGCATCAATATCAATACCTTATAAATATGTTATCTAAAACCTTTTAAATTTCACCATATAAATATGTTATCTCTTTCGTACCAGAAAAAAACCTATATATATATATATATTTTTTTTGATGAATTGTGAATATTAATCATTAAAGAAAAGTTTATGTCATACAAAGCACAACCTTAAAACATCTCCAATGAGGGGATTTAGGAAGAGTTTTTAATGCTAAAATAGGATAAAAAATAAATCAAAATTGAATATAAAAAATATGAGACAACTCTTATTCTGTAGACTGTAGGTGTAACTTTTTTATTGGGTGTAGATTTAATATATAATCTTGAGAAATTTGGCAAGAGTGCCATGTACAGTGTCAAAGTTTTTCACTAATTAAGAAAAACTTCTGATGTGCTTCTATTTCCCCCTTATATAATTTGCACTTCTATTTTTAATATGCTTTTATGTTTTTTGTGTTTTAAATTTATGAAATGCAATAATTTCCTAATTTTATAAATATAAAATTTTTAAACATTCAAACTAGTTAAATTTTACTTAAAATATTTCCAAAATGAAAATATTTTTTCTGATGAATAAGAACCCTAATTAATTTTTTACCATAATATTTAATAAACCTTCAAAAAGTACAAATTTTTTTGATAAAAGTGATAAGAGCCTAAAGATAATAACGTTCCATTGGAAGTTACACCGCAATATTGGAAGTTACCATAATATTTACACCTTGATCCCAAGCAAAAAGAAAAAAAAAATTATAGTAAGGACACAACAAACATCGTTAGTTACACCGCAATCTCATGGTCACGACGGTCAAGATAGATACAATGATCAAAGCTAGCTTCATACTTAGGGGGTATCAAAAACGTGACAATCAAGTATGTAACTGAAACTAAAGAACACCCGAGACGCTGGATTCATTTGATGGAATGAAGTCCCTTCCCCGATGGCCAAGAACCCGGATCCACTCACTACACTATGAAGCTATAATCCACGACAGAAAGGACCAATAAGTTTACCTGAGAATCTATTTGGGTGAAACCTAAACAAGCCAAGACACTAAAGTGAAAAATTGCTGATGCTACGTACTATGACGTGGCGCAAGAATATCTACAACGTAGAGACTGTACGTACTAACACGATCGGAGGAACTCGGCAAAGAAATATGAATCATTGCAAAGTGAGAAAATTATAGGTTTAAGGCACAAGGTAACGACACAACGTCAAGCCATATAAAATGATAAACTACAAGTCTATAACCATCACATACAATAGAATAAGGTTTCTCAAAATAAAATAAAGAAGATTAATAAATCGAGAAAACTTGACTTTAGACTCACTCGATCGACACTCTGTTTCGCTCCATTTTAACTCTAGAAGTTCCAGTTTAGCTTAGCTCATCCAGTTTTTACCTTTCTGGCATTTTTTCCGAGATAGCTTTTGTAAAGGTTGTAAAACCAACGCTTTCGTATATATATGATATTTGCACTTTAGCAAAAAAAAAAACTCAGCTCATCCAGAAACTTGATATGACTCTAGAAAGCTCTGAAAAAGATTCTTAAAAACTCAAAGACGTATTCAAAAGACGGGTTAAAAACCGTATGATCATGATAGATCAAATATTCCCAAGCTTGACGAGGCATATGTAGATGTTGTCTACTCTGATGTAAAGAGGCTTATTGGTTAAATTACATCGGTCAAGCGCATTACACTATCCCTAAGAATAATCACTATCCGTAAGAATAATTGGACGTCCATGGGGTAATAAAAATGGTTTTGTTGCGCAGGCGCTGAGTATGGTAATGGTTTTGTCTTTAATCAACTTGAACATCTGAAGCTACATGCATGTGGAGAATTCTCCTAACTTTTATCAAATGAAAAATATATATATATTCTCCTAACTTACGAGTACTCGAGCTCTTGGAAACGGAAGTATGTTTCTTTGGAAAATAGTTCAACAAGAATAAACACTTATAATGCAAAGTCTCACTTTTATTCATTTGATTGGAGAAACGAATCATTAATGAATAGTATTATTATAACTAAACTTCAGCATATTTCTAAAACGTTTTAACATCTAAGAAAATGATTTATATAATGAAACAATCAAACAACAGTTGTATTATGCACAATGTATTTGGTTTGCTCTAATTCTTTTTCCCGATCATTTCAGACAGATACAATGGGTCTAAATTGCTAGAATGATGTGACTATATATGGTTTTTTTTTTTTTTTGTTGAAAGGCATAACTATATATATGATTCCTGAATGCGTCTTGTCTGTATATTAACTACAGATGAGACCCGCGCGTTGCGCGGGGTTCTTTGTTATTCGATTGACCATTCTATTTTATTTTTGAGTTAATAATTTTATTTTTGAGAAAATACCACTAAAAGCACGAAATTAGTAAAATTGTTGAAAAAACTTCAATTTCACTTAAGGTAATTAAATTGTCATTTATTATTATTTTTTACGTTATATCGTAAACTTTTGTTAACTTTACCAAATAAAACAGATAGTTAAGTTAACTGACAAATATATTTTACAGGGTTAAGTTAACGTCAGTAAGATCAGTTAAACACTGAAATGACGTCGATTAGTAATATTTTTTTTTAAAAAAAAACATGATATGGTGATTCGAACCTGCCACCTGGTTGATTAGTCAATCAATACTTAACCAAACATATATTTATATTTTTTTTCGCTATTCTCTTATTTAGACTTTCTCCTTCTCACGATCCATAGAACCATGTACTAATCGGTAAAATTTTATTTCTTCCTCATTTAAGCCTTTTCATTGACCAATTTCAATATGATTTTTTTCTATTTCTCCATTATAATTTATTAAATTTCAAACAAATAGTTTATTTTTCACCTCACTTTCTAGATTTCGTGGCGGAGATCACCATCTCTTCGCTGAGACATTCCCAGGGATGGCGGTAGAGTTCATATGACGATTCTCACGAAATCCATTGGTGGCTTAAATCTGAATTTGAGAAAAAGCTAGGGTTCAAATTCTTTGTCAATATACGCAGCAGCTCTGTTATTTTATTTTTAACTTACATTGTGTAACGGAAGTTATCAACGTTGATTTACATTGTAAAATTCGTCTGTTAGTTGACTTTTTTCTATTAGTTGACTTAACTATGTGTTTAATTTTTTTAAAAAAATAAACATTTGTGATTTAACTGAAAAATTAATAAAACTTGACAATATAATTCACAATAAGGAAAGTTGAGCTTTTTAAAAAACGTTTTTACTATATAACTTCATGCTTTTAATGGCATTTTTCTCTTTTATTTTTATACACATTTTATTTATTTTTCCTTTCCTATGCGTTTGTGTATGGTGTAAGCTGTTATTCTCTTTCATATATATATATATATATTGTATTATTAAGGCCTCAATTTATATGTGGCCAAAATGGGCCATTTTTATATGGCGATTATCCAAAGATTATTACCTTGTTGGGCAGTTCAAATTGTTTTATTATAAGGTTTTACAGTATTTTTTGTGTTAATTTTCTGGTAGCTTTGTTCTGAAATGAGACTGTCCGTACTTATCTTCTTCATCAAGTCATTCTCCGTGACTATTTTTGTCCGTTCCTTTCAATTAAACTGTGTTGGTCCAACCTCCATTTTGTTTTCTATGAATCTAAATTATACATAGAAATACCATTTTATTTTCTTTTCCTGTATATTTCAAAAAAATTTTACTGGTTTTGAAGTTTTGGGATGATAGTGATATTTCTATGTTTTTAATATTTTGTCAGCAAAATACTTATGTTCTAGAAAATTTTTGTCAGCAAAATACTTATGTTCTAGAAAATTAAAAAAAAAAATGGGTTTATAAAAATGGATCAAACCCACATAATTTCAAATTAGAGACAAAGCCCACAAAATTTATTGAAAATTATGCTGACATGGAGCTCTCTGATGAGAGAAAACTCTGCTATTATATATATGATTTCACCTGATCATGTACTCAGGATTGCAAGCAGAGAGAGATTTGGCGGGGTATATTAATGAAAAAGACTGTTTCGTAAGAATTTTGAAAGGGGCGTCTGTTCCTCTCTCCTTTACAAGCATATTTTATATTTTTATAACATATTAGACGGTTTAAACTAAGTATCAAAATATTAACAATAACAAGCTCAAACGGTTAAACTAGGGCCTAATACTTATTTGGAAAAAAATAGTGAGGTACATCAAATATAGCTGAATACATGACCACACATTCCAACTTTAAAAATGTATAACTAACTACACAAAGTAAATGTATTGTATGGCCACATGTATCAACTATATGATGACATGTGCTCAACATCACGATCATTTTATTCTGGTACACCGTTTGTCAGAATCCAGCGTTGACTAGGTCTAACCGGTGTTGACCAACAAATTTTTTTTTTTTTAGTATTAGAAATAAAAATAAAAAAATTGTTTTGTTGAATCATTTATGGTTAAAAAAACATATCTATATCCAATGTAAAGATATATTATATATGTTTAATGCATTCAATCTTATAAAAGTTAGTTTTTTTTTTAAAGTTCAAAACTTAAATAGAACTAAAAATAAAAATCATTAACAGTTTTTTAAGATATTGAAACCTAAACTAAAACCTGAAAATTCATGTTTTTCTTTATAGATTGAGTAATATATTTTTTGTTTTTAAAAATATAAATCACAACATATTCATAAAAAATTATAAGATTAGTTTCATATTTATACTTCTCAATTAATTTAGTAGGATATATGGTAAAATAAAAATGTTAATATCTTAGAATTTTGTTAATGGTTTTTAATTTATTTATAGTTAAGTTTTACAATTGAAAAAAACTATTGATTGATTGCATTAACAAATATAAAATATATATTTATAAAGAATATAGTTATTTTGTTAATTATTAAAAGGCCATAAATTATTCTATAAAACAGTTTTATTTTTTCCTTTCTAATACTATCATAAAATATTTTTAAAAAATAATAATAAATGTTGGTCAATATTAGTCAACGCCGGTCAAACCTGGTCAATGCCGGATTCTGACAAACGATGTACCGGAATAAAATGATCGTGGTGTTGAACACACGCCATCATATAGTTGGTATATGTGACCATGCAATACATTTACTTGGTTTAGTTAGCAATACATTTTTAAAGTTGGAATGTGTGGCCATGTATTGAGTGATACTTCATGTAGCTGAGCATCTTTTTCCTACTTATTTCTACTATGTATATAAACACTAGTTAAAATCGGCCTAAATATGTATGCATGTTAAATATATATATATTAATAATAATATTTGAAATTTAAGTGATAATTTTAGAAAAATATTTAGATAAATAAATGTATAGTAAGAATTTATATCGCCATCTTATAAAATTGGATTTCAAACATATATATATATATATATTTATTTTTTACAGTTTAAAAATTTAATAAAGTCTTTGTTTATATACGAATATAGTTATATACTTATATAATTATCTTTCTACACTTTTAAGATTGGTTTATTTATATGTATTAGATTTATCTCTTTAAATTTTATAATCTTCTAATAATTATCTTTTTATATTTAAATTGTTTTTAAAATTTAGTTTTATACATGACAAAAGCCTAATCGATAAGATTGACACATGTTGCTAGCTAGTAATAATATAACAAAAAGATTATGTGTTTGAAATCCCAATTCTAATTATATATATATATATAGGTATATGTATTATTTTCTTAATAATTAGCAGTAGTGAATTAGGGTTTTTCTTCGTTTCTCTCGGTGGCTGTTTGCTTTTACTTTTTAGCCATAGTCTTCCAAACTAACCTCCGTCTCTGATGATTACGTCACTTCCCCACGATATCATCGTCGATATTTTGGCGCATGTGTCGAGATGGGACTATCCAACTCTCTCCCTTGTCTCTAAATACTTCCGATCACTCGTTTCCTCGTCTGAGCTATACGCTAGACGATCCTTGTTGGGCTGCACCGAAGCTTGTATCTATTCTGTTCTCTTTAATAACGACACTGGTAATCAGTTGTATGTTCTTCGTAGTCGTCGTCTAAAAGGAAACAACACCAGTTCTTCTTTTGTCCGTATCGCGTCGCTTCCTCGTATACCTTTCCAAGCAAGTTATGTCTCGGTTGGTCGGGAGATATATGTGTTGAGTGGATTTTCGAGATCAAATTCCTACAGCATCGACTGTAGATCTCACATTGTGCAGCCCTTCTCCGAAAATCCTCATGGACCCAAGGCTAGAAGGTTGGTTGACGTCATCGACAAAAAGATTTTCGTAATGGGACTGTGCGATGAGCATGACGAAACAAATTTAATGAAGGTAATGCTGGTGTTCAATAGCGAAACACAAACGTGGGAGCCTGAGATGACAACAAAGCCAAGTTTAGAGTTAAGTCGGTTCTGGTATGAATGCGCGGTGATTGCGGATAAGATGTACGTGAGGGATCGTTTTTCTAAGGAGAGCTTTGTTTACGAGCCAAAGGAAGATAAATGGGAATTGGACGAGATGTTGAATTCTTATAACTGGTACCGTGGGTGCGTTCTTGATGACGTATTGTACTACTATGATCCTTTTGAGAACAAGTTAAGAGCGTATGATTCAAAGCAGAAGTGTTGGAAAGTGGTGAAAGGTTTGGAAGAATTTTTGCCTCATGTAGCTTTTCCATGGTCAGACACTGTGAATTACGGTTGGAAACTAGCTGTGTTCTTCACCAATGGATTTGAGGCTATAAGAAGGGAGTTTTGGTGTGCAGTGATCGCAATTGAAAGACGCCAAGGAGATATTTGGGGTAAAGTAGAATCATATGATGTTGTGTTTAATTGGTCCTCTTGCTACATCATTAAAACTCTAGCTGTTATGGTTTGATAAAAGTTCAGTTTTAAGCACAAGCAAGCCAACTAATTGTCCTTATTTATTTTTTTAAGTTGTTCTTTTAGCTGTTTTAAATTAGTCAGTTTCTTTTATTGTCATAATAAAAAATAAATACAAAATTTTTATATCATTAGTTAACATCTTAATTTAAATGAAAGAATCAGTAAACAAAAGAGGAAACAATATAACTCCTCTCAAAGGTTTATATCATTAGTTAACATCTTAATTTAAATGAAAGAATCAGTAAAGGTTTATAGTATTTCTTTGACAACTAAGATCATTATTCTCAACTAAAAAAGGAAGTCAACAATACATAGTTTGGGTCTTTTAATAATGAAAATCAATTAGATCATAAATATCGATTAAAATTCTAAAGAATGTATTCGTTGGGTAATTATGAATTTAAAAATCTCATCGTCTACCACCAAATCTTTTCCAACTTGTATTCCAAGAAAAGAATCACTAAGAATCCGTAGTACCGATTCTTGGTAGTGGAATCCCTCGAGTCGCTGCGATTTTGGTATTGACCGTAGCCTTGACTTACGTGAACTACAGGGGTTTAAGCATTGTCGGTGTAGCAGCTGTTCTCCTCGGCGTTTTCTCGATCCTTCCGTTTGTGGTCATGTCTTTCATGTCTATTCCAAAGCTCAAACCTTCGAGATGGCTTGTGGTTAGCAAGAAGATGAAAGGTGTTAATTGGAGCTTGTATCTCAACACTCTCTTCTGGAACCTCAACTATTGGGATTCTATTAGTACGCTTTCGGGAGAAGTTGAAAACCCGAGTAAAACGTTACCGAGGGCTCTGTTTTATGCTCTGCTTCTTGTGGTGCTCTCTTACATCTTCCCGGTTTTGACCGGGACAGGAGCTATACCTCTTGATCAGAACCTATGGACTGACGGGTATTTCGCTAATATAGGTAAAGTTATAGGTGGAGCTTGGTTGGGATGGTGGATTCAAGCTGCAGCTGCGACATCAAACATGGGAATGTTTCTTGCTGAAATGAGCAGTGATTCTTTTCAGCTTCTTGGAATGGCTGAGCGCGGGATGCTTCCACAGGTCTTTGCCAAGAGATCTCGCTACGGAACTCCATGGGTCGGGATACTGTTCTCAGCCTCTGGTGTGATTCTCTTGTCATGGTTAAGCTTTCAAGAGATTGTGGCTGCTGAGAACTTGTTATATTGTTTTGGAATGATTTTGGAGTTTATTGCATTTGTGAGGTCAAGGATGAAATATCCGGCTGCATCACGGCCGTTTAAGATACCTGTAGGGGTGTTGGGATCGATCCTCATGTGCATTCCTCCAACAATATTGATCGGTGTCATCATGGCGTTTACTAACCTGAAAGTTGCAGCCGTGAGCCTTGCGGCTATTGTGATTGGGCTTGTGTTACAACCTTGTCTTAAGCAAGTGGAGAGAAAGGGATGGCTCAAGTTCTCAACCAGCTCTCACCTACCAAACCTAATGGAGTAAGGACCGAAGCTGAGGATGCTAATGTTCTATTTTCTTAGATATATCTATCTTAACATTTTCGAAGTACATTTTTTATGCCATTTTTTTCTTATCTTTGTATCCAAACAAGTTCCAACTAAATTCTCTACAATCTTTGCAACCAAACATAATTATTTCATTATTTGATAATATTAATTTTAAATTTCGTAAAATCTATCTACCTAATTTAAAGCAATATGTTAGATTAAAATATAATTCTCCTTTCACTTTTATTTAATTTTATATTTAATTATTTGAATTACTATTTAATACATAAAGTTAATAAAATTTTAGATCTTTTTGAGCATATGATGTGATTTGAAGTTTTATAAACGGATATATATTTTAAAAATTGTTTTAGGATTTTTGTAACCAAACAAGTATATCCGGATATAGATTATTCGAATTTATTTCTTTAGAATGCATGGAGTTATTGATTTATAAAATAAACAAAAGAAATAAAAGAAATAGACCCGTGGTGTATCACGGAGTAAATCCTAGTATATATATATATATAACCTTCGCTAAACACTAATTATAAAATCATGAGCTTTTTAAAAATATTTTTATAATTATTATTCTAAATCACCCAAATGATATAAACACTAAAAGTAATTTTGGAATGCATCTATCATATTTTTCTCTTTTTAAAATGTGATGTTGTGGAGGATAAAATAGTAGTAAACTCCCAAAAAAATATTTGGGCAGATGCAATATTAGAAAGACAATGCAAAACGCAAATCAGTCGAGACGAACAACTCCAACTCGGCAACTCCTATCATCCGCTCTAACTTATGTATAGCTTTCTTTTGATCCCTTGCCCATCAAAACTCATGAATTTTCTAATCTAGATACAATCATATCAATTTTAATAAGACCGAAATCGGACCAACTACAAATTTTAGATAGAGGTGCTTGGTTGTGTAAGATCTACAACCAAACAAATATATGGGCCAAGATATAGATTGAAAAATCAACAAGAATCCAAACCGAATGTAATTATAGAACCAAATTTCAGACCTATGATTCACAAATTCTTTTAGTTCTTTGAAATAATACTCCTTTCATCTTTTTTTTAATTGTCGTTTTAGAGTAATTTTTTTGTTTCATATTACTTGTCGTTTTATATTTTACGATGCAAATTTATGAATCAAATTTCTAATTTTGTCAAATGAAATAGTATATTAATGAAAGATAAATCAAAAAATTAAATTGTTTTAATCTGTGTGAAACTACCTAGAACGACCAGTAATATGAATCAGACATAGTATTCAGTAAGTTATTTTTTTTATATCAAAAACCATTTAGTATATTTACCGGCGAACAAGATTAAAACAATTGGTTAATGCGAATGTCAATACTCATGAGATATATTTTGTGATAACAAGAAGGCATTTATGGTTTCTACAACCAAATACGAAAACAAAAACTATATCCATAAACATTATGCTTCCAAAAACTCAACAAAAATGTAATAAATAGAATAAAATACATTTGATACTTTTAAAGCTAGCATCCCAAATACATTAGAACGACAACTAATATGAATCGGAGGGGGTATTCAATAAGTTATTTTGTTTGACATCCTTGGATGCATACAAACATACTTCCAAATTCGAATCAAAATTTCCATTTTTGTTTGTAATTAACATGGCTTAATATCAAATTCTCATTTTTGTTTGTAATTACTCTTTACACCAAAAAGACAAAATAAAAAGACTTTAAATGCCAAGAATATAGTTTTTTTGATCAAATTTAGCTTATATAATTATTACCTTTGGACGGATCGAGCACTAAAATCTTATCCAAAAGATCCAGAGCTTTGGGATAAAAAAAGCTATGGAAGAAAGATCAAAAAGAGTTAGTACTTCTATTTTTAATATGTTTTTATGTTTTGTATGTTTTAAATTTATGAAATGCAATAATTTCCTAATTTTATAAAATATAAAATGTTTAAACATTTAAAATAATTAAATTTTTACTTCTATTTTCTTTCGTATGCGATAGAAAATTGAATGTTTTCTTGTAGTGGCAGCTAATTGCCTATGAGACAACTTTGCCAACAGGCTTGCTCCTTTCAATGATGCCAACAGATTTCCTGCACAATCTCATACGCTTCCTATTGCTATGCTTCACACTGGATTTGCTGGTCTAATTCCAAGAGGAAGTGAGGATATGGCATTCATAGACCTCATTTGCATGTGTCACATGGCTTTTATGGCTGAGTTCTCTCTTCTGGTCAGTCCTCAAGAACATAGAAGTTTTCATGCATTGTACGAGAATCAGAAAACCTATAACGAGGCTGCTCGTGGACCTGGATCGATTCCTGATGAAGATAGGATCATTTACCTTCTGGCTTTTGGGTTGTTGTCTTCTGATAGTCTTGATAAGATGTTGGCAGTTGCTGCAAGGGTTTCATCTTTGATTGGAAGGCAAGAAGCAAGTGTTACAATAGACAGCTTCACAATCGTTGAAGGACATGTCAAGATTGTAGGAGATGATGCTAAGCGGCAGGAACTATTGACCTTAGCCAAGAAGATAGCTGATGCTTCAAGTTCAATGAGGTCTCAGTCTCAGGTTACTGCTGTTGACTCCTTAGATGGAGTTTGATTTAATGATTTGGCTCCCTTACGGTGCTTAGCTTCTTTCTTTTGTTTCGTTTGATCTTGTTTTGATTTAATAAATTGGCTCCCTTAGGGTGCTTAGCTTCTTTCTTTGGTTTCGTTTGATCTTGTTTTTATTTAATAAAATGGCTCCCTTAGACTTTCTTTATATGATCACATTACTCCAAAAGTTCAAAGAGAGTTCAAGATTATGTCGTCGGATAGAAGATGTATTGTATGCTTAATACATGTAAGATAAGCAACCATTAATTAGTTGAGATGATCGAAGATATGTTCCCTCTCGTGCAATGTGACTATCCATTTAAACTAAATTATTCATAAATCCGTACTTACATTATGGTTCAACCCTTTTCTATTACTTTATACTACTGAACCGGACCGGTTCTTTACGGGATCAATAAAATTTGCCAAAAATTAAACCGCCAATTGTCCCTGCTGCTTTGTCTCTTGTAAAATTCAGTGCTTCATTAGTTGAGTCTAACTGCAATTCTCACAATATCAAGGAAAAATCAATAAATAAATAAAGCTTTGTTCTGCATAAAAGAAAAAAGTTTTTCAAAACTGTCAAAAAAAAAAAAAGTCTTTTAAACATATTACCTTAACATGTCTCTTAAAAGTGACATTTTTAAAGTGTAAACATATTACATCCCTATATAATTTAGTTCTCTATACATCCATTCGTATCTAAAATCACAACATGTTTAACAATAAAAAAAAATGAGAAAGAAGTTTTCGAAGAAAACCCAGAGGAAACCTTTAGAAGGAAACTGGAAGGAAATATTTTCCTACAAAAATATAGAAGGAAAATGGTCATCATTGTCCTTCATGTTTCCTTCCGGTTTACCTTCGACATTTCATTGAAGCATTTTCGTAAGAAATTTACTTCGAATTTCCTTTCAAAACAGAGTCCCGCTTCTTCTTCCCCCCACCGCGGCTCCAATTTCTTACGTGATTTGGGAGAATCTGGTGAAACAGGTTTCTGATATGGACTTGGGTGATGATGAGGAATGGGAAGAGGTTGAGTGGCCTGAAGATGTTCCTGCCATACAAGGAGTCGTTAGCAACAGAGCCGGCGGAAGACCCAAGCAGATGAAGCATCTTCTTGCGGCCGTAAAATATATAGGCATATAATCGGCCTTTTTTCATCAAATGTTTCTTTATCCTAGTGGTAATAGTAGGGTAATGCACTCATCCTACGTCGTGAGTTTGATTTGCAGCTCTTACATTCAGCAACGGTGATAGATGTCGCAGCATTGGTAGGAATGGTTTGTTTCAAGTCTTCTGCTCGAGACTGTTATCATGCGTGATTTTTATGATACAGTGAAGTTCTGTGAGTAAGAGCAATATAAGTTACGAGACTTCGTTCTGTTATCTGCACTCTTGCATTATGCTTATGTTGATGGCTTTTTTAAAAAAAAAAAAAAAAAAAACTTTTGTAATAATACTAAATCATGAAAAAGAAGAACAAGTACAACAGTTTTTCGAAGCTGTTTTGCTGTCTTGAAATATCAAACAACTAAAAGAGATTCACCAAATCAATAAAACAAACAAAGTGATTATCTTTCTCGATTTTCCTTTGAAATAAATATTCTCGGGTGACTATCATCGACTAAACCGAAAAGAAATATCAAATTTGTAAAAGCTAAATGTGTTGTAACTGCGGAGTATCAGGTCAAAGGCTTGAGAAGGAAGAATTCTCGAACGAACTAGATTCGGGGGTATCTTCTAGACTTTTGTCTATGCTCTTCGAGTTCATTCATCCAATCAGAAAGCCACAAGATTCCCTTATAACCATAATATGTAACAGCGGCTAGCATAGCCATTAACATCACGACCATCAGTATCCTCTTTGTGGCGACAGCAAGTTTCTGCAGAGAAGAAACCAACCAGATGGTGTCTTAAGGAGAAGCAAATAAGGGATATGAGACATGCGTCTTCTTGGATTTATCTTCTTAAAGACAGAAATTACCTGCAGCCTTGTGGTCTCCTTAATGTCCTGACCCCGTTCACGCCTTTTCCTTCGCTTTGATGCATTTTTCCCGCTCGGCTCCTCCTTCTCCTAAGATGTTTAATTAGAAGAAAGTATTCTCATAGTTGCTTTAAGAGTGAGATTAATTCTGAGAGATTTTTATTGTTTCTGTTTACCTCAATCACTTTGACATTGCGCTGTTGTAACACCGATTCAGCCATCTGTAGTTTGCTCTTACAGTTGGAATCGCAAGGGAGGAGGCCGACACCGAACTGGTTCTTCGGTACTTCTTTAGGATCAGAACCTGTGGCCCTATGGGCTGCTTGAACATCTTGGCATAACCATTCCTTCTTCAATGTTAGGCACTTGCAACGAGCAACCACCTTAATCCATAAAAAATCGAGAAAAGTTAAGATCCCACTTGTAACAGAGAAACATCTTTATAACGCAGTTGCAGCATGGAGTCTAGGAAATATTACCTTTTTCCCGCATTTTTCTGGCAATGGACACTGCCCAGGATGACATATCTCCGGACATAGATGCGTACAGTTTGGCAATTTTCTGCAACAGCAATATCCTCTTTTCAAAACTGTGGTTTACTAATATTTTTATGCAGTAGAAGTTGGGATTTGGGAACAATCGAACAATCACAAGGAAACCATCAGCTGTTCAAATTAAGTGAAACGCACTAATGTAGCTCCAGCGTGTTAGATGATTACCTGTGACAAGGACCACGGCATGAGCGGGCTTTCGTTTGGTCCTTCTCAGACAGTGTATTATAGTAAATACACTCGAATGCATGCACCATCGTACTACAGTGACATGACCTCTTCACCAGAGTTTTGCAAGGTGGACAGTCTCCAGGATGGCATCGTCGAGGACAAAGATGTTGGCATCGTGGCGTTCTCTCCTGTACATTAGTATGAAAGATAAGTAAGTCTTTCCTATAACTAACTGACTCTGCAGACTCACAAAGAGCATTTAACAGCTTCATCAGAAATAAACATGTTTTTCTTTTCGGAAGCTATTAGAAACATAAGTTTCAACTCATAAATTAAAACCAATAACATTCAATAAATAAAACTATAAAAGCTTCCAGTTACCAGTGCAATCAAAATCTGCAGCATAAGGAAAGATGATAAAGTGAGTGGTGAGATATAAAACATAACTGAAGTACCTTTTGACAGCGGAGATCACACTTTTCACAGGTCTCACTTCTTTTATCCAATGATGAATTTTTTATTTCCAGGGGATGACAGGTAAACGAACAGTAATGATTCCCACATGGAAGGGGGTTTCCACATAAATTATCGCATGCAAATTGAGTTTTGTCAGAGCAAACCATCTAAGCCAATGAAAAGAAAAAACATATCAAATTTCGGAAAAAAACAATAAAAGAAGATCCCAAAGTCCACAAAATGGCAATGAACATGTTAGATATTGGACATGCATCTGTAACAACTAATATAAAAGAGAATTTAGACTCACCATTTTCTCTGCTGCCAGATGGTGGCCTACACAGGGCCTCCACACAAGCTCTGGACAACGAGGGCAGGGCGAACCCGGTGTAGATTCAGCCTGAATATTCAACATCTTTTTAGTTGGTTTAATCATAAATTCACGGTTAGGTGGAGGTCTAGGTCCATGACACCTATGTCATAAGAAGCACACACAAACCAATGTTTATAAGAAGGGAAACGATCAGAGAGTAGGAGAGAAAAAATGGATGAAAAAGACAACAGTATGAGAAACCTTAGTTTGCACTTGTGCCCACATGGGTATTCTTCATCACAAAGGAGTCGACATGGAGGACAAGCACCATAGTGACATTTATGAGGCTGCATAAAAACATGACATAAATTTCGTAAAACTCAGATGGAATCAGTCACAAAAGTAAAATAAGCCTTATTCTAATTTTTGTTCTACCTTTTGGTTTTGCCCATGCCTGCACAATTGGGTTATGTGACATAATTTACGACATCGAGGAGGTTTCTGATTTGTTTCAGTGCCACAGGGTACCTGAACAACATTAAACAATCAACTGCGTTGTTAATACAGGTTTAACATACAGTAACATATTTGCTATCAAAGGATACAGAATCTATTAGAAGTATCAAACAATAAAAAGTCTAAAAGCCTTTGGACAAGAAACGAAGGAGCAAAGAAAATGTCTAAGACAATAGGCAGGAAGTCATCATATATGGTTGTCGACCAAACAAGGCCTCAAGATCATTTTTCTGAAGAAAAATTTCAGTAAGTTTAAGCTTATATTCTCGCTTCCACCAGTAGAATCTACCCAATATTAATACTTTTTTATAGATCCACCATAACAATAAAGTAACAAGACTATATCACGACTTGATAGTAAGAAAGCCATATTCTCACCTCAAAATGCGTCTCACCACAAGCACAAGATATTGTAACCATTATTGGACAAGGAGCACATGGACCTCTGCAATGAACACAACAAATAATGTCATTCCATGTGCATGAGTTGATATCTTACAATACACAATGTTTAATCCGACATAAGTTCCAAATTTGACACCAGACGGACAAAGAAAGTCCACGGAAAGCTACTACAGAACATACTGGTGACAAGGAGACTGGCATTTGTGATTCCTGCAACGGAGTCTTTTTCCACAAATCTGAAAATTTCGAACCAACAAATTAGAAGCCAAGTACGAACAATGACACTAGACTTGACACAAGAATGAATGACACAGCATACCTCTGAGCATGGTGGACATTCACCATCACAACATCGGCGTCTACATGCATGACGTGCACAATCTCTCACTCTCTGGCATTTCCTCTCACACGCCAACTCTTGATGGCAAGGAACCTACTCTAAATTCAGTTCCCAAAATCTTCCCATCAACATTTTGAACAGACTGCAAATCATCATGAAGTATATTAAAAAAAAAAAGCTCTCTTTCACCTGTTTTTTCGTTCCTCCGCATCTGCAAGACTTAGTAACCACAATCCTGCAAGTCTCAAGGCACGAACCGCGGTGGCACCTCTCTGGACACCTATGGTAACCACAACCAAGAACTTTATCACAAGTGCCGCCACATAAAGGCGCCACAACATCACAAGACAAGCCTTGGTAAAATCTCTTGCCACAGGGACAACTCCTCTTTCCCTGATATGGACACAATCCACATTCCCCCGAGTGACATCCTCTCTCGCATACATGTTTGCCACAGTTAAGCATATTCTCACAAGAAGCCTCACACCTAAACACTCTCTCGCAGCAATCTTTCTCCTCCTTCACCTTACCACAGCAACACTTGTAAACCGCGCGCTCCCTGCACGGTGGACACTCCCCATCATGACAAATCTCTCTACACTGATGGACATTACAATCCAAGACTCTCTCACAAACGTCGCCGCAAGAGAAATTCTTGTTCCCACATCTACGAACATCTTCAACACCTCCACAGAGGCACTTAGCCTTCACGAGCTTGGGGCAAGAAGCACAAGGTCCAGGGTGACACAATAGCAAGCAGCAGTGACCACAATTACTACTCAACGGACGCTCACAGACCTCACCGCAAGAATGAGGCAAGATCCATGGATTATCCGCCGGAGGATCCTCCTCCTTGCCGCAGTAACAAAGGTACCGCCTTGGAATCTTCGATTTCTGATACGACGATCTACATTTCGGACAGTTCCAGACCGCCTCCGGTTCTGTCGGATTCGAAGACGGTCGCGTGACTGCACGTGCAGCTTGTAGATCTAAGCACTGACGAGCCCATGACTGGATGCAGAAAAGGTGAAATACAGCGAAGCATGAGGAAGTGCAGGACCATGTAGGATCGGTTCGTTTGATACGTTCAAGACAGATGAGACACGAAACAGCTCCAGAGGAAGACGATGCGAGAAACGATTGGATCTTGGCGAGATCGATTGAAGAGGGAGACGAAGATGAATGGCAATCGAGGTAAGCTTTGAAGATGGAGTTTGATAGATCATTGTGACGGTGCTGATGGTTCTCTGAATCGGATCCGGAGTCTGAATCTGAATCGGATATGGTTTGCTGTTGTGGCGGAGGCTGTGGAGGTGGTTTCCACCGGAACTCGGTAGTGGCGGTTCCGGCCATATCAAAGCACCTGTCTTCTTCATCTCCTCCTTAAGGACAACGTTGAGAAAATTGGGGGGCAGAAGAAGTCACGTGATATTCTCGTGAGCATGTAATGAGCCAAATCTCCGGTTCAATTGGGATTTAACCGGTTCAGTAAGGACAATTTTAAGCTTTATATGATAAGCAGATAAGTCGTAGAAAGAATCAGATAAGCGAAGTCACGTATCTGCGAAATATTTTATACTATATAACTAACTCTCTTTTGGCAAACAAAATTAATAAGTCATTTAACGTTTCCTTAAGATCAATCTGGTTGAAAAACGAATTATCTAACTCGAAAATACAAGCTACTCAGCATTTATCTGACAAGAAGTCATATACAGAAACTCAAATCAGAGTCACAGACTAAGGCATAAGAACATTGTGGCAAGCTTCAATCTATGAATGCATATTTGGGCTCCAGTGAGTCATAGACTAAGGTTTGATGTATTCTCGAATGAAGTCTTGGATCTCGGCGGTTTCTCCAGTGAGTCCAGATGATTCAGCGACTGTGACTTTGTTGCAGCAATGCGAGAAGGAGAACACTTGTCCTTCAATTCCAATCGTGAAGTCATTGGCTATATCAGCTGTAGAGACTGCGCTCCTTGATGCCCTCAGTTTCTCACTGCAAAAAACTCATTAACCAGTGATGATTAGCTTTTATGCAGGAAGATTGGCTTATGTGTAAAAAAAATTGTCAAGAAAACTGAGAATCTCACATTTCTTTCTCCATTTGCTTCCGGATGAACTCCTTCGTGTGTGCAGTGAGTTTATCGGTCTTGTTACAGCAAAGGAGGACAGGAATCTTGTTCTTGACAACATTCGCATTTGTCAAAATGTCATATAGGTACCTATCACCGTAAAAAACCATCGCAATGCTTCAGTTTTCAAGATTGAGATACAAATACGTCTCTTATGTGTGTGCGCGTGAGAGTTTGAAATTACTCTGAAGCTGCACGACAGTTTGGGAGGAACTCCAAGGCATCCACTACGAACACAATGGCAGCTGCTTGAGGCAAGAATTCTTCTAGCTTGGGTCGAAGCCGAGAGTGTCCAGGAACATCAACAAGATGAACAGGCTTGATTTTTCCTTTCTGTCACATAGAGCAATGGTAATGTGTTAGTCCGTCCATCACAACCACCTGCACATGTTGTTTAGGAAAAGTAAGAATCTTTACCTTCGTGTTTTCAGTGTGAAGAACAAAAGTGCCTTCATTCGGTTCCATTGATGTTACAGTGCCCTGATGGGACGATCCATCCCGTAGCTGCCAATCAAACAATTATCATGTTATAACTCCCCAACAGTTACCTAGTCACTCACTGCTCGGATAATAGTGACTCGTTACAAAAACAAACTACATCTGGAGGAAAGTCATAAACAATAGCCAAAACACTCACTTGGTAAAAGAGCACAGTCTTTCCACTTCCAGTCAGCCCAGAAAGGAGTACAGTGTTAGATTTGGTACGTGTGACCAAGCGAACTGCATACCCCATCAAGAGCAACAAGTTTAGCAACAAAATATCAAGAGTTAATTTATGTATAATCAAAGAGAAATATTGAATAGACCTCCGAAATTGCAATAATAGTTTTTATTCCAATACACAAACCATATAACACCGAACGAGCTGATACTCTGGCTTAATCATAAACTAGCTGATACTTTGGCTTAATCACAAGTCTACAATGGTACCATGAGAACAATAACCTCTTCAATTGTAAACAATAACAGGTTGAACAAAAACTATTGAAGACATTTCGAAGAACAGGCTATATGTCTTTATCAATGGCAAACGAGATATCACCAGGGGAAGATGAGATCTTACATAAATATAGCTTAGGAAAGAAAAAGAAACGATGAAGTGGTGTGTGAGACTAATACGTACTGGATAAGAAGAGCAAGATGGTTGTAAACAACAGAACACCAATAGCGGCATACAGCTGACTTG
Source organism: Camelina laxa (assembly GCA_024034495.1). Classification (NCBI taxonomy): domain Eukaryota; kingdom Viridiplantae; phylum Streptophyta; class Magnoliopsida; order Brassicales; family Brassicaceae; genus Camelina; species Camelina laxa. Next base: position 2,000,188 of record CM043881.1, read on the forward strand.
GTGGTATCTTTTGCAGATATTCAATTCCTTGGTGCGACCACTGCTCCGCCAGAATTTTCAGATCTTCCAGGTTCTCCATATCGTTCTCTTAAGTTTCACTTCTTCCACCAAGCTGTTAAAACCTGTATCCAGAGTTGTAATTCATTCCTCTTAAGACATAAAATTAACCACAAGTATTGCGCAAATACATAAGAAGCAGATAATATATTTTATATCAAATCAAGCACATCTCACACAGGTGGTCATAAGAGCATAAGATGTCTATATCAATAGACTTAAACATCAAATTTAATTCACGAACATGCCTCAGAAAGCGAAACAGCCACACCTACTCGCCAAGACAGACCTTGGACTATCAGAAATGAACACAGTGAAATAAAGGAAATCGGAACTTTCTAATCTTTGCAAACAATTATACCAGTACTGGGTTCGCACATTATCTTATTCAGTCTTGAACTTTACTATATGCACAACACAATGACCATAATCATCATCCTCACATCTTGTGAACAATTGGTTCATCCCGATTTGAAACAAGTTTCACCAGGATCAATCCAAACCGTAGACCCATACAAGATCATCCAAATTTACGGAAAGAGAAATGCTAAACCCCTACATTATCCCGCAGCTTCAACCAGATGTCAAAATTACAAACCGACTCCCAAAAAAAAACCGAGACTATGAGTTTGGAGACACTGAGGGCTATGAAAGCCATAGATCTAAAGTTAACTAAGAGAAAATACAACAATTAGATAGAGGAGAAAGAAACACACACCAATGGGAGAGGAGGCGGAAGACAGATGCAACGACGGTGGAAGCGGAGAAGAACACGGCGACGATGATTTAGGGTTCAGATTCAATTTTTATATATTATTATTTTAAAGCAAGTTACTGTTTCTTAAAACAACAAAATTTATCTCTAAGAAATTAAATGGGCCGGGAAAAAGCCCATGTTAAATCATCTTAAAACAGCACAATTTACCTCTAAGAAATTAAATGGGTCGATAAAAAGCCCATGATAAATCATCCGACGTCGTATCAGCTGTATCTGGTTCATTGCTTCTTCTGGTTTGCTCTAACTCCGTTCTCTTCTATTCCCGCTCTTCTGCATCTCCGGCCGACGAACACAGATAACAGTGAGTGAAAGAGAGAGAGAGTATGAGATTTAACTTCCAGGAGCCGGAGGATACGCCAGATTCACGGCGATCTCCGACGCCTAAAGAGCCGGTTCGGTGGGTTCCTCTCCAGAACCATCCGGTTTTTGCTTCTCTTCCTTCCTCCCAAGATGAACCCGCCGCGTCGCAGCGGTTTCCGAGAAATTTCATGGCTTGGGACGGAGACTCGCGACTATATTACTGGGATTCTAGAAGATATCTACTACATCGATTATCTCTGCGCTTGGGTGAACCCGAACCATCCTCCGTCCTCGCCGCAGTCCCCTCCAAGGTCTTTTTCTTCTTTTTCTGTTTTCCATTAATTCAGAGAAGTATCTAGAAGATGATTCATCGAAGTGTAAACGGTTCTTTAGTGTGATTGTTCCTGACATTGTACTGACTTTGGTAAATTAGGTTTTAGAAGAGTTTGAGTATGCACTAAAAAGAGCCTTAAACGATTTCGTACCAAAACCTGTACTTTTCCCCTGCAGATTGCTACATACATAAATAGTGATTTATCAAGTACCAATGTGTGATTTCAATGGTATTGGTATTTGCAATAAGATGGTACCAATAGCTGTTGGTGATTTTATAGGTGATGCAACCAGATCTCCAGCTGAAATTTTCTGTTAACAAAATCTCCATCAATAAGTCTGGATCGGCTGTACTTCTTGCCGGCTCAGATGGGATATGTGTGATGTACCTATTTGGACGCGCTTCTCTGATAGAAGACAGTATCATTTGCAGGTAGTGGTTAACGTTGTCCAAAGGAAGATGTATCTATATTCATGGTTATCTTGGTTATGATGTTACCTGGATTAAATTGATGGCCTGCTGCTTATACATAATCGCTTTATAAACTATGGTTTGCAGGATAGTTACTATTGGTTCAGAAATTTATACTAGTGGTGACTGTGCCATAAACTTGCTACAAGCATCGTGGCACCCTGACAGTGACACCCATTTGGGAATTCTATCCTCGGACGCAGTATTTAGGTAACAATCTTTTTCGGTTGATAACGAAGCTGGATGTAAACGTCAATATGTTGATAAATATCATTTTGGAAAGATGTGGGAGAAATTATATAATATATTTAGTAACAAGAAGTAGAATTTTAACTTCTGGCATGCAGTGACATACTATGTTGCCATCTGCTTCAGTGTCTCATTCTAAGGAGTTTAAATCATTCCACTTAATCCTAATTTAAGATCTTCTTGTCTTGCTAAAAGTATTTTGCATGCTACACTTTTTGCTAGGCTTTTTGATCTGTCTTCAGATGCCGAGCTACCAGAGCAAGAATATTATCTGCAGCCTGGTGAGCCAGGAAGATCTAGAACAGCTTCATCAATTTATCCTGCTGATTTCAGTTTTGGAGGAGATCATCTGTGGGACAGATTCACTGTAAGTTCAGTACAAATTTTTGCTTCACTTGTTTGAGAGATTTACTATTTTGTTTAGTTGTCTTGTCAGATAGAGCCGAATTACATGTTTATGTCTTGACCGAATCTTTCAATGTGCAGGTCTTTATATTATTCACTGATGGTTCAATTTACATCCTGTGCCCTGTTGTGCCATTTGGAAGGTAGGCAGATGATGGTTTTTTCTCCTTTTCATTCCTATCTAGCAGTAACTGGATAAGTTTCTTATTGCTTTAAGTTGTACCTGGTATGCTAAGTTTCCAAGATAGTTCAACATCCAATTTTCTTATTGGTCTCCTAGTTTCTGAACAAGATGTGATTGATTCTCACTAAGCTGTTTTAGATCACAAATCTATGCTTGCTAACTCATTTGAAGTTTTTCAAGGATAAATTCAGCTGGGTCCCATAATTTCTTTGATATATCGAATAGTTTCATGCTGACGCCTTGTATACAAATGCATTCTGCCGTAGACTATCCTCCCTCATGTAAAAATTTTAAGTCATGGAAAATGTTTTAGTACTTTGCTTTGTCTCGTGTTTAACGGCCCTGAAGGTTGACTGTGATTGCCTTGGATGTGTATTGCAACAGTGTTTACAAATGGGAATCAATCATGGAGATTTACAATGATGCTAACATGTATGGGGTTAAGTCATCCAATTCAGTAGCAGTTAGCAACTCCAGTCTGGCAATTGAATGGTTGGAAGCTACATTTCCAGATTTGACTGAACAAGGAACCAAAGGTGAAAATATATTGGTGGTGAAAGCTCAACCTTATGCTTTGCTCGACGCATCATTGGCTTTACAGGTAGAATTCCTCTTCTCTTTTGGGTTTATTACGTGAGTTATTGAAGTGCTCCTCGTAGATTTTAGTTGTTTCACCAATGTTCTAGATTTGTGGTTTATAAGCCAGTGGTCCTCATCAAAGATTTATACCTTCCTTAGCTTGATTCGGAATACACATGGGACAAAATAATGACACCTATGCAGATGTTCCGTAAGTATTTTTTTGTTTGTCAACTGCTTGCCTTGGAATGCTGATCTCTTGTTTTCCTTGTGTACAGGGCCCTTTATATAAAGCATCTAGTGGTGACGGAGATGAAGATTTCGCTGTTCGGGAGACAGAATGTAAAGGCAGGGCAGTGAGTCTATTATATAATCTTGTCAGCAAAGATTCGGTTCTGGTAACTGCCTGGAGTGCTGGACAATTACAGGTTGATGCTCTGGTTGATGAAATCCAGCCAGTTTGGATATCTGGTAACTCATCTCGTCTTCGCATGAACTCCCACAACAAAATACAAGGAGTTGCTATGATTTGTGAGTCAAACATAGGTGAGCTACCAGTTGCAACTTCAAATCTGCCGCTCGATCACACTGTTTGGTTAGGGCATCCGCCGCCACTGTTAAGACTTGCAATGGTTGATTTGGCTCTTCCCACAAAGCATGAAGGTGGCTCTCTTGTTACCTTGTTTGCTGACTCCCTTTTGCCAGAACGAATATACTCCCTCCATGACGGTGGCATTGATTCAACAGTCTTACACTCTCTTCCCTTCACAAGTCAGGCCACTGGAAAAGATGAAGCGCTCAAAACGCCATCTGTTCACACTGTGCTAAGTACATGCCAAGAAGAATCTGCCGTATCTCCTCTGTTGGGTTTTGTGCCTCTGTCGGATTCGTTTGGGTATGCATGGATTATTGCCGTCTTATCCTCAGGAGAATGCATTGTGGCAGAGACTAAAACTTGGGATCTCTTGCTTCCAGTTCATGTCGGTACAGATAAGACAGTGTCTTCAAGCGCAATGGAGAAAAAAGAGCAAGATACCTCGTGCATTATTAGCAAGGAGCTCCTTGCAGGTCCCAAAATTAGAATTGCTCCCCATGCTTTACCTAACCAGCGTTCTACTCCAGCCAATTCCGTAGAAGGCCGATCAATCCTGCTTGACTATGTCAAGCTTTTCCATGAAAACTACATCGAATATGCGCACAAGGTTAGAAAGAGGTCATAAGAGGTCATGCAAACCCAACACAAAAGCGTCACTGTGTTTTCTACATGATTACTAATGAGATCTCGTTGTGTTTTTGGCAGGTCTACTTTGAGCTGCAGCATCATGCTCCCAACCTGAAGAGAATAATCGATGACCAACACCAGCGGCTTGCTGAAGCAAATCAGAAAATATCAAAAGTTGAGAAAAACCAATCTTTGTTGGAGAAAAGGATTGACAAAGCAATTAAGAGACATGATTCTCTTGAGCAGCGTTTGCAGCGTCTCCGTAGCTTGCCTGGTACACACAAGAAACCTCTGACGAGAGCAGAACTTGATTTTAAGTCGGAGCTCGGTAAATGAAATATTCCCCATACATTTTGTCCTCGAGAGTCATACCGAAACCCATTTCATCATCTTTTCTTTTTGTTTTAAATGAAAAATTGCAGATCAATTTGCGGGAGTTGAGGTGGATGCGCTTCAATCATCCATCGAAACACTGAGAGCAAGAGTGAAGAAGTCAGCTCAAAAATCTCCCAAGGCGACAGCAGTTGCAGGTATTCAGAGAAAGCAATATTCAAAGAAAAACTTAATACAAGATACACAAATGTCACAGCTTCAGTCCACACTCGCCAAACTATCCCTGATGAACAGCGATAACTCCAAGAAAGTCAAGATTGTGGAATCGGCGCTAAAGTCGCAAGAAAGCAGCATCATGTAGTCACTTTAACACTGGGATGCAAATTGTTATTTCCTGGACTGTCTAGATTCGGTTCAAGTGTGGATGTAGTTGCTGCATTAATTTTCTTAACTCTCTCCTTGTAAGTTTTGTCTGTTGATCAAGCTACGGTATTACTTTATTAACGTAACCGATTTGTCTCTCTATAAACGGGCATTTCTGCAAACTATCCTAGGAACTCATAAGACAACAAAAGAGTAGGTGAAGCTACTTATGTCGGAACCAGAAGAGATTTATGAAAGCATATGGTAAACAAAAGTTTTTTTTTCATATATACACAAGCTATAGATAAGAGTAATGATAACTTTTATTGTCCAACACTAGACCCAAAAGGAGCAAAAAGAAGAAATTAAATCTGAAAAATGCTGTTTGTCTATAGATAATAATCTGCTGGTCTCTTCTGCTTTCAAGTAGCAGCATCACGGCGCTTAACGATGATCGGGTACCGTTTCTGCGTTCTTGTAGTTGGAAAGAAAACCAGCTTGTCTTGCTCTGCAGGAACCCAACTGTTCAAAAAAAGTTATACAAACAAAATCAAATCAGTATTTAGTATTTTGAAATGGAAACAAAAGAGCAAAAATCTTGTACGTGAAGGTGTACCTGAAGCCGGTCACTAGGCGGTGAAGGAAAACAGAGAGTGCAACCCTAGCAAGCTCGTAACCGGGACACAGCCTTGGCCCTCCCCCAAACGGTGTAAACATAGTAGAAGGACTTGTAGTTACCGAGTTGCTCTGTTCCACAGAATTGCAATCGGTTAATATCTCATAAATGAAGAATGCAAAGAAACACTCAAACAAAGTTCAAGAACGCGGAAGGGCTTAAAAATCAAAACCTGCCATCTCCAAGGGTTGAAAGTGCGAGCATCTTTGAAGTGGTTCGGGTCTAAATGAACCGCTCGAAACGATGAGAAAACCTTCCACCCTTTAGGAATCTTATAACCTGGTTTTTTTCAGTTATCAGAATGTAAGAAGTTTCCTTGCATTTTCGATTTTTCATTTCTAAAAGTTACGATTCTTCTACCTTTGATCTCTACATCCGTCATGGCCCGTCTGAAAACACCACCGATGATGTTAGCTACTCGCAACGTCTCGTTAACAACCTGAATCAAAATAAAGATTATAAGAGCCTAATGAGAAATTATTAGAAAGGATAAGACAAAGTACACTTACACATTGTGTGAATGGCATTGCCTTATAATCACTCCATTCAAGACTATCTGAATCATTCTTCATTGCTCTGATCTTTTCATGCTCTTCCTGTTTTTTTTTAAACCAAGCAAAATACCAAAATCAACCAACAATATAATAAACAAAGATTAAAGAAGAATTAATTAGGTCACCGGTCCAACCGTCTTTGAACCGGTTGGTTATATTCATAGTAGTAAGCAACGACGCACTAATTAATGACTAAACTAGTGAATATAGTACCATCCTTGCAACAAAACTAGTGACATCAACAAATGATTAAATTAAAAGTATAAAAGAACCAATTAAATTGGATGGGAGCTTGTCGGTTGCACGTAGCACAAACATATTTATGATAATACTTTTAAACTTTAATGAGTAAAGAAAGATTTATTGGGGGATATTCAGACAAGTAAGATAAAAAGATGAAGAAGTTGTTGGCAAACCAAAAAAAAAAAAAGAAGGGAGAAGAAGAAGATGAGGTTTGGTAAAAGTGTGATTATGCATGCGGTTTAGGAGACAAACTAGTCAAATCTGTGAGACTGTAACTCCTGATTTCAACAACAATTTTACATTTTCCTTATTAGAATTAAAAAGTGTATAAAAACAGAGGTGATGATGTTGTCTAGGTTCGAGAATGACTACTTTGACTTTTACGGTCATGTTAATAAACCTTTTTAACTTTTGTTTGTTTCTTGTTTCTATTTACACTTTTTCAGTTTTCACCTTCAAAGCACTTTTAATAATAATTGCTTAATCTAGATATCCAAACTAGATGAAAACTTACACATCTTTCTTTCAAAATTAAAATGATTTGTCATGACTACCCTATATGGTACTCAAGTAACTCAAAATCCTAAAATTCAATCTAGACTAATCAAAATAATGATTAGTTCTTGTTAGAGTTTTTCTCTAATGGGTTCTAGATTTATACTACTTGTAACTGTAAATTTCAGAAGGGACATGTAACATCATAGTACACCACCTAGATTTTTCTAATCTACTATATGTTGACGGACAAAAAAAAACATCAACCGAACTTTCGAAACAAGTTTAATATATGCAATACATAATTTGAAATAGTTAATAGCAGCTCACTACTAGATCGTCTTACCCGGCTAATGTCGTGTATTTTAATTTTCTTGATACCTAACCATTAATTAACCAAGATTAAAGACTATATTCAAAACATTATTCTAAACCAAAAACAAAAAAAAAAAGCCATCATTTCGTCATTTTTTTTTCTATATTAGAAGCAGCCGACTAGATTGTACTGTTGCTAACTTGATATGTGAACTAGTAGTTCAATGTGGAGAGAAGACAACAAACCGTAGAGAAAACCTAAGCCGTTCATTGATGTCATGTGTATGTGTGTTGTGTCATTTTTCTAATAAAAGAAATCGAAAATGATGATAATAATAGTAATATATTTTTAAATACTTTATTAATGCAAAATAAAAAATAAAAAATCTAGACACCCGTGTGAATTGTGAATGATGGAGAAATGTTTTAGAGGCCAACATGCACATATCATTATGCTCCCATTTTGTAGTATCTGTCCCTTTTTTTTTATTTCCTTTTTTTTTCTTTCACCTTCGATTTCACTTTTTCCCCAACTACTTCTTCCCATCTCTTAAATTACGTAAGAAAATTATATAAACTTAACTTGGAACTATCTATAGTCCCACAAGAAAAAGAAAAATTAGTTGATATCAACACATCAACGTGTTCTAATCCATTTTTCACACTTTTGGTTAACTTTTTTTCTACCAAAAGAAGATAAAGAAAAGATATTAAGTTTCTTAAGTTAAGAAACCAAACCCTTTTTCATCATACCCTTAAACCCAAAATAAGGCAGCATAATGAAACATGCGCCGGTGGTCCTAAAAGATTTGGTTTGCATGCAGTGTAGTGAATTACTGAATAGATCGAATCTTAAAACTTTTTTTTATATATATATTTTCCAAAACACTAAATCTCGATGATTCGCAATCAAACCAACCACATAACACCTAAATTTCCATTCATACGTGTCGTGGTTTTGATTCGCTCTAAAGGGTTTTTCTTTTAAAATGAATACGAATCGTGTGTTTAAATAAGTAGAGAGATTATTTACTAAAAATAGGCAAATTATATATATATATATACCTTGAGTTGAGCAAGAGCTAGAGGAGTCTCGGTAAGAAACTTAACGGCGAGAGTCATGATTGTGGACGTTGTTTCATAACCGGCAACGAGTAGAGCCAGCAAGAAATCGACAATCTCTTCATCGGAAAAGCCATCATCCGCTGCAAGCAACGCCGCGAGCATATCTTTTTTTCTCTCCGTCCCTTCTTCCTCCTCGTCCCTCCTCTTCATCACCACCACCGTCAACGCCTCAGCCACTTTCCTCCGCGCCTAAACACACACACACACATATGTATATTTTAGAACATAGTATAACATTAAAGATGATTAATTAATTAATTAAGAAGAATTATATATATTATACTTGGATGGCTTTGCGGTAAGTGGTAGACAAGAGAGGAAGAGGAAGAGAGAAGAAGCCTTCGATGACAAGAAGATACTCTTTCCTTAAACTCTCACTCCACTCCCCTGGATCAAAGCTCATCAACTGCTTCACCGTTAGCTCGAACGTTATCTGCGTCATCATAACACATTAAATAAATACACGTCTCTCTATGCATGCGGTGACTCGTCCTCTGACTCACTGAGTCACGAATTCGGTCCCGTTATAACATTATATATATAGTGAGCAGTGATGAATAATAATATAATGTTTTTTTGCTAGTAAAGATTTTTTTTATTGTTGGTTATATATACCTTTTTGGCTTCTTCCATGAGGAGAACACGAGAAGACCAAGAATCAAGATTAAACCGGACTAACCGGTCGATATCAAGCATGAGATGGTCTTTGATGATCGAAGAATTAGCGAAGCTCATAGTAAGAGAGTGCATACGTTTATGCAAAGAACCTTTCATAAGAAGCAAAGAGTGTTTCCCCAAAAGATTACATATGGAAGCAGGGTACGAACACTCGAAAAGCTTCCCTTCGTTCTGAAGCACGAACCGGTTCGTCTCCGGGTCAGCTGAGAAAACCGTCGGTTCACCGAAAACATGCGTCATGAAAACCGAACCGTACCGAGCAACCCTCTCGTCGATGAAAGGCTCAGGGTTCTCTGTTTTGTAAGCTCCGATCAGTTGCAGAGTCTCTCCTATAAGAGGAAGACCGAGGCTTCCCGGAGGAAGACCCATCCGACGGTAACGTGTACGACGGATGAGGAGGAGGAAAGCAGCGGCGATGGAGGAGAGGAGGAGGAGGAAGGCGGTGAAGGCCATTTGGAGAAGATGGATGAGAGAAGAAGGGAGAGGATGAGGGAGAGAGAGAGAGAGTATTAATGGGGGGAGAGAGTGGGCACACGGGGGGGTTTCTGAATAAAGTAGGACCTTTCATCATTATACTCTTTTGCATTCTTCTTCTATATTTTTATTCCTTTTTATTTATTATTTTTATATATAAATAGTAGTTTTTCTTGTAAACATTAAAAAGAAAAAATAATTAATAATAGTTTTTTAAAAAATTTGTTAGATTTAATAATTAATAACCTTTTCATATATTAAATGTTGAAGTAATTATGAATATTTAAAAATTTAATTGGCAAAGATATTTTCTATAGTTAACTACTGTATGGTAAAATCTAGATTTGTTTTTAATTGTCTAAATAACATTTATGCAAATAAAATAAAGAATTTCTAATATGTAGAATTATTAATAATCAATTTGGGATGATAGCTCTAAAAGCAATTCATGTACTATTTGATTCCGTTAATTAAATATTTTCTTAGATTGAGTTTTTGAAATCAGGTTTTTAATGGATATGGTTTGTTTTCCGTATTTGGTTGTAGAATGTACACATGCAAATGCTGCTTTTTTTGTTTTTAACTTGTGATTCCGGTCATAATATAATTTGATTGTATTTGGACTGAGAAGTTATGACTCTGGATGAAACTTATGGAGAGAAATCGAACCAATTTTGAACACAATGATCATCTGCTTGGTTCTTAGTTTAGTTTGACATACATTTTCACTTGTAAATAAGTCAATTCACCATATATTTAAATCACTTGAATTAATTATAAAATTTTGAAAAACTATCCAGAAAAAGTCATAAGAGTGTAGAAGTTATAACAAAATATATCTCATGAATATTAACATTCACATTATCCGATTTTTTCTTTGCTATATTTTTTTTTCTTGTTTGCCGTAAAATATACTAAATAGTTTTTTTTTAAAAAATGGAGAATCTAAGATTCTAGTGATACAAAGTTTTCAGACTCAACACATCAAAGGTTGCAACACTTATTTAAGAACTTTACACAAGAAGTAACTATCTTGCGATACAGGCCTCCTCCTGAGATATTGATGGGTGTAGCCAAATATTGCTCAAAGTGGATATATGGTCAGCTGGTGTAGATTTTGCAAAGTTGCTGATCGGCTCTCACATTTTGGATGGCATGGACGAGGCTGATCACATTTTGGATCAGAATTCTTGGTTTCAAGTAAATGTATAAAGATTGATTGATTAGCCTCTCACAAGTTTTTGTTATATGTATCATCAATAAATAAACAAATGCTTTCTTGTTATCACAAAATAAGACATTCGAATTAGCCAATTTTGCTTTGGTTATATTTAATCTTGTTTGCCAGTAAATATACTAAATGATTTTTTATATAAAAAATAAATTACTGAATACTCCAAACAATTAAATTTTTTAATTTAACCTTTGTTAATATACTATTTTATTTGAAAAATAGAAAATTTGATTTATAAATTTGCATGGTATATATAAAATGATAAATAATATAACAACAACTAAAAACAGACGGAAGAAATATTATTTTAAAAAATAAAAGAATTTGTGTCAGAAAATTGATTATATAATTACATTTTGTTTGGATTCTTGTTGATTTTTCAATCTATATCTTGGCCCATATTTTTGTTTGGTTGTAGATCTTACACAACCGAGCACCTCCATCTAAAACTTGTAGTTGGTCCGATTTCAGTCTTGTTGATTTGATTGTATCTAAATTAGAAAAGTCATGAGTTTTGATGGACAAGGAATCAAAGAAAGCTCTACATGAGTTAGAGTGGATGATAGGAGTTGCCGAGTTGGAGTTGTTCTTCTCTACTGATTTGCGTTTGGCATTGTTTTTCTAATATTGCACTGCCCCAAATATTTTTTGGAAGTTTGCTACTATTTCATCCTCCACAACATCACATTAAAAATATATATATATATATATATATATATATATGCAGAGCAGCTTTTAAATATTTTTTTAGTGTTTATATCATTCATCAGGGTGATTTAGAATAACAATTATAAAAATATTTTAAAAGAAACTCATGATTTTATCATTGGTGTCTAGCGACGGTTATATTAAATCTAAGAAAAAAAAAATTTATCAACTAGTCTCCCTATACCAAAATAAGACTCGAAACCGATACTTGGGTCTGTATGAATGTCGGAAGACCACTTTGCTAGTGGCTGCATTTTGGTTTTGGCTTGTGATGTCTTCATAAAAGAGGACGAAAATATTTTTCAATGAATATATATAGGAAATTTTCTTACAAAAGCTGTTTTGGTAAGATAGAATGTACAATTTGCAAACTACTGTTCGATGACTGTAGTCAGCGTTATAATCTAAAACATCTATTGGATATGTTAGCCTCATTAGTTTTTACCAATATCAAACATGGTTATGGGAAAATAGATTATCATAAAACATTATTATTCGCACAAGACTAAGAAAAAAAGTTGATGAAAGAAGAGTAGCATGTGCCTTGTTGGTCCACAAATTGCCTATGAACACTTCACATGTCTCTCTCTTTCCCTAACCCAAAGTCCCCATTTCATGAGTTTCCCATCATCTCTTTTCTTTAAAAGATATTATTATTTTTTCCTTGTTATAAAGTTAGGCTGATTCAGAACTTATTAGTGATAATACCGATTTCCAATTATGTTCAGTACTTCATGATGAGTTTTTGATGTACTTACATGTGACTTTAACGCGTTATACCTTTTTAAGGACATGATATAGAAAGGTGGGTCGATATATACATTTGAATTGAAGGATTATAGATGTTTTTGGACTTAGTCTTAATCAAATATGGTTGGATTTGGGGTTTTTCTTGAACTAATTACACCTTTAGATAGTATCAAACAGATATTGCTTTTCTAATTTTCATTTATATAACACTATTACATATTTACCTTTGTCATCCACTCAGCTGAAAAGAATGGTTTAATTTTATGTGGAAAACCATATTGGTCTAATTAGTTTATACACCCAAGGGGAAGAGGAAATGGGTCAATGGAAAAAAGAGCATAGAGAAGAGTAAAAAGGCAAAGGGGGAGCTATAGGAGTAGTGATTAGCAACACTTGCCTCTCTTAGGTCTTGCCTTCTATCTTATACTATTTCTTATATGCTATGGAATCTCAGCGATCCCCCACCTAAGATCACATCTTCAATCATTTATAACACATGCATTTAGTATTAAAATTACGACACTAAGATCTAAGTAAAACATATTTACAAAACTGACATCAACTAGTATCGTCTAAATAAATGTCAAAAGTACACAAACCTAGAACTTTGAATGTTATAAAATAAACAATCTCGTCCACGTACGCTTTCATTTTACCACACACATCATGCAAGAATCTCACTACCGTTAATGAGTATAATCCAGGGAGAAACTAAAACGACTTAGCTTGTGTACTCACATTCTCTACGGATCCATTATCATCACGTTTAACCCCTTGATCCATAACACCTTTAACCTTGTGTGAACTCAGTTTATATACTTTATAAAAAATTATTAAAATTATTAGTTGAAGTCTGAAAAGGTTGGGAGTGTTTGATATAAGTCATATAACATACTTTAGAAGTATCTTCCGAGACGTCACATACTCACATACATATATACACATGTTATCTCATTATGAAGCACGGCATCTATGCGTACCTAAAGATCCATTTTGGTGTTTTAGTAGGCTAGTACACATTGGTATATATCTCAAATTATATTAATATCATATACACACAAAGTATATGTAGTAAGAAAAAAAGGGATCTAAACTCTAATGATTCAGCGTCTATGTTTTTGTTGACCATAAACCCCATCCTCATGTTTATTTCCTTCCTCAACAAATCAAAGTAGCAAACACTAAAAAGCGAATTGCTAAAAGCAGAAAATAGTTGCTCCCAATTTTTTTTTTTTTTTTTTGCAAATATAACATTAATGCTAGTGGCTTTTTAAATTAGTGTTCTTTTCAATTGCTCCTAAACTATTTATAGTATTTCTTTCATTCTTCTTTAGCTAGCACACTCAAGTTCCCAAACTTTTTCTCCATGTTGAGGTGAATTTACCACTAGGATACATTAATATCCCCTCCACGAAAAACCCTTTAAAGCATTCATTCATGTTGGTAATTGCGTAATGCTTGATTCTACTATATCTATTCAATATTATATGATCTTATAATAATTAACATAACACTCTCTAGTTATATAAATAGGTAAAATATAAATAGTGTTTTTAGTACAAACCTATAGTTACATTATATTATTGTAACATATTTTAGTAGTCAGCATATCTTCTTATAATGATTAACATAAACATTGAGAAGATATGTTTACGATCTACGGACCCCCATAGTGGCATACAAAGATGAAATATTCTCGTTAACATGTGATGAAAGCGAAGTCATCATAATCCAATATGTGCCTTATTCTATTATTATCAGTATAACTATTTTAATCTTATTGAATACTATTTGACACGTCTTCATACCCATTAGTTGTCATGATTATAATGTTCATCACAATTAAACAGAATATACAATACTCTTGTGTTTGTGGGTAAGAGTTTTCAAAATTAGATGGGTAATGATAATTTGTTCCTTTAATTTAACCTCTGTCCTTGGGGTTAATATTTGGTATACGATAAGTAATGACAATGACGTTTTAGGGAAGGTAGAATTCAAACGTTCAAAGTTCATACATTCGACGAAACCCGTACAACAAAAATAGTAGATATCCAATTCAAAAGTTCGTTAAGTATTACTAAAAGCTGACACATCCTTTTTACTCGCTACAAATACAAATAGACTATAACCAAAACTACAAGCCTGTGAAAATTTAACGAACTTCTGAAAGCTTCGGAAGACCTATGAAAATTTCTAGGCTAATACCTTCTTTATTTAAACGTATATCTTTCTTAGCTCATTCACATTAAAAAGGGTTCGATATTAAATACATTGGACCAGAACATATATATAAAAAAAATAAGGAAAATTTTGAATATCGAACCAGAGAACATGGTCCCTAAGATCTATTAATTGTAATATGAGGCCACAGGCCAATGCATGATGCCTCGTTTGAGAATTGATGACACACAAATGAGCCACGGCTGCGAGTATCTATAGGTTGCTGCAATAGCTATAAATCGCAAACCATAAGCAAGCACAAAATAATTTGATACGGAATATTCTGGTTAAATAGAAGTAAACCGTGATACCGGCCGCATCAAATAATAATAAGGTTTAGAGAAACGAAACATTCAAAACAAGTCATAATAGAAGAGTGGGTGTGGGGAATGAAGAAGATGTGTGATTTGACAAATCACGAGACACACGACATACCATATCTTAAAAATCCACGTGTGAAGTGACAGTTTTCAGCTTCTGTCCAAAAGATGAATAGATACCTCTCTTCCTCTCCTTTGTCTCCTAATGTTTTGTTTTTTTTAGTTTTATCATCATCACTCACTACTCCTCATAATCTGTACTTGATTGTGACCCCGTACACATAATTCCAGCATTACATCTCAATCTTTTTTTCTCTCGCAGTTAACGTTAAAAAAACTTACGTATCCATATATATCCTCAAAACTGAATTTGTCATATAATACACCCGTCCAAAATATCATTCCTTTTAATTTTTTTATAATTAAAATTTGCAAAGCAAAGTTGGTCTTTAACTTGAAAACTGAAAGAGATTGAACTGAAGTCCTTTCAAAAAATGAACTTATATATCCTGTTTCGTTGGATCTAAACTGATAGTATAAAAAGTAAGTAGGGGAAGGAAGTATAGCTTCCCTCCTAGGTAGCGCGGTCAAAGGGATTACGGAAGACGAGGGAGGAACACACGTGTGAGAGATGTGGTAAAAAGGTTCTGCAAAAATTCTGAGAATGTGAAAAAACTAAAACAACAAAAAAAAAAACCCCAAATCTTTATAAGTTTACTATAACACTTCCCAAAGTCTGAAATCTGCTGCCTCTTTGCACTCGTGTGGGCCTTTCGCTTTCTCTTTTGATCTTTTCACTGTCAGCAGCAGGCCTCCTCCCACCCCCCCACGTGCGCTTCCTCTCCTCTGGACCTCTCCCCCCCATCCACTTCTCTCACATTATTCCTTCTTATTTTTTTCCTTTTACATATTTAAAAGATTTATTTTTTTTAAATAAGTTTTAGATATCACCCAAATAAAAAGATGGATTTCACGTAACAATACTTTAAGATAATTTCAACTTCTTTCCACATATAAAAAAATCTTCAAATAAAATATGTCGCAAGGTTAATAAAAAATGAGAACATAACAGACTTGGAAGAAAGACACCATGTATAAGCCACCCATTTGAACAACAACTTAAAAAAAAAACATAATGATACAAATACAAGTTTGAGTTCATGCAATAAATAATGGTACTAAGCTCAATGATGTTGTACAGTACCTATTAACCCTTTTTCAAAAAAAAAATGTTGGGCATTAAGCTTTAGTTGATTTCATACAGCATTCTTTCTGAAAGCTCAGCTCCCACGACCTTGCGGTATTTTTGTAACATTGGTTCCAGTTGCTTCCGCCCTTCTGGATTTATTCTCTGCCGCAAATCCTTCCAATTCCAAATTTTTGTTGTCAATATGATATGTTTGATAATGGTGATAAATACCCAATTAACCCTTTTAATAAAACTTCAAAAGGAAAACAAAACCAAGTTTGATATACCTTATATCTATATTGGGTTCCATAAAGACTGATAAGGATGTTGCTAATGTCGCTATCTTTGGATCCAGGGTCTGAGTCAATATGAGAGTCCTCTGATTCTATTTCATCATCCTCATCATCATCACTGCAGCCCATAAAATCATCATTCGTCTCCCCTTGTTCCATGTCTTCATGTTCACTTACTGCTGGTTCCGGGAGAGTTTCAGAAGCACGAGCAAGTAAAGAACATTGATTTTGTGAAATAGTGATATCTGACAAGATGACATATGGCTTTTTATCAAGCATCGGGCTCGCTATTTCGAATGGAACCCACCTGAAACACACAGCTCCCCACTGTTAAAAACTTAAATATACCAGTCTCCACTCACTTCAATGACATGTCCAGGAAGAGGTCATAAATATCTTTTTACAAGTAGTACAACTCAAACAGCACCTTCCTTCATATGAGATAGTTGACGAGCTAAGACATTGAGTAACAAAATGGTGGCAACTTACTGGAAACGGAGAGGACATAGAAGCTCAGATGGACGATAGGCTGCTTTATATCTCATCTTGTTGCACGAATGTATGTAATAGCCAAGATAGTAATACTGAAGAGATGGGCAGTGAGCTTGGTTTTCTTTGACCCAATTAATTTCTTGCATGGCAGAATATTTCCCGAGCGATAAGAATGCATAGTCTGGATCCCAGAATAGGTATACACTTGACAGACATTTAGGAAGGATGTCTACAACCCCAACAGCAATTAGACGGCCATCAACTCTGTACTGTTGGTGGAAAGAGCCAAAGCCACAAGGCGGAACCTTTTCATCACCAGAATGCTGAACATATATCAAAGGAGAGTCGACCAAAAACCTTCTGTATGAACTTTCTGTGACATTCCCCGGCTTATCATTGTGCACTTTCAGCTGATACCGTTTGTATAACTCATGTTCTTCAGGATCAAAACTAGACCTTTTCAAATGTATCTCCAGCTTTCGCTTTCTTGTCTCATGGTTTTTGAATCCATCTTAGTTTGAAGGGTTTCACCTTCACCTGTTGAGTTGACTCCTCTGGAGACATTACCATTAGGAACAACATCTCTATCAGAGAAAGAATCTTTGGAAGCTGAAAGGAAATTGATATGGCCCTTACAGACTTTAATAGACATATCAGAAATTTCCCACACCTTACTCATTGCACTCAACAACATCTCAGAAATAGTTTCAGGTGATAAACTGTTTTCTTCAGCATTTTTCTCAGACGTCTTGGTGCGTTTTATTGCAGCTGCTATTGGAAAAGCAATGCTGCTGGTGTATAAAAGTTGTTCTGATCCTTCAGCTAGTTTCTTTCTTCTAACACAGAAGACCTTCTTCACTGAAGCTTGCGGTATCTGCATATTAGAAGGGAATTCCCCACTCTGTATGCACATTTGCACAGCTTGGTAAATTTTGTTAGAAAAATCATCCATGATTTGTTCAACTTTATTCTTTTCTGCACATTTTGCAGTCCCAAGTGTTTTCCCCCCAGAAGCAACTGTTTGCTCTGTTTGTTCTTTGGCCTGCACATCTAGTTTGCCATCCAAGAACCTTTAACAAAACATTGTGAGGAACAGTTAAGAAAAAGAATAAACGGAGTACATATCAGAATCATAATTCTATACTCATATGCAAAGTAAGATGTACGGAAGACGGAAAAATAAAAACCTTTCCGACTCAGCCAATAACATGAACAACTAACATGACTAAATCTCTATCATCTATTGATCCAAAAGAAAGAGAAGAAAACTGAATCTAATAATATGCACCTTTCTAGCCTTCTAGACACTCGGTGCTGCTCTTTAGTAGGAACAAAATCACTAGCTTTCAAACGGATCGTATAAGGAGGGCAACAAGTTTTATCCATCTCATGTTTGTAAAGATATGTACCAGATCGTCTCCATCCTCTGTCAATAAGAGCTGCAGAACAGAAAAGCAAAGATACATAATGTCAACTCAAAGAGATAACTTAAAAAATTTGTTCATCCACACACACACACACACACAGAGTCCAAGAACAACAACAAGAACAAACCTTGGTAGTCATAAACGGTAAGAGTCTCTGCAGATAAACCTGCATTGAGATCATAATCAAAATCAAAACTTTTTACCAACACTGATGACAAACAATTCGAATCACTTATAAAATCATTCATTTCGTAAAAAAAAAGTCATATAAAAACGAGATTCTACTCTAATTCCGTCCATCCAACAACATAAACAAAATCAAAAACTGAAAGAAAAAACGAACCGTGAGCGATGCTTGACCGAGCTGGGGATTTACAGTAACCGCAAGTGCTTCTGTAGCGGCCACGATCATCGATTACGCTGTCTCCGTTGCTTCCGCCGTCGTGGCTGCTACTCGCATCGTTTACCAAAGACATAATCACAAGCTCTCTCCGATTGGAGACGAAGACTTATTTTGATTTCAATTTTATTTGTTCAAGAGAAAAGCTGACTGTTTCAGCAAATTAATAAATTAAAAGACCTAAACAAAGTCGAAATTGGCAAATTGAAGTCAAAGCAAGGGCGTATTATGTAATTTAAATAAGTAGAATAGGGGAAAGTATATGCAAAATTGAAACATTTTGAGATAACTTTTAAGAATTTTTTTTTAAAAAATTGCAAAGCAAAGTGGAAAAAAGGAATCAATGTGGTTCGAACCAAAAACTCCACAGGTACACAGCCATCTCAGCTAAATATGCTTAACAAGGCGGTCCATCTGTCTTGTTTATATAGTTATAGCTTCGTAATGGACGGGTGGGCCTGCCCTATAAAACTTCAATACTAAAATTATCAAATATACAGTTTTCATCATCTATATATTAATACGAACATTTTTGAAAAAAGGTGTCGGCGATTCGAGCTCGGGATTCTATCCTTTATTTGTAAACAGTTTTTAAAAATAATTTTTTTTTGTTTTCCAAAAATACAATTAACACCCAAAATTAAATTTTTTATTATTTTTCTAACTTAATTATATCCTTTAATTATATTTTCATAAAATCTTTAAAATGAATTTTAAGAACTCTTTGTTTATATGATATAATAATATAAGATTGATTATAATAACTCTCACGGGTTAAATTTTAATTATTATACCAATTTTTTTATAAATATATACTATACAATCAAATTTTAAATATTTCAATTA
Organism: Camelina laxa; assembly: GCA_024034495.1. Lineage (NCBI taxonomy): Eukaryota > Viridiplantae > Streptophyta > Magnoliopsida > Brassicales > Brassicaceae > Camelina > Camelina laxa. Next base: position 2,019,905 of record CM043881.1, read on the forward strand.
CCCAATAATATAATAAATTTTTGTAAATAAAAATTACAGTAAAAACATTAAATAATTATTTTATACCGCACAATGTGCGGGTTGTTACCTAGTTTATCATTATGTTCTTGTATTTTCTTATGGTTTTCTTGTATTCTTCGTTTATTTTTGTTTTCTTTCTCTTGTCAGTTTTTCAAAATTTACAATGTATTAATAAAATTGTAAAAAAGCAAATCAAAAATGCACTGAAAATAAATTAATTTAATATTAGAATAATGGATCACACATTTTGCATGAACGAGGATAATTACTTGAAAAAGATATTCAATATTTGTGAAATTCCTGATGAAGAAAGTTATCTTGAAATTTGAGAGTAGTTAAATTTTAATGATGCGTAAAAAAAAGCTGTTGAATTGTTTAAGGGTACAAGTATTCGTAGCTGTATCAAATTTTGCTAATGTAATTAGCTTGGACTGATCGAGCACTAGTACTCATGGCAGAATTTGATCAAAAAATCTATCTATATTTTTGGTAGGATCTAAATTTTTGTCTAAAAATACATATGTTGTTTATTTGAATAATGAATTTTAATTATTTTATTCACAAATATTAGTAGTTGTAGAATTAAGAAAATAATTGTTTAAAATGACAGCTATATTGTTTTCGGATAATATTTAGATTTCACACTTTTTAACAACTTTTAACATATTTTTCATAAATCTTATATTTATCATCAAATATCACTTAAAAGTTTAAAGAAAATTTATTTTATATATTAAAAATATGTATATGTTGGTAATAAAATATTATATTTTGCAATTCTCCAAAATGTATCTAGTTAACATATTTTTCATTATGCAAAGTTACGTTATTATGCGATTATGGGAAGAAATTATTATGACATGAACAAGTATAAAAATTGTACATTTTGATAAAATGTTAGTAAACCCATACCATACGTTCTCTTGTTCATAACCGAAAAATCAAATGGTTAGGGCAGCAACTTATATGAATTGAATTATTTGATTCGAGTTAAATACAAAACCCAATCCCCACTAAACCGAATACCAAGGCTTTAACACACGCTCGAATGATCTAGTTCAGTATAATAACCGGTTTAACCTGGAGAAAATTGATTGCAACCAGGTAATATAATAGAACCTCTATAAATTAATACTCCGTAAATTAATAATCTCTATAAACTAATAAATTTTTCCGGTCCTAGTTTAATTTTGAACAATATTCGATAATATAATAAGATAATAATTTTTTTGAAAATCCTTTGTAAATATATGGTTCCATCAATAATATAAATTAAGAATTATATAAAATTATCTAAATATATGTATATATCTAGACATTAATTTTTATTAAAGTTCATTTTTAATATTTTTACTATATAAAAATTTTTAAGTGCTATTTTCAAAACATGATAATTGTTATTTTCATTGTAATTGATTTTATAAAAGTATTAGTTATAACGATTATATTTTATTTTTAATTTTTATCAAATTAGGAAAGTCTCTCTATAAATTAATAATTTATCGAAAAATTAAAATTTCCATAAATTAATAAATTTTCATGGTACCAACATTATTAAATCTCCATATTTTCATGTTTCTCTCTCTCTCAATCGTGTAACTTGGCCACCAAGTTCTCCAAATGTTGTATTCCATTAGTGTATTTGAAAGGAACATCTCTAATTTACCAAAATATGGAGATTTCACAATTTAATTTATATATGGGCTTAGCCCGCTTCCATGACATGGCCGGATCTGAAATTAACAAGAACAAAAAAAAAACCCTAAAGCCCCTCTCGTCGTCATCTTCTTGTTCCAACACTCAACAGGGGAGGCGAAAAAAAAAAAATCACCTTTTAGAAACCGTAACTTGGGAATCCCTTTAAAGTCTACAGTTCCTAGAACGAGCTCTGCTTGCAAAGCCAAAAATGTAAGTATTGGTTTCCCACAACAGTTCCCTCTTCTAAGGGTTTTAACTGACAATTTCGCAAAAACACAATACATGATGTAAGAAACTTATCTTCTGTTTTTTATTACAACAGGTCGAGGATAATTGTTAAGAATCTTCCAAAATATGTGAAAGAGGATCGACTTCGAGATGTCTTTTCACAAAAAGGAGAAATCACAGACGTGGAATTGAAGCGTTTAAGGTATATATACTTTTAATATGTTGTGTGTGTTTATATATGTTGGAATCACTCTATATATATAATTAACGTTGTTGCTTTTGCAGTGATGATGGCAGAAGTAGACAATTTGCTTTTATTGGATTTCGTAATGAACAAGAAGCTCAAGCTGCTATCACATATTTTAACAAGTCTTTCATTGATACTCTTAAAATATCTGTTGAGGTGATACTCAGTTAAGTTTCATGACTTGTGTAGTACGTAGTAGTACTAGCTAGTTTTGAAATCCTAATTTAGATATTCTCCTTTTGGGACGCATATATAGGTTGCGAAGCCTCCTCCGAGGAAAGAAGAAGGGAAGGTTCATGATAATGGTGAATATTTTTCTAATGCTAAAGGAGACAAAAAGATTAAGAAGAAACCAGAGGCTGATCATGATGATCCTCTGCTTCAAGAATTTCTTGGATATCACTCTGTGAAATTCTGGTCCAATGACATGTGTATTCCTCTTTCCACCTCCAATGGTGCTGATGAGCCTAACAAAGCCAAAAGACCATTGTTAGATACTAAAAAGACTACAAAGAACAAAGTTGGTGATGATGTTTCTGATATGGAATACTTCAAGAGTAGGATAAAGTCAAATCTGTCGGATTCGGACTGTGATTATGAAACTGATTGTCGTGAAGATGCAGTTCATGTTTTCCCTATTGATGGAGAATATATTGAAGCTGGCAGAGTTGATGATGGCCATGCAATGGAGGTAGAAGCCGATGGCAAGATGGCTCAAGAATTGAAAACTGACGACAGTGATGATGTTCTTAACACTGGTCGCCTTTTCGTCCGTAACCTGCCTTACACTACAACGTAATGGATCTTATCTTGCGCTCTTTTTTCTTGTTTCCTGATTAATCTCCTTTGTGTTATTCATCTATATATATATATCTCTATTTGTTGTTAAAATAAAAACAAAAAATCTCATGCATGAAACAGAGAAGAAGAGCTTACTGAACATTTCAGCAAATTCGGTGAAATGTCAGAGGTCCATCTTGTTCTTGACAGGGAGACAAAAAGGTCCAAAGGAATGGCCTACATCCTTTACCTGATTCCCGAATCTGCAGTAAGGTATTATATATAATTCATACCGAATAAAAAAGTTCTAAGTGCATGCTTTTCAAGAAGTAGTTCTTTAGCTGTTAGTTAAGGTTTTAAATCGTTGATTTGGATGGTGTTGCAGGGCAATGGAGGAATTAGATAACACAGCTTTCCAGGGGCGACGGTTGCATATATTACCAGCTAAGCCCCGTGAAAAGTCTGATAAACAAGTGTCAGTGACCTCTACTCATTCAAACTTGTAATATTGTTTTTGTGGACTACAATTTTCATCAATTGTGTTTGTTCGATCATGGATGGCTTTTTTCCCAACAGAAATGACTCTTGTAATCTGCCAAAAACATTCAAGCAAAAGAGGGAGGAACAAAGAAAGGCGTCTGAAGCCCTTGGAAATACAAAGGCTTGGAATAGTTTATTCATGAGACCCGATACTGTAATTTCTCTTGTTTCTCAACATTAATGCATCATCCATTTTAACTTAATCTGGCCTTTTGCTTTGCTTCATGTTTGTCTTTCCTTTGTATTTTTTGTAGATCCTGGAAAACATAGTCAGGATGTTTGGTGTAAAAAAGAGTGAGATACTTGACCGTGAATGCGAGAATCCTGCAGTAAACCTTGCTTTGGCTGAAACAAAAGTGATTATGGAGACCAAAGAAGCCCTTGCTAAAGCTGGAGTACGTGTCACCTCTTTGGAAGCATTTGTTGCAGGGAAAGGTGATGAGAAGAACCGAAGCAACCATATTCTCTTAGTAAAGAATTTGCCATTTGCTTCCACTGAAAACGAACTAGCTCAAAAGTTTGGAAAATTTGGAAGTATAGACAAAATTGTTCTCCCTCCGACGAAGACGATTGCTTTGGTATTATTCTTTCAATATCTTCAACGAACGAATATTAGGTGATTGTTCTCTAACCTGTTCTGGTTCTTACATGACCTTCAGGTTGTTTTCCTTGAACCGGCTGACGCACGTGCAGCTATGAAGAAAATGGCATATACAAGTTACAAGTAAAGGGTTAACATTAACTTTGATGTTTATTAAACCATTGTTTCTGTATAAAGTCTAAAATCCTCCTTCTTGGAGATAAATGATTGTCCAAGATTATAACCAAACTGCCTCGTCACATTTCCTTGTTATTACAGAGGTTCTCCCCTATATCTGGAGTGGGCTCCTGGAGATATTCTTGAGCCAAAAGCACTTCCCGATGAAAAAGAAAAGAAGAGTGCTGTTGAAGAAAATGATGTGAGAAGAATCAACTTGGATCAGGAGGTTGGAATCTATTCGGATATACCTGAGGTATGTACCACTTTTATGATTGCTTGTGGACGTTTTGAAATCGTAGGTTCTTCCTTTGTGTGGTATTGAACTATCCAAACTGAAAAAATCTTGATTAGCTTGGGCAACTAGATTTGGTTTTAGTCTTACCTTGTGGGTACGATTTACGGGTTTAGTACTAGTTATATATATATGTTTATCTGTTTTCTGATCAATCTTATAGCGTTTCCTATAAATAATGCAATTATATTTCAGTCAAATGTCCTTCATGTTAAGAATCTGAACTTCGAGACAACTGATGAGAGTTTGAAGAAGCATTTCACCGAACTGGTGAAGCAGGGACATATTCTGAGTGCTAAGGTAACTTCTTGTTCATTGCTGACAGATGATATGCACTTAAACATGCATGCATCATATAAGTCTGTTTTTGAAATTCCTTTATTTTGCACTATAAGCAGATAATAAAAAATGGCGAGAATAGTCGTTCAAGCGGTTACGGTTTTTTAGAATTCGACTCTGTAGAGACAGCGAGCAGTGTCTACGAAGATCTAAAGGTATATATGTTATCTAGTTCAAACTTAATTTATTGGAGTCGATGAAGTACGTACGGTGACACTTTTTTGTTTGTTTGTAGGAAACTGTTCTGGATGGGCATAAATTGATCTTGAGTTACTCTAAAAACAAGCGGTGTGAAACGGTTGGGAAAGGTTCGGATAAGGAAAAAACTTCGACAAAGTTACATGTCAAAAATGTAGCTTTCGAAGCAACCGAGAAAGAAATAAGACAGCTTTTCAATCCATTTGGACAGGTATATATATACACTTCTCTTAGGATGAAACGATGATATATGCTTATTACAATTTGCCTTTTCTCTTAAAAAAATTAAAACATCAGCTCTGTAGTAATGGAACGAAAAAGAGAAGCTGTGTGGAAACAAGAATACAAGATGGATTTGGATAACTCTTGTTCAGAAACCACACTCATTTGTCTTTGTTTATGCAGATCAAGAGTGTTTGGTTTCCAATTCAGAACGGAAAATTTCGTGGTTTTTGTAATATTGAATTTGGGACACATCAAGAAGCTTCAGACGCTATAAATGCATTATCCAGCACCCATTTCTATGGACGCAAGTTGGTAAGTCTTATTTTCTGTAGCCATCTCTCTAGCCTGTTCCTTTTGACATCCTTGGATGCATACTTAACTCTCTCTCTCTCTCTCTACATGAGTTCTTTGCAGGTGCTCGAGTGGAAGAAGGAGGATGACAAGAGCATGGAAGCGATCCGAAAATCTAGTGCTGCCAAGTATGTGGACAAAGAAAACGATAATCCAAAGAAAAGGAAAAGGTCGGCAGTTGTTGGTGAAAGAAGAATGAAGTTTTAAGAGAAATAGCTGAAATTGACCAACTTAGATACCCAATGCCTATTTCCTAAATCGGCAAGACATACATAGAGTATATTCATAGAAAACGCAGCTTTCAGCTGAGTTTCTCAGCATTTTTTCTATTTGGTTGAAGATTTGTTGTCTATATATACCATCGATATTGGAAGTTTTATTACATGCACATTGAATAAATCCATCCGTCAACTTTATATAACCATTTCATATATATATATATATATGTTCTAGTGGAGTTCGGTATCGACTTAAATCTCTTCCTTTCAATTGTAAATAGGAAAACGCCAATTATACTTGAAAAGACCAATCAATAATAATAAGGAATGAACTAATTAAGTCTAAAGCCTTTGTCAAGAAAAAAAAAAAAACGACGAGCTCTTGCGAAGCCAAAGAATATAAATGTAAGAATACTGGTTTCCCTGGAACAGTTATTTCTTAAAACTTTAGAGTTTTCCGCAAGAAATCGATTTTATAATATTGTTTGGTTATTGTTTCGGGCTTACAGGTCGAGGAGGATAGGTGTTAAGAAATCAAATGTTCTTCATGTTTGGAATCTGAGCTCCAAGACAACTGATGAGAGTTTGAAGGAGCATTTAACTCAACTGTTGAAGCAGGGACAGCAGATTCTGAGTGTCAGGGTTAGTTTCTTGTTACATTTTTTGTTGATTGATTAGATACTAATATTTTAGTATTATCACAATACTAATACAGTATGCAGACTTAAAAAAATCATACATAATAATAACTTTAAAAATAAATTTCACTATAAATTAATTATAATGCAGATAAAAAAAGATTGGCGGAATAATATTCCAATTGGTGAGGCTTATGTAGAATTCGACTCAGCTTTTCGAGCCGTTTGGAGCGGTACACACACACACACACACTTCTCTCTTATTATGATGCAATGCAATGTGCACAGCTTCTATTTTCCAAATACCATTCATCTCTCGTATGGATTTGTTTCAGAATCATATGAAACCACCCTCCTCCAAATACCATTCATCTCTCTCTCTCTCTCTCTCTCTCTCTCTCTCTCTCTCTCTCTTTCTCTCATGTTCACTTGACATCCTATCCATGGATGCATTCTCTGACTCTCTCTCTATTTCTCGTCTTTACAGGCGGTCAAGTGGGCTTTGGATATCGATAGCATGGACGACCCAGAACCATCCCGTGCACCAAGACCAATAACAATAGCAGCTTACCCTCCTCGTCATACAAAGAAAAGAAGAGCCTCCTCAGTTGATGATTATGAACAGCAGGTTGAAGTTACCTCTATCGTGTTTCTTCTACTTTGTATCTAGTCTCTATTCCCACTACTCTACCACTACTAAATATGTTGTTTTAGACTTTTTTTCTCCATGGTTTCCTACTACTCAGCTGGAACGGTTCTTTACCGGATCCATTAAAAAAAGAGTTCGGTATCGACTCAAGTCTCTTCCTTTCCCTACGGTTTTACTTCTCTATTCTAATTCGGAGCCTTCATATTAATTGAGTCTAATTGCAATTCTCGCATTACAAAAAAAAAGGGAAGAAAGAAAATAAAGCTTTGTTCTGCTTGTTACTGTTTTATACACATGATTTCGAAGTCTCGAAGAAGTAAACCTCTCTTCTTGGGCACCTTCATTTTTTAACAAATGCAGATTCGGCCAAGTCAATGGCTCGAGCAAGACCAGCGGCTTTGTTCTGGCACTCACAGTGTTCGTCTTGCGGGTCACTATCAGCTACTACACCGGCTCCAGCTTGTAGATAAGCCACCCACTCACGGCGTTTGTTGGCATTCTTGTAAGAGTACATTGTATTGTATTGACTTGCTGTCGGGAAAACGATTGTCCTGAGGGATAAGGCAATGTCCATGTCACCAGTGAAGGATACACCACCAAAACCGCCACTGTATGGTCCACGCCTTGTTGGCTCTAGCTGATCGATTAGCTCCATGGCTTTGACCTTTGGTGCGCCACTAACTGTTCCCACTGGTAATGCCGCACGTAGTGTGTCCCAGCAAGTCAAATCATCTTGTAATTCTCCTGTCACCTACACACAGAGAAGTAGAACTTAAGATATTTAGGAACACATTCATTATGTGTGAGACTTTAGATATTTGATCTACTGGTTATCTAATTACAACTTACCGTTGAGCTTATATGCATAACATGGGAATAACGTTCGATGTTCATAAGCTTCTCTACTTTCACTGATCCGTACTTCGCAACTTTTCCAACATCGTTGCGACCGAGATCAACCAACATGATGTGCTCAGCACATTGCTTTTCATTCTCTAGCAGTTCCTTCTCTAATCTCTTATCCTCAACTTCATTATTCCCTCTCTTGCTGGTTCCTGCTAATGGCCGATTCACTATCTTGTTCTGCTTGAAATATGATATAAAGGTTAGCGTCAAATATGATATTAAGATTTTATGCAACTTTGAGATAAGAGAGCTTTTACCTGCTTTACTTTGGTGAGAATTTCGGGGCTTGATGCTACCATAATACATCCTCTAGCCTGATTAAGAGGACAAAAAAAACATTAATGGTTTATTCACCACAGATACAAAACCAAAGTTTTAAAAGAAAAGTTTTCTCTACACCAACCTGCAAATAACCCATATACGGACTTGGATTCACAACTCTTAGTGCTCTATAAACTTCAAAGGGGTCTGCAAATGTCCGCCTCTCAAAACGTTGACTCAGCACGATCTGGAATATGTCTCCTGCAAGTATATGTTCCTTGGCCTTGACCACAGCCTCCTTGTACTCTTCGCATGTCACGTTTGAGTTTGTCAGCGTCGGCCCAAATTGTCGTGTCTGAAGATTAACGTTACCTGCAGCTAGCTTTGGCCTATAAAGACAACGGAAAACAAAACCAACTTTTAAGGATGGTAACCAAGTGAAAGTTCACAAACTAAAATGAGGGAAAGAGATACTTACGGCTCAATATCGTGTAACTTGGCCACCAAGTTCTCCAAATGTTGCATTCCATTACTGTATGCCTTCTCGTAAGGAAGGCTCCCATCTAGTCTAATCCAATGAATAACATACGCTTTCTGTAGAAATTGTACGGAACATTAAATTACCAATTTTGGAGATTTCACAGGTTAATCAAAAAAATGGATTGGTAACAAAAGTAATAATACCTTCTCCACGTGATCAAATACAATTACATCGTCATAAAGACCAAGATGCATGTCTGGCAAGTTCCTATCATCTTCAGGGGCCTTTGAAAATGGTAATTTCCTCTTCTCGACATAGCGAACTGTGTCATACGAGAAAAAACCAACCCACCCACCTATCATGATAAAGAAATCTTGTTAAGAGACAACACATCAGGAAAAAGAAAGGACACTAAGGTCAATCAATCTTCTATCTAATAGTGCAAGAAAAGGACATTCAACTATTCAAGAACATAAAGGTGAATCAGAGACTATTGTTTAAAGGGGTAAAAAGGTACAATGCAAACTAGATCACAACAAAGGGGAAAGCTCAATACTTAACAAGTTGAAGATCTAATATGGTATGGCATATAAAGAACACAGAGTACCAGCATTAATTGCTAATTGGTTTTGATATAGGAGACTTGACATTAACAAAGATCATTCAAAAAGCAGGAGCTTGCGTCAAGAACACCCCATACTATAGTCACAATTCCCCAGTCCATATAAAACCAGAGGCTTTATTCCTTTAAGGTTAACTACTAACAAACAAATCAAGACAAAAATATCTTACCACAAAAAGCATCAGGAAGGTCCTGAACTAGTTGAGGATCAGGGTTCCATTTCTCAGAGATTTGTCTAGGGATCTCCATTGGATCCTCGACGTATTCCTCAGTCATGGTTTCGTTTTTGTGATCCATTACAGTAACTTTATTCTCCTTTGCCACTATCTCCATCGCAGGCTGAGCCCCAACAACACTATAACGACCCTATTCGTTATAAACAATCCACATCAAAGAAACAGTTAGTAACTGAAACACATAGTAACAGATTAAAAAGAAAGATTGAAAAAAACTTACAACACTGGACATCTGAGAACCAGGCTCAACAGACTCAAAAAGAAAGCTAGGAGCTTCACGGTCATCTTCTTTGACCAAACAACGGTAAGCAAGAACAGGAGTAAGCTGATCAGAGAATATGCAACGGTAGATTGGTATAAGATTTGTACTCTTTGAAGCATCTCCCAACTTCTTTGTATCACTTACTGCAAAAAGAAACCAATTAAAACATGTCTCACAGAACTGATTTCACAGCTGTAATCTCTAAAGCTTTAACTTAAGGTTATGCAAGATTCACATTCCCCAAATCAAATTAGTCAAAAGAATTGAAATTTATAGCTAAAGTTCAACAATTTTTCCCGCATTTTAAAATCAAACAAAATCCAAAACCCAAAAACAAAAAGAGCATTGCTTTTTCACACCTATTGAAGCTTCAGGAGAAACAGAGACGCATTTAATCGAACGGAAAGAAGGCGGGTAATCGGAGCTTCGACCGGAATATCCAGTAACGGTCACAGAAGAAGAAGAAGAAGAAGAAGAAGAGAGTCCGAGAGAAGGGACGAGTCGGCGAGAGAAACTCAGAGGTTGCATCGTGGCTACATTCATAGAGGTTGACATCGTTTCACTCGGGTGGTTTAACCGTTACGGTTGGGATGCGGCGGCCGGAATGTTTGAAAAAGATCGGAGAAGAAGAAGATTCAGAGGTGACGGCTAAAAAGAGTAAAAAAAAAAATATATTTTGTTTTTTAAGTATTTTTTCTATTGGAGTTGAGTGACGAATGAAAATATTCAGGAGAGATGGCATATTTATAAAGATGATGACCATGTGATACTTATTATCGAAATTACTTTTGTACCCCTTACCTGTATTTTTCCATTTTTTTTTTCATCAAGTCACGTGCACCAGTGCATGTCTCTATCTTCTTACTGTAGCAGAAGTGGATGGCTAGGAAGCAAACCCTGTTTTAGAAACAATTTTGGTTTTGAGAAAATAACGAAAAAAGACATACACTTTACCTACAAAATATATGTTATAACTTGTTTTTTTTTTAAATGCTAAATACATTTTTTTTTTTGTTTTTTTTTGGTAAATGATTTTATGATATCAGAAATAAATAAAAAACATATAATTTTCTTCAAAAAGTAAGGCATATTTAAAAGCAAAGTGCTAAATATATGTCATGAGAAAAAACGGGGAAATAAACTCATGGAAAAAATAATATTCATAAAGCACTATTGTCAAATCCTTGTTTAAGCACTATATCTATATGTTTAAGGAAAAAAAGTAACTCTATTAATGGTGTGAAACAATAATAGCTTATATGAAATATGACTCTATGATTTTAAGTAATAACAAAAAAAAAAAAAAAAAAAAAAATTCCTTGTGTGTCGTTTCTTCTTCTTCTTTCCAAATTTTAAGTAATAATAACAAAATGTTTTTCTAATTTTGAATAGGGTGAATTGGTGGAAGTACAGTTGGTTTTGTAATTGTTTTGTTGACTAAATTTATATGTATTATTGTGGTCATTTATAAATTGTACGTGGTTGTATATATGTATTATTAGTTGTATGTGAAAAAAAGTTATTTATAAATTATTATAAGAAAGTAAATGGGTTGTATATGTATTAATTATTGTTGTTGACTTTAAAGTTCGCTTTTCGATTCGGAACTAAAATTTTATAGAATTAGAGTAAAAGACCGCTCATCAAAACCAACCCTACTTGCACGTTTTGGGTGGAGATCAACCTGTAGTGTAGCTTATCCTTTCTTGTTCGTTCCAGTGTAATATGAAATCAACAACTTTCATCAAAAGCGAAGTCATGTTTTTGACTTTCACAAAGATTGCATCAGTCAGTTCCATAAGCCAAGTAGCAGCAGCAGCCAGCAGCCAACGATAGATACGTATTGAAAAGTCTTTCTTTATTAACGCCCCAATTAGAAGACAATCGCGTTAGTAAGGATTTTATTTTCTTCTTTTCAACAAAATAGAAAAAGCTCTAGTTGGTAACATGATGCCTAATAGCGGAATATCAACAATACTACTTCTTTACCATATTAGAAGATATTTAATAAGCTGATAGTGATGTCTTTTAATTTCTTCAGTCAATTATATATTAGTAGTACGATTACGAATGTAGGATTCTTTGACCTTTTTTCGAATAAACAAACAACAATCATAGTATGACTATGTGCCCAAAATTGAAAGGTTGCTTTAGATTGCTACCAACCAAATTCATATCCATCCACATGAAATGCATGTGCTTTTGTTCTATCATTTACCTTCCAACGTTACAATATTACGTATCTTGATTGACAAAATACCACACGTAATTGAAAATACTAGTATTAGTTTATCTTTTTGAGATAAATTTGGTTTGTTTCCTAAGCTGCTTCCACGAGAGTGTCAAATTATACCACATAACTTAGAGACCAAAACATAACTTTGGATGTATAAGTGTTGAACATAACTTAGAGACCAAAAAAAAAAAAGTTACAATCTCTGATTACTTTATTGAGCTGTTGTGTATATGATGATATGAGTCACTTCACAAGCCTATCATCATGGTTTCGCCGCCAGAGAAAGCAAATGGGTAAGGCAAACACACTAGCAAGGAGAGAAACAGAACCACGATTCCTAGAGACACATACTTATCATCAGGCGTCGTTATTTCTTCAGCCAGCGGCGCAATCGGTCCACGCTGCAGGAAGAATATCAGAACCACCCAATAGAATGCCACGTCACTGAACAACGCTGATAATCCCAAAAGTGCTATGGAGGCACTTGTGAGCCTTGTTGCTGTCTGAAAAATCATTTGAAAGACATATCTAATTAACGTTAAAACATCCAGCACAAAGCCTTTTTCAAGGCATTCTCTAATTGATGTGTTACCTTTCTACCCCAAATGGAGAAAGCTATTTTGCCCCCATCTAGCTCCCCTGCGGGGATGCTGTTAATGCCATTGATGAGAAGTCCAGCCCATGCCCAGATCACAAGTGGGTTAAGAGATATTGAAGTTCCATCTTTGAGTACATCACCTAGTAGGAGCTTTGCTATAAAAGCAAAAGAGGGAGAAATGCTTAAACATTGATTTAACACTGCAGACTCAGCCTTCAACACTTATCATATTTGAGTAAGAGTTATAAAGCTTACCAATACCACCAACGAGGAAGGATTCATGAAACACCGATGCGTCAACTACAACGCCAATGCCGTCACTAGGAGGCACGAACAACCCTATAAGAAACAGAATAAAGCCTAGAGAAAAGCCAGCCAAAGGTCCTGCAGCTGCAAGCTTCAAAAGATCTTCTCGCTTGGCTACGATATTTTTGATTCTTGTTATAGCACCGAACGAGCCTATCTGCCATCTAAAACATGTCCATCAAATGGCTAAAAAAACAAATTTCAGCTGAAAGGAGGTTCCTTTTCTTTCAAATAGAACATTGCATCTTCACCTGCCAACTTGGAACAAAGAATGGAACACCAAGCTTTATCCCTAAGTTATTTGCAACTAAAATGTGTCCCAGTTCATGTACTCCGAGGACAAGAGCGGTGACAAGAGCTCCTGGTAAGCCATCCTTCAACAGTTCAAGGTTGTCAAATGCTGATCTGCAATTAAATTCATGGTAGATTATTCAGTATGATGATTTGGAAGTATAACATATTCTGGAGAAAACATGTTCAAGATTTTCTTACAGTAAGTCGGATTGCAAGGCGGGCACATTACGGAGAAACAATGTAAACAATGCCACCAATCCAAAAGAACCAGCAGCAAACCATTCAGGGACAGCTGCAATTATATGTAGTATCCAGCTAAAACTTAATAATCTGAGAAAGATCCTAATAACATGGAAGTATATAGCAATATACCTGTTGTCTCGGGTTCTAAGGACCTTCTTGGAACAACAACGGCCACAGGTTTATCATCCTCAGGATTGGTGAGGAGAAAAAGCTTGTACTGGTCACCAAAATTATTCTGCAGATAGATGAGCAACATATTATACTCTTTGACTCTTTGTCACAGCATGTGCTTGTCAACGATCATAGTTAAGAAAACCCAAAAAGCAGAGTTGCTACCTCCATCCTCGTCTTTATCTTCTCATAACTTTTAGCAGGCTGGCCTCTTAGATTTCCTTTGAACAATACCCCACCCTACCAACATTGTCCCAAAATGTTAAAAAGCAAAGTTGATAATAACCATAGGAAAAAAACTGATGAGGTTCTCAGTGACTCACCTCATATGGTTCTTGACTTGTTACGAAGAAGGTGTCAAACCCAAATACTTGGCCCCTGAGAATATCAATGGTTTCCTTGGGAAGTCTCATGGAATCATCCAGTTGTAATGGCTGTTCACAACAACTTTTTTATGAAAGATAAAAAACAGAAAGCATTAAGCTGCCGCTGTTGTAAATAACGTTGTTGACAATACTTACATTCACACCCGGAAGAGGAGAACCGCTGCTAACTTCTACTTTGTCACCGTCCTATTCCAAATGCAGTAGACGAGTACAACACATTCAGAAACAAAACCAAGAAACTACATATATGGACAATGGTAGCTATTTTAAAACAAATATTACAGGAATTAAGGTATTTAGAGACATAAGATTCAGCATCAAATGTCATAATTTCATACGGTTCACAAAATATGCCATCTAGAGTAATTAAGCAATGCTTTCAAATAGCATTCACCTTTTGATTCATTTACTTTGACGTTTTACTTACCAGATTACTAGTCTGGAAAACAAAACTTACAAATTGAGCTTCAATTTTGCCATGGATGCATTAGTTTCCAAGTAAGAAGAAGACAATACCTGAGAACTGAATTGAGTTTTGTTCTCCTCCTCATTCCCCGGCGTTTCATTCACAACTGTTGGTTGTGAATTCAACTCAGTAGGAATTTGTGTAGGAGGATCATTAGCTGAAGTCTCTTTGCCTTCTTCACCATTATTATTTTGCTAAGAAGAACTTAAGAACTCAGACACAGACAAGCCAATTACCTAACTAAATCATATACAGAATTCACATTGATACTTGAGCAAATACCTCATCATTATTGCCTTCTGGTTCTGTTTGCGTCTCCGTCGCTCTAACAAAAGTCTCCCTCTTTCTGAAAACTCTGAAGTTCAAAAAGCAACCAGAATAAGTAGACAAAGAAGCAGTAGTAGTGCTCACGGATTAAACAAAAGAAGAAGAAGAATAAAAACAATATGAAAACCTTTCAAGCTTCAGATCCTTCTTCCTTCGAGATGTTCCTGTCTGCCCGAAATTAAGACTCGAAGTAGCTACAAAAGGCTGAAACTGAAGACTACTACAGCATGAGCTGCATTGCGACAAGACGCCGCAATTGCCGCTAAAACTAGCCACCGCGAGATTCATGTCCTAAGCACAAAATTCGCAAAAAAAGCCGAAACTTTTAGCTTCTCCGATCAAAACCCTGATGTCATTATTACAAACCCTTCAGATACTTTGTACGACGATTTCAGATTGTGTGTGTGTCGTCGTGGTTCTTAATCGCTGGAGGACAGAGGATCTTTCATTTATCCGTTGGCGGAGCTCTTTCCAAGAATAACGCCTTGTCGTTTTTCACCAATTATAAACGACATAAAGTCCTTATCTTATAACCAAAACGTCATACATGTTTTTGATATAAACGACATGATGTTCTTTAATTATAATATACAAAAACGTCACGCATGTTCTCGTGCAATCAACTCTTTTATTCGGCTTGAAAGCTCTCTCTGTGGAAGAGAAGACTCAGCAGCGACATCTCAGATGAACTCCAATCGCTGCGAGAAGCCCTAATTCCTCTGGAGTTTTCCGATAGTCCTCATCGGGAAATATTTGCTTTCCCGTCGAATCAATGGATGGTAACAAAGACGACGCGTTGAAATGCCTCAAAATCGGCAAGGATGCGATTGAATCAGGAGATCGATCTCGCGCTTTGAAGTTTCTTGAGAAAGCTCGTCGTCTTGATCCATCTCTCCCGATCGATGATCTTGTTACGGATCTGAATAAGCAATCAGATGAACCAGCAGCGGCGGCGGAGGAGGATGATTCGCCTGGATCTGCCGCCAACGAGTCATCAAAGCCGCCGTCGGATCGACCTTCTCTTCGTCAACGTGGATCGTCATCGTCATCATCATCTTTCACGGAAGAACAACGAGCGATCGTGAAGGAGATAAAATCGAAGAAGGATTACTATGAGATTCTTGGATTGGTGAATACATGTTCAGTTGAAGATTTGAGAAAAGCGTATCGGAAACTCTCGTTAAAAGTTCATCCCGATAAGAACAAAGCTCCTGGTTCTGAAGAAGCTTTTAAATCAGTCTCTAAGGCGTTTCAATGCCTAAGCAACGAAGACACTAGGCGTAAGTACGACGTTAGTGGTTCAGATGAGCCTTCTTATCAAACACGCCGAGCTGCTAGAAGAAACAATGGTTTTAACGGCTTCTACGATGATGAGTTTGATGCTGATGAGATTTTCAGAAGCTTCTTTGGTGGTGGAATGAATCATGCTACGACTCAGTTCAGATCATTCAATTTTGGTGGAGGAACAACTAGAACAGCTAACCAAGGTTCTGATACAGGATTCAATCCTCGTGTACTCCTCCAGATGCTTCCTGTTGTGTTCATACTATTACTCAACTTTTTGCCTTCTTCTCAACCAATTTACTCGCTTTCTCCGTCGTATAATTACGAGCACAAGTTCACTACTCATAGGGGTGTCAATTACTTTGTCGGATCAGCCAAGTTTGAGCAGGAGTATCCGATAAATAGTTACGAGAGACAGAGGGTTGAGGAGCAGGTTGATAGAGATTACTTGTCTATACTCGGTCAGAATTGTCGACATGAGCTTCAGAGACAACAATGGGGTTTTGTACGCGAAACGCCACACTGCGATATGATGAGGAGGTTTGATTCAGCTGCTGCATAAACTATCCTGGTCAGAGAGAGAGAGAGAGACTAAAGCACCAAGTAGAGACTTGGTTGGATTGTTCTGAGACATAGATATGGTACTTGCTAACTTCTGAGCATTTGCTTCAGAGAGTTTGATTTCTAAGTCCCAACGTCATATACATTGATTACTGTGCTCCTTATGATGTTTTAGTATGAAACATATTGTGTGTGATTATATCTTATTCTGAATAATACTTCTCTTTTGCTTTGAATTTTGTCCATGAGTAGTGTTGCAAAAGTTAAATGCTATTACATCAGAAGTTTCATGTTAATACACAATTGAATCTTTGCAAAAAAATTGAAACTTGTTGACACTCCACTATCCACAATCACAAAAAAACGGAGCCCTACAAAGCTTTACAAGCTTAACATGTGTATAGTCGAACTTTCAGCTCTGGATTTTGATACACCAGGAACGAAGAGATGAATTGTATTGTTTCAACTTTCAAGCCACAAAAAAGAGAAAAACAATGAGGAACAAGATGATAATAGCAAAGATCTTCATCATGAGCCATCTATTTGACGAAATTCGAGTGAGGTGCTGCAGAAGAGCGCTGCGTGCTCCCTCTACATTAACTAACGATTCATCCATATTGTCATCGATTCTGTTCCATAAAAAATAACATGTGTTAGATGCTGCTCCCTGCAATTTGGAACATGTTGAGTTTGTTGACTGGGTAAGAAAACGTTAAAGAACCTGATTGCTAGCTCTCCTTGTTGTGTGACCATTGTAGCTAGATGTGTGAATATTCCACTGAGCTCTGTTATTGTTGATTCAACACTGTGAAGTGCAACCGCTCGGCTTTGGCTATAATTCTCCTGCCTTGGGACTGTCTGTTGTAACATGGACATCTCCATTTGCTGCGAAGGAGCATTCTCTATCGCGGATCTACGTCTGTTTTAGCATGACACGAACAAAACTACCATATGTTTTTATACATGATTTGACCTTAAATCATAATGGAACTCAAACACAATCAAAAGTTGCAAGTTATGGGAATTATAACATACCTGAGCTGGCTACCTGAAGGAGCTCCACTATTTAACGGCGGCAATCTGGTCAGTGACAGGGAGAGAAAACATACTTAGATGAGAGTGAGTGTTACTTATGAAGTATTTAGACTAGTAGTTATTGAGCAAAACTCACAGTGGTTGTTGTAAATTCCCAGGACTTGGTGAAGTTGACCAAGGAGGAGGCTCAGGTACAGACTTTGCATTATTCTGAGGCGGACTATCTACTGCATTTTTTGTGGAAAAGAGCTGTTTCCGGTTTTCATGAGCCTTCATGTTCTGCAAGGAAGACAAGACAAGACATTTCTCTCAATAAGAAACTGTCCATTGTAGAATAATAATAGTCAGAAGATACAAATCAACAAATCGAACCTCTGATCTGGTAGTTAGAACATCTTGAAGTTGCTTAGTAGCTGCCATAAGTCTGGTTTTCAAGTCATCACAAACAGCAGTGTAGTGACCAACTTTGTCCTGTGAATAGTTCCCATCAGCAATCTCCATGTTCTGAAGGGTTTCCAAATCAGAGAGAGCCATGTTCAGCCCCGTGATATCGTTCCTGATCAACACAGTTAACTCCTGTATCTCCACAGTCCGGTCATTGAAAATAGACGATTGTTTTGTCACTGCAGATTCATCAAAACAGTTGCAGGAACAAAAAAAACAAAAAACATAAGGCTGTATTCAAAATTGCAATCACTACATTGTCTAAAGATCATGATTCCAGCGGAATTTAGAATTGAAGATGACGAGAATAAATCTGAGTCCGAACCGTACATTTAGCGAGCCTCGAGATCTTCTGAGACGTTTCGTGGATACCTAAACCGATACGGGAAGCCTTCTTATTGAATTCGGATCTTGAAGATCCCGGAGGTGATTGTTTGGATGATGCCGGGTCATCTTCATTTTGATGAACGGACGGGATCGCTCCGATCTTCTTCAACGTTTGGGACAGTGAATAAAACTCTGCCGTACGATCCCTGAACGTCGAACCCATCGGAGGATCAAAATAACCGGGAAATTGATGAATTTGGTCAGACGGGGAGCTCCGTTTTCAGAGGAACGAGAGATTTTTATCAAGGGAAGGAAGAACACAGAATAAGAAATTGATAAACAAAACTACATGACATTATTATGTTTTGACATCGAACATCTTGTTGTTTTCTCTTACTGAACCGTGTCCGGTTTTAATATCTGGCAACCGAAAAGTGTGGTGATTAGATACATCAGACCATTATATTAATCTATCATTATCTATCTATATAATGTATGTACCTGTCTTTTTAGAATTTTATAAAAGTTACATATTCTTGTCAATTTTTTGAGTATTTTAATTAGAGTTAAGTGGTGTAAAATTAATTTGTATCACGATATGGCTATATATGTTACCTATAAATTGTGTAAGTTATGAAGTTATACCTTTTTTTTTTCCAAAGAACATGTACACTTACTTTTATAAGATGGAACTGTCTCTCATGTATAGATGGAAAGAGACCGAAGCTTTTAGGTGTTGAGGTGTTTCGAAACACTTTCTCTGAATTTTACGTTTGATTATGATGGAGTGTAAATTGTGTAAGTTATGAAGTTTTACCAAAGCGTTAAGAAGATTTAGTCACAACTCACAAGATTAGAGCCAAACCAACCAAGGAAGCACATGCGCATATCATGATTCATGAATAAAGTCCCTTAAGTCACTAGATTTGGTTCATGTTTTGTAGTATTCCTTGTACGAAGGCAAAATAGAGCAATAATTAAAGAGAACATGCAGAAGGCTTTGTCAATTAGACGGTTGTGTAACCAAGTTGACTACCGATGTGATATCAGTGAGAAGTAACGTTCCTTTTTCAGTTTATAAAACAAAATCTCACTGATCGTCTCTCAAATAGTTGCACACTCGTTTGTAGCTTTGCGTGATGAAATTATGTAAAGAGTTAATAAGTCGTAACTGATAGTTTAATGAAAATAATAAATGGATCGAAGATGGTTCCAATTCTGATAAACTAAATTTTGAGGTATATTTTGAAGGGTTTTGCCGTTTGGGTGATGTTGATGGTAATGATGAATACAAATACAAGTGCATAATTTCTTACAAAAATATATATTTAGTTAACGGCGTACCAAGAGGGTTTTTATTAAAAAAAAAAAATGTATGAGAATAAAAAAGTTGTAAGTGAATGGGAAATTTAAAAGTTTTGGGGTTGATGTTGGATTGATCAGCGACAAACGTGGAGGTAGTGAGATCAAAAGAGAAAGCTTTCCCAAGCTTCGTGAGCCGTAGGAGTCTAGTAACATTTTAAGCGTGCCACAATTTCGTGCCCTTGTTTCCCGAGTTTTCAATGTTTTTTTTTTAGAAGAAAAAAAACTTAGGGAATTTGCAATACAAATGTATTGGTTCTCTCACTTAACCAAATCGTTTTATCGTGAATGCATTTAGAGATGAGACTTTCTGTTTTTATTTTCCCTCAATTTAGTATACATAACGTGTATTCAACTGGAATCGTAAAACGAACTTACGCAATCTGAACAATTTCATTCAGGATTAGACATTTGAATTAGATTAAAAATGAAAGTAGTTTGGCTTTTGACAACGCATGATGTTAATTAACTTAGTGGTAATTTGTCTCTCGTAATAGTAATATGAAACAAAAATTAATAAGACTATTTGCTTGCCATATACTGTAGTAGTATTTATTTTCTTATGATTAGGATTTGGTATTTAAAAATAAATAAATAAAAAACTCTTGATGATCGGATAAACGACATTGACCTAGGAGTTAGAGCTGGGAAACCCTTTGCCAAGAACTAGTAGCCAAAACTTATGTCGCATGAAGCTTTATTTCTCATAAATTGTAGTAACCAGTAAGTAGTATAATCTCAATAGAAAAACTACATAATATTTCTTTACTAATTGATTAATTTGTGATTTAAATGAACGGTGCATGTAAGCATCATTGGGAATTGCATGTAAGTGGGCATTACAATGTGAGACCACCTTCCACTTTTTTGACTAGGATAAGAACACACACACACATACACACCTATGTTCTTTTTTAATATATAAGTACTTAGTTAGATGTGTCTAATATATATGCTCCGAAGTAAAAGAAAAATCGTTTTGATGCAACACACCTAAATATAATCAATATCTGAACCATGCGTCGTCCAACGTTTTCAAAGGTCCTAAAATCTATTACTATCAAAGTATAAAATCATATTTAAACTTTGTAAAATCAGTCTTTTAATGTAAAAGTTTGAATTATATAGCCAAAAAAAATGATTTTTCTTTCTAAAACCAACATTTTGTTGATGAAATATGGTCTGAACGAATCTCTTTTTCAAATTAGAGAACACGTAATTTCTTAAAAAAAAATTAATATATTGTGTAAGTGATTATAAAAACAGTGACTATAGTTAATCTATGGATGAGTCCAAGTAGCAAACACCAACGTGAACTTTGACTTTGAGGCCGAATCGATCTTCTCCTTTTATGTTTCTTTAAATTTTCAATTAAATTTGTGAAGTGTGAATATATAAACGTTTTGTACGTATCAGTATGTTGTGTAGCAGAGCGACTCTTGTTTATAAAAACAATGTTTGGTTTATTCTAATTGTCATTTTATTCTTTGGATCTTTAGTCTTCGCTTAGCGTCTCGTGTAACATGTCTTCCTCCTCAAAATCATCACCACTAAATTACCTCACATTCACAATATTCACAACGACATACATCGCTATGCCAAGACACATCTAAAATAAACAAAATTCATAGTCATGTTGATTTAAACACTGTTAATTAAGAGGGAACATGCTAATTTGTTTTAAACCATTAGTAAATGTTATTTTTGTAATTAGTTTATAGTAGTAATTTTTATAAATGATTCCACTCAATTTTCTAATCACCATTTGCCGACCAAACTACTTTATCAAGTCACAGCTTTTGTGGAAAATGTCCCGTTAATTCATAAACCTTTCAATATGTTCACACAATACATAATCATTAAATTAATTTTTGCGGCTAATTTTAGAATTATTGTACGATAACTGATCACACGCTAATATGTTCTCTAGCTTAACTTTGCAACCCCACAGGCTTCAACATCCCACATTTAATCCCTAATCAGTAACCAAATTAATCAGTACTCATAAAGTACGTACGTATATGTATATATGCATACGTAGCACACATAACCCTAATTACGTAGGATAAATAAAACGATCAAGCTGCAGTAAAAAAATCAGTCTCTCACAAATCCCAAAAACAAAAGCATGCATTTCGTAATAAACAACGCACTGATTCTGTTTGATTTCTTCTATCTTTATCCTATACAACACTAATTAAACGACACAAAACTCAAAACACAGACACAGTTACTTAATCTATTCCCCTTAATACTTCCTTTTTGGATTATAATAATATCAACAAAATTTCAAAAAGTTACACACCATCTAATCATATCTATCTATATATTCAAACCCCTGGTCCATTCACATCACACCTCATCACATATAAACATATTCAAAACCCCTTTACCAACAAAAGAAAAAACATATTCAAAACCCTAAAACGCAAACATTTAAGAACTCTGTTCTTGAATTTGATAATGTCTCCTGGATTTCCAATCAAAGCTAGAGGACTAGGTCATAGCACTAACGGAGGAACAGGGACGAAGTGTGGACGATGGAATCCTACGGTGGAGCAAGTGAAGCTTCTGACGGATCTGTTCAAGGCCGGGCTGCGAACACCGAGCACCGATCAGATTCAGAAGATCTCTACGGAGCTGAGTTTCTACGGTAAGATCGAGAGCAAGAACGTGTTCTATTGGTTCCAAAACCATAAAGCTAGGGAGAGACAAAAGCGCCGCAAAATCTCCTCCGTTGATTTTGATCATCGTCAAGACACAGATCTCTCTGCTAGTCCTCATCGATACAGACCACGTCTTCATCAACCACAACGTAAAGATTAATAAAGATACTGTATCTTTCTATATATATGTATATTATCTCATTTTACATTAAAATCTAGCTAGTAATATGTTTTAGTTTTTTTTTCTTCTAGATATTTTTGAAGTTTATGACGAAGAAGAAGAGAAAAAGATAGAGACGTTGCAACTCTTCCCGTTATCGAAGGTTGAGAGAGTGAGAGCAAACGTGACTACTGCGAGCTACAACGAATACACACGAGAGCAAGCCTATACGACGGCGTTTTCCACATACTCAACATGTGGAGCTGAGATGGAACACCCGCCATTGGATCTCCGATTAAGCTTTCTATGAAGTGGTTTGCTTTTGATAGTAACGACTCTAGTGGATGGGGAAAAAATTAAAGGCATGAGATCACAATTAGTTTAAAACTAGCTACCTATAGATTTTGGTCTATATGCATGAGATCATTAAGACCCTATTTTGGAACTATATGTTTAATTAGAACTGAAATTAACATGATCGATCAGTTTCATTAGGCTGATATATGACTTTAAGATCGAGTTGTAGTAAAATTATGATTATCCTACCATGGGATCATAATAGGGCAACTTCTACTTGTAACAAATTAGTAGCCCCTTGTAGCTAGTGGTTAAATTATATTGTTGTTACATTCTTTTCTTTACCTCACTCTCTTCGTTATTACTTTGGCCTTCCCATAAAATGAGTATTTTACAATTTACGTTATAGTAACATTTTGGATGAGTGCATAAGAGAAGCAAAAGACCAACAATGGCAGTGACGATATTGTTTTGTAGCACATTTACCCTTTTCTTGAAAGTATCCACAACTTTAGTTTATTTTCTTCTCTAGAAGTCATATATTCACACTCGTTGTGGAATAAATACTTAAAAAGTTCATAATAAAATTAAAAAAAACAAATACTAATACTAATCAGCTGATGGATCAATAAATGGGTCACCAGGCCCTTCATATTGGGCTTAACAAAACATAGGCCCATTAAATATCTAAAATAAGTGGAGAAATTAAAAACGCAATTTGTGTAGAGAGGTTATATTTTTCCTGGAGAAGAAGCAAACTCTCTCAAAGCAGCTCCGTCGGAGGAAAAAACCAGATCGGAAAAGTTCACTCTTTTCAAAATCTTCTCCATAGAAATTCAGATTACTTAAAGCGAGAGAGAAGGTTTGATTTCTAATCCCAAACAATGGATGTGATTAAGACGCAACAGATATCAGCAAGGACGATCGAGAAAGTGGTTGTTCATCCACTCGTCTTGCTTAGTATCGTCGACCATTACAATCGTGTTGCTAAGGATTCACGCAAGCGTGTCGTCGGTGTTCTTCTCGGGAGCAGCTCCCGTGGTGTCGTTGATGTCACCAACAGCTACGCAGGTTAGCCTTTAATTTTTTATTTTTTACTTTGCCTCTCGTTCTCTTCGATCTCAGATCTCAGATTCTGATGGGGTCTTTGGTATACTTGAATTCGATGCTTTTGGTTTATGTTATTAGGGTTATTCGTATCTGGGTTCTAGCTAGATGTATATAGTAACAGCAATTTAGGGTTTTTGTAGCTGTTTTGTAAAGTTCTGTTCCGGAATTGAGTACTTTTAAAATTTGATTTACTTCAGTCAAGTCTGTTCTCTCCAGGGTTTTGGATTCAGTAGATCTCTCAGTGGAGTTTCCAATATTACTTGAATTGAAGAGAAAGAGACAATATTTAGGGTTATTTGTTAGAGGTTTACTTGCATTTTAGTTTGCAAAAGTGGGTTTAGCTTTGGTCCTTTGGACAATGTTGCATATGTATATGAGTCCATGACTCGTTTAACATTTGAAAATTTTGATTTGTAGTGCCCTTCGAGGAGGATGACAAAGACCCAAGTATCTGGTTTCTTGATCACAACTACCATGAGTCGATGTTCCACATGTTTAAGAGAATTAATGGTATGTCTCAAAAAACTGATGCTTAGATCGTATTGAAAAATGTAGAAACCAGGTCTTTTTAACAAAAGGTATTTGCTTTTCAGCCAAGGAGCATGTTGTAGGTTGGTACAGCACAGGCCCTAAACTTCGAGAGAATGATTTGGACGTTCACGCGTTGTTCAATGGGTTAGTATCCAGCTTAATCATTCAAGTAGCAATTTATCGGCCTTTATGATATGTTCTGTTAACATGTGAGATGGATTGAGGATATGCTGGTTCTTAAAAGCCTTATTTTAGGCGGAAATCCGTTCTTCTTTCTCACTTTTTTTGTGGCTTTTGTTTCATTAAGCTTCGTTTTGTTTCTGATTCTGCAGCTATGTTCCAAATCCAGTGTTGGTCATTATTGATGTCCAGCCTAAAGAACTTGGAATCCCCACAAAAGCATACTATGCAGTGGAGGAAGTCAAGGAGGTAAGATACAAGCCCTTCCGAATCTTGGTCCATTTGTACAGTTGTATTCTTATATTTAATCAGATGCTGATTAAACACTTCGTTGTCTCTTCAGAATGCTACTCAAAAAAGCCAGAAAGTCTTTGTTCATGTGTCTACAGAAATTGCTGCTCATGAAGTCGAGGAAATAGGTATGTCCAAAATGGTTTGATCACCTTGGTTTGATGTCTAAAAAAGTCTATTTTTTTATAGCTTCGGAGAGAGGTCTTTTTTGACACTTACCTGCTTCATTCTCCTTCTTGTACAGGCGTGGAACATTTGCTCAGGGATGTAAAAGACACAACAATCAGTACCCTGGCGACTGAGGTACTTGTCTTTACAGTACTTGAATGTTTCATTATCATCTGTAGAAATGTCTGCTGAAATCATCATCCCTTGAGGATTTGTATTGATGTTCCTGCAAGGTTATTTATGAACATAAGAGATTCTGCTCGAGGACTTACATAGCGTATATTGTATTCTGATCCAGGTCACAGCAAAACTTACTGCTTTGAAAGGACTGGATGCACGTCTTCGGGAGATCCGGAGTTACCTTGACCTTGTAATTGAAGGAAAGCTCCCTTTAAACCATGAGATTTTATACCATCTGCAGGTTAGAACTTACATATTTTTATTTAGTGTTCTGGTTCTAGAAATTATGGTTATAAACTATTTGATATTGTCTAAATCTGTGATCTGTCCTCTTTATAACTTTTTAGTCACTGTCTCTGCTATTGGTTGTCTCATCTAATGAATTATTCCTTTTTAAAATCGATAGGACGTTTTCAACTTGCTTCCTAACCTGAATGTGAACGAGTTGGTCAAGGCCTTCTCAGGTGAGTTTCTGCTATCATTTTTGAAATTATATTGACTGCTTTCTTGTAGCATTTGCTTCATTAGTGTTACTGCATTTATAATGTGCAGTCAAAACAAATGACATGATGCTGGTTATCTATCTATCATCCCTCATTCGGAGTGTAATTGCGCTACACAACTTGATCAACAACAAGGTTAGATCTTAACTCTCTCTCTCTCTCACGGCACACAATAATGTGAAAGTACCTGAACTTGTGATTGTGATTGTAATCTTGGGATGCTATGTGTCAGTTGCTGAACAAGGAACATGAAAAAGCAGAGGACTCAAAGCCTGTGGCCATACCTGCCACCAGCTAGATCAAGGTTTGTAGTGACTTAGTCATCATTGCCCTGCGATGACGGCAGCTGTTGTGTGTTCTCGTCACCCAAGAGAAGGGACGAGCCAGTTTAGTTTGATATCGGCTCTCTTTCCGAGTGTTGATTTCTCAATTGTTTTCAGAATGTATCAAAGAGTCTTATAATTATATCTTTCAAGTTGGTTAGGTTTTTAGGCCTCTTTTGAGGGGGTTTAAGATACAAAGTTTAACGTCAATGTGTCGAAATCTCCACAAAGGGTCTTTTATCCTACTGAAATTCTTGAGTTTTTTTTTTCTTCATCACACATTTAGCCCCGTCTGTTTCTTCGGTATATCCAAATTTGGCATCTAGATTCAACATTCATATATAGAGAATTCGGTTGTTAGTTTTTCAAATTCAATCAATTCTCCATATATCATACAATTAAACCAACAAATATGAAATGTCTAAACAGAGAGAGCCATTGACCCAGTGCACTGACTTCAACAACAAGGGAGACTAGACCTTTTGGGTGAGGGCTCTTTTTATAATTGAAAAGAAGCAACAGCAACAACAACATACAACAACGACAAGAAAATTAAAGTGAGAAAAAGAATGATGAAGGAAAAATAAAGTTAACAAATGGCGTAAGCTTGGTGAAAAAGATATTTGATGATAAGGGACAGAAACGAAAACAAGAAGGTGCTTTGTCTGATGATACGCATTAATATGCGCTTCTTTTTCTAGGTCTGCCTCTTTTGAACATCGTCTTTTTCATAAGTGTATTATATGCTACTCCTTCCTTGTTATTCGTTAACTAAAATTAGGAAAATGTACGATTACAAATCAACTAGGAATAGGATTAGGTCTTTATAAGCTTTGACGTTTGTGTGATGTTTTTACTTTGAAATCTTTCTATCTGACAAAAGAGATTAAGAAATCCAAACTGTTACATATTCTGTATATATAAATAAAATAAAATAAAATCTAAATAACGTAACCTAGCACTACGAAGTCGAAAAGTAATACATGTACTGTAGTTGTATAATATACATACGCGACGTAAGCATACAAGAAGGCCTTTCATATTAGTATGTTTAGTGGTTAGGCTGTATATCCCATTGAGGTTACCAAATGCAAATGACGAAGTAACTGCTTAATTTATTAACTATAAACAATATTTTAAAGGTGTCAAAGCAATGATGATCCATAAAACTTATTCATGTATTATATGACTATAGACTTGTCATTGGGTTTCATTCAAACGCCTCATCAAATGGAGCCACGAAAAAAAAAATTGACTATTTGAAATATGATTATGGTTTATCAAAGTTACATAAACATATATTTAACAATTCGAATGACCTAGGTGCCAGGTGGTGGTAGAATTTTATCTACTCCAACCGACCTACATTATTATTAATTATTATTAACTAGTATCTTAGGGATTTTTATTCCCGCGTGAAAAAACATACAATAGGGTTCTGATTCTCTTAAAGTGATGACGATATATAGTAGTATATACTATTCACTGTTTACTCAATAAAAATAAAAGAAATGGAGATGGCTTAATTAAAATTACGTAGTTACGTACTGTTCGTGATTAAAAAGTGAAAAGCTTTTTGGCCATGGTCGGAAAGTTAAAATACTTCAGAATATCTTTTCTTTTATTCTCAAATGTTTTCATTGGAAAACTGAAAGTTCTCTCATATAAAAAAAAAGAAAAAGCAATTCAATATATCTTCTCTTTTTTTTTTTCACAAAATATGTATCTTTGATATAGAGTACAGAAACTCATGTACATTTTATTTATTAAATACATTAAATCAAAAAGAGATAATAGTATATACATATATAAGGTGTCATCATTCTAATATTATTAGAACATATTGTGAAAGAACAAGAATTGAATTATGCTGTAAATTAAAGCATTATATACTATCAGTTTTGTCTACTGATATACAAACAAATAAAATCTTCCACATCTGTTAGTTCTTTTATCAAAATAATCATAACCAAATTATTAAATATATATATATATATATTGTTCCGGAGCTTATACAAATATCGAGGGAGCAAAGGGTTGGTGTAATAGGTGAAAAGAATGTGATTCTTTGTGCCGAAAGTGGAATGCAGACTCAGCTTCTAAATTATATACTGTTTACGAGTTAGTGGTTAAGCTTTGCCACCCATACACACACACACACAATATATCCAACACTCACTTTTATTCCCTTTTTAACATCAATTTTTAGACATTGTTTTGTTAAAGTAAAAGAAAATTTTTATACATTGTTATTGAAAAACGCATATCAATTTTTCTTGTGAATCTCATATTATATGTTTTGAGACATTCTTTATTTTTTTTTGACAAAATTTTGAGACATTCTTGTGAATGGCATATTATTTATTTTGAGACAAGTAGATGTTCGGAACTAAATTATCAAAAGATGAACCAGCTTATTACTGTACATGTTTAATTTCATCATCTCAAGTTTATAAAAGTTAACAAAAGTTTTGTGTTATATTAAAAAAAAATCTAAGAAAATGACTGACCGTTACAGTTGCAAGTAAAGCCATAAACCCACCAATTGGTTCTTTTGGGCAAAAAAGAGATGAGCATGCATACTAGATATTAGCTAATCTATGTTTATTCCACAAACATAACATACATATTCACATACTAGTTACTTTTCATCTAATCATGTAACATAACCATAATTGTAAGTTTTACCAAAAAACATAATTCAGGAGTTTTTGCCATTAATGCATTAATTACAGTTTTCAAAATTCGACATTATTCTCACTACGAGTTTCAGGATCTTGTGATTGTGTAACCTCCATTACAGTAGACATCTGCTCCGGCGAACTTAATGGTAGGATTGTAGGGAGACAAGACAGAGGAGAGATTCTGGCCAAGAAACATCACCCTCTCCTGATCAGCATTATCTCTGTGGGTGAACCCTTGTTTCGGCTCGGCCTGTTGTGAAACGAAGCAGCCTTGATCAGACGATGGACGGCTGAGATTGGCGTTCAGAAGATTGACGGTGGTTATGTCGTGAATGCTAGGCCGACGTTTGTCTTTGGCGCCGGAGAGCTGTCTCTGGTAGTACTTTTGGGCATGGCTTGCAACCTGAGTCGGTGTTTTTGATCCCACAAAGTTCCTCGATATGTTTCTCCAATCTCCTTTCCCGTACTTCAGAAGCCCTAACAAGAACCTCCTGTAGAGAACAATTGAAAAGAAAAATGAAAAACAAAGCATAAGCAAACCAACCAACCAACAAAACAGAGAAGTGACGTGCAGCTTAAGAAACTAAGAAGAGTGACTTGTGTCACAAGGATCACAGAGCTCATATAATATCTTCACCTGTGTTCTTCCTCCGTCCATGGTACTCCTTTCCTACGATCTTGATCAAATCCTCTGGCTCCATTAGGCAGTTTACGATACGCATCAAAGTCACGCTGACTCACAAGCTGA
Source organism: Camelina laxa (assembly GCA_024034495.1). Classification (NCBI taxonomy): domain Eukaryota; kingdom Viridiplantae; phylum Streptophyta; class Magnoliopsida; order Brassicales; family Brassicaceae; genus Camelina; species Camelina laxa. The sequence continues at coordinate 2,049,738 of CM043881.1, forward strand.
TCATCAAATCCACATGGAGCAGAACGGTAACCCGGGATTGGGACAAGTCCTGCTTCAATATCGAAGAGGTCTTCTTCAAGCTTAGAGTACTGCCTCATGACATCAGATATGGTCTTTCCAGGGATCATATCAGCAACTTTAAACCAGCGGTCAGGCGTATCATCAGCATATACAGCGAGGGCTCGCTCAAACTTCTTGTTCTCTTCTTTAGTCCAGCTCGAGCTTTGCAAGCACATCATCTCTTGAACTACGAACCGGTGGTCAGAGGTTGGTACGTGCGAGATAAGTGGATGCAGAGTCTCCATCGTAATTAAAAAAAAGGCTGCTAGGAGAGGAAAGTTTCACCTATAAAGTAGTAATGAGTTTTGTTCTCTCTAATTTTTTGGTAGCTTGAAGCTTTGATTTGTGGATGTAGTGAAAGACTGAAAGCTTTTTATAGGATCTAAAGATATATAGGAATCAATCGGGGAAAACTAACGAATAGTTTAATGATGGAATCAAAGATTTAGTGAGAGATTTTAGCATAAATTGAAGAATCTGGTATAATAACACAAAAGACTAAAACTTTGAAGAATCCTTCAGAATCTGCAAAAGTGGGTCGTCAGAGAAAAGAAAACAAGCAAAACCCAAATAGTAGAAAGAGAACAAGTGCAGAAAGAGAGGTGAAGCAAAGGGCAAGAACAAGAAGGTATTTAATTTGTGGTATGTATGTATTATAAAGAGTGCATGTGTGTAAAGTTGTAACCAATGAAACTACTCCACTCTCCTACTTGGTTTCATTTTATTCAAAGAGGATTCTTCAGAGAATTAACTAATGAATCAAATAATTAAAAATAACAATAAACTTTAATTAAAAAAATTCTAACTAGGCCAACATCTCATATCCTTCCAAAATTTTGATAACCACTAGAATTCATTGTTTTTTTCTTTTTTTTTGTTAGGTAATTTTTCTCTAATATTATTCAAAATAAATCCACAACACATAAAAGTAAAGTTGTTCGTATTTAATGACAGTTTACGTGTTATATACGTCGGCTTTGCCTAAGGCTTAAGTAATCTAAGAAAACACTTTAAAACAATGTGATTAATTGCTACAAATTTGTTATAAATTAGTTAATGCATTTAATCCTACTATATTAATTGAGAAGTACAAATATGAAACTAACCTTAAATACGTAAAAAATTACATTCAATTGCCATTAGAAAAATTTAATTAAGATTAATTAATAATTAAATATATATAATTAATTAAAAACGAAAATTGGGGACACATTAAATAAAATATATTGTAGAAAAATAAAAAAATTTATTAGAATCAAAACTAATCCGTATTAAAAAAAACTAAGATTTTAAAAATCTAATCGAAGAAAATCTACAACTTCAAATTTTATCCTACTATATTAATTGGGAAGTACAAATATGAAACTAACATTAAAATGTGTAAAATTATATTCCATTATTATTAAAAAATTAAGATTAATTAATTAATTAAATAAATATAATTAATTAAAAAATGAAAATCGAGGACACATCAAATAAAATAAATTGTAGAAAAGTAAAAAAAAATCTATTAGAATCAAAATTAATTCATACTTAAAAAAAATAAAAGTTAAAAACCAAATCGAATAAATATACAGCTACAAATTTTATCAAAAAACTTTTCACCACAGGTTGAAATTATTATAGACAAGAAAATGAAGCCACATAAAAAAACAATGAATGTTGTTTTCAAAAAAACTTTTCAAAACTTTTACTAGCTATATTTAGTTGTTCTTTTTTACATGTTAGTAAAGATTGTGTTTAATTGACAAAAATTTAAACAATTTTATTCATTACATACAAATGTTTTATTGACAGGTTTTCATTAAATATTTTTAAAATACAAAAATTATAATATAAGGAAACCAAAATTTTCAACAAATTATTATAAATAGCATGATAATAAAATAAGTTATTACAAAATTTTATTGAAAAAATGTTCCGTCCGCGGTTTTTCGCGGGTTAGTACCTAGTTAAGGTTATTCGGGATAACATGTAAGCTTAAACATAACGACACTTTATTCGTTAAGTCTTTTTTGGTTTGTAACGTATCATTAATTCATTATAGAATGGAGAAAAATGATATTTCTAAGAAAATTTAACGAAAATATCGTATAAGCCGTCGGCCGCCATATTTTAAAAAGAAACAAAGAAAAGACGAATATGACGTTAATTTGATAGCTATGTGATAATATTGGATACGTAAGCGCCTGTAGCTCAGTGGATAGAGCGTCTGTTTCCTAAGCAGAAGGTCGTAGGTTCGACCCCTACCTGGCGCGTCTCGGTTAATCACCAGAAAGGTCTAACTAATTAATTATTAGGATGCGACTAAACTTTTTTTTTTTTTTTTTTCTTTTTTCCTTTGCCCACTTTGTTACTAGTTTTTTTTGTCGTCACTCGCTTTATCTACTTTATATTAAAAAAGATTCTAATCAACTCTCTCAAAAGCCCCTTTCACACACTACATTGTCGGTGGCTCCAAACTTGTTCTGCTCTCATGTAAGGTGCATGGAAATTTTCAGGATATATATTGAAGTATGAATAAAGTTTCCATTGGATTAACGAGAAAAAAAAATTAATCACCCTGTTGCTGGTTTGTTTATCAGACGGAAAACAAAACAGCTCACAACTGTTACTTGTACACAAGATTCTGAATATATCTTCTCTGAATGAGTCAGTGAAAGGTAAATTTATTTTAGGTTTTAGGTCTTTTGTAGGGGAAGTGGAGTTGGAGTACATTACAGACTTTAACGAAATGGTTAAAGCTTGTTTACAAGTAATTTACAAAATGTTGTATAATACACTTGTCACAACAACACAAAGTTTTGAAGGAGATTCATATTGAAAAATATGACATACAACCACTTAGAATTTGGCAATTCGAAAAATTCATCTACATGGTCTCTACCTGCTGTTTTATATATAAATAAGTAAGAAAGAACGATTCTTTTGGGTATAAATCAGACAGAAACAGAGCTCAAAATTAACGAAAGGATGGCTTTTAGATAATTTAACCTATGTTGTAGTAACAGAAAGTGAAGCAGAGTGAAGTCTCTGCAACCATGCGATTCTCAAACTTGGCTTCTTCAGCTCTAAGAAGATCTCTCTATACTCTCTCTTCAGAAACAGATCCAGCGCAAACAAGTAGAGCTCACTACCTTCTTCCACCTCATTCATCGCGTCAAGACTTTGAATGCATTCTCCAATGCTGTACATAACCTTTGCCGATTCAATCTCAACGCATACTGGACTTTCCCGCAACATACCGTCACTCATTGACTTCATGGCATCCAATGGTTGAGCGGTTTCGCTTTCTATCCGATCTTCTTGCAACCGAGACTCTGCGTAACCGCCATTTAGCCTGGAGGTTTCTGCTTCATCTATGTGCAGCTTTGACAATGGAGTTGGGTCATTCCATTGTGGTGACTCAGAACGATTGTAGAGGAGCTTCTTGCGCAAACGCGAAGGAGGAGTGTATGTCTCTCCAGGTTCTATAACTCCGTTGAAAATGATAGCTAGTTGATCAGCATGAGGAACTTCCTTGTGGCGGAATAGTCCTGCTTTTGGGTTATCCTGTGATAAACCAAAGAGAGAAGCTTTTTTCAAAATGAAGTCCAGTGGAGAAACGTAGGACCAACAAAGTTAGACAAGTAGCATTATCATACCCGAATATAGATTCGCCAGTCCTCTTCTGTAGCACCGAAACTACGAGTTTCAGGATCCCATTTCATGCTACTAGCTCCAACGAGTTGACACCAAACCTTCCAAGACTTCCTAGTGCAATCCCAGTGGTTTTTAAGCTGCGCTCTTGTGTAACTAAGGCCGGTATTATCATTAATTGTCTTAAGAATCGTCTTCCAACCTTCCTTGTTAAAATGTGCCTCGGGTCTGTTTCCTTTCACAGTTTCTTGAACCAACAGATTAAGAAACAGCTCATGTGTAGATGGAGACCAATATCCTTTTGTTTGAGGGTTAGATGAACTACACATGCTTTGGTTATCTTCATCTTCTTCCTCGTAACAACTTCTTCGCCTCTTCTTTATACTCGAAAACAAAACTCCCTCATCTTTGACCTCTACATTCCTACCCGCAAAGATAATCTCTAGCTTCTTGAGATCTGGCGGAACACTCAACCTATACTGTCCAGCATCAGGATTCTCCTACAACAAAATCAAATCACTCACCTTTTTAGCCTCTCACAAAGAAACAGACAAAGTCATCTTTATAAAGGTTTATGAATTTGTAACCTGTAAATAGATAGCCCAGTCATCATCACTCGCACCAAAAGTGTTGGTCTCAGGATCCCAACTCATATAACTGCTTTCCACGAGTCTACGCCATATTTTCCACTGCCTGCCCATTGTATCCCAATGGTTTTTAAGCTGCATTCTATCGTACATTGCCCCTGTCTTCTCCTGAAACGATGACAATATATTCCTCCAACCTTCTTTCGTAAAATGTGTCCCCGGTTTATTCCCTAGCATTGTCTGCTCCACGCATAGCTCAACAAACACTCTGTGGTATTCAGGCTCCCACACAGCTTTTGGCCTCATTTTTTTTTCTCACTTCTTTATCTCCAAACTCCTAACAATAAAAAACGATTGAACATTACACAAGTGTACATGTCTTAATCCTTATAACAACAAGAAACAAACAAAGAGACATATCATATAAACAGTCGTACAATTGAAACAATTTCAAGAAACAGAACACAAAAACATAATTGTGGGACATGAAGACAATTAGATCCTTATTACAAAAAGCAAACAAAGAGACACACATTGAAGATACACAAAAAAAAATCCATATCATAAAGAGTCATACAATTGCATAAAGATCAACATGAACAAATTCAAGAAACATAACACAAATCATATAAACTTATTGACCTGTTAGATCAAGAGTTCTAGAGCTCCAAAATGCTGATGATGTAAAGAATCTATGGATGATATTGAAACAGAGAACGCAGACGCGTTTACTTGAAACGTGTTTCACTGAGATGAACAAAAAAATCTGATTTTGCGACCTGAGACTTCCTCCCCAATTCAAAAGAGGGAATTTTGCAAGAAACCCTAATTCGAGTAATCTGAAGAATTGTAGAAACTACGATAATGGTTAAGAACTCTCTCCGGCGGGAAGGGGAAAGCCGCAGAATCAGTTTTTTAGGAAACGGAGAACGTTACCCGGAATCTGATGGAAACGCGACAGCGATTGAGTGGCTAACACTGTGACGGGTGTGTGGCTGGAGAAGCCGATCGCGATTTTTCCTCCCTTTCTCTTTGTTTTTTTGCGTTTGCGCCGCACTGTACGGATTTGGAAGGTTTTTACTAAAGTTATGGACTGGGCCGAGTTACTTGCTCATGCGCGTCATGGACCACGATTATCCTAATTAATTACAATAACGTATGCTTTAAATGGGCCGTAACGTATAAATCCAGATACAAAAATAGTAGTAATCGTTTGTGTGAGAGTTTGAGTAACATTGATCAAGGCTTAAAGTTGGCTAACCAAATTTGTCACTAAAAGAATCCGATTGTTTCCTCATATTGTTTCCTCATTATACTTGATAAGATTGTATCTTCTTTGTTTCCTAGTACTGGATGTAAGAAGAGCTAAAGCAAATGGCAAAACAGCAAAATGAGAACAAAGTGTTTCTTATTCAGTGTGTTATAGCTAGAGACTTTTCAGGAAAAAATATTTGAAAGTAATATTTTAAAATAAACATGAGTTTTAAATATATGGCTTGAAAGTGTGACTAAAAGTTGAGATTCTACACGCAAAAAAAAACAAATGTTGGTTTGTATGAACGGTAAAAATGTGACTGCACTCTTTTAAACCTTCAGGGAATCGTGTCGTGAGAAAACAAATTACACATGACTAGTTAGTTAGCTAGGATGTTACATTTCACTTGGTAAGATAAGAGACACTTAACGATATGTTGGCTATGATTTCAAGAGTGCGTAAGCTTCATAATTTATTGCAGAAGAAACTTAAATCATTGTCAATATTTATATAGAAAAGACTAATAAGAGACATGCATTGATGATTTTGTTGTTGTTGTTGTTGTTTGGTTGCATTGATGATTTGATTCTAGTAGAGGCTCTCATCGACTCTGTGCTACTAGCCATTAGATATGTTTTGAATCAGAAGAAAGCGTTATAATTAGTGCGACAACTCCAAAAAAAAAAAAAAAAAATGCAGTATTCCGTGGGATAAATACATTTGAAACAGGTACAAGTTTTTCCATATACAACTCTGACATTGTGATCTCAATTAGAACTAGAAGTAGCTAATTTAAACACATGCAAGTCCCTGCAAATGCACATGAATGAATGAAACCAACCAACCTCCCTAGCTAGTAAACTAAACTAACTACTAGCCCTGTGTTCAATTGAATAGCATCATCATTGATTTGTCCCTCCCTATTAAAATTTCAATTTTCTTTTTAGATATATATTTTAAAAAATGTTTTGGGTTAGTTTCTAAAATCAGATTTTAAGGCATGAAAGATGATGAAAAAAAAAAAAAAGAGAGAAGTCATGTTTTTAATGCAATACTCTTTTGTCTTTATTCACTTTGTTTTCTTTCCCTTTAAAAATCTCTCTCACACTCAGAAAAGTGTCTCCCTTATTTTCAGGCACTTCTCTCAATTAAAAATATAGAAGAAAGAAAAAAAAAACCCATTTTAAAGTCTTAAGACCTTCTCTTTCAACTAGAAGCCCCCTTTAAGCCATGTCTTCTTCTTCCTACTTGCTACTACTTCTGCTCTCTCTTCTTCTATCTCTCTTCCTCAATGTCTCACTCGCAGACAATCACACGGCCGTCGTTATAACAAACTCAAACACTCCGTCGCCACTTCCACCTCCACGTCATAACTTAACTTCCTCTTTCATGCCCGGAATCGCCGTCGTCATCGCCGTCCTCACCGCGTTTTTCTCTCTCACTTTCTTGCTCCTCCTCTACGTCAAACACTGTAAACGACGAAACGACGGCGTTTACGGTAACCACCAGCAGCGTTACGCAGTCTCTAGATACGGAGGAAGTGGGTATTACGCCGGTGGAGTCGTATTAGGTAGGAAAAATTCCGGTATAGACCGGTCCGTTATTGAATCTTTACCGGTTTTCCGGTTTGGTGCGTTGAGCGGTCAGAAGGATGGTTTAGAGTGCGCCGTGTGTCTCGCTCGGTTCGAACCGACGGAAGTACTGAGGTTACTGCCGAAATGTAAACACGCCTTTCACGTGGAGTGTGTTGACACGTGGCTCGACGCTCACTCCACTTGCCCGCTTTGCCGTTACCGGGTCGACCCGGAAGATATACTCTTGATCGGTGACTGTAACTCCTGGTTCGAGCTCCGTTTCTCTACTAACCGTCAACAAGAAGAATCTAACAACAGTACCGGTTTAACCCGGTTTATTCCGGTTATTAGTCGAATCTCCGGTCGTCATTCGTCAGCTGGCGAACGAGCGAGTCGTCGACTCAACGAGATTAGAGCGTCGACGTCGTTTAAAACGAATCCGGCGCCGTTTCGGAGATCGCTCGATAGCTCTTTAAAAGTTAATAACTCCGGCGAGGAGAAATCGGAAACCGTCGCCGTGAACTGTTTTGACCGGTTACAGAGAAAAGACGGGTTGCTGTTGATTCCGAATCAGGAGAGCTTCGAAGGGAGGTTCGAGCACCGGATAATAATCTCCGGCGGGAATCGAGACGATCAGAGGTGGAGCGAGGTGAGGCCGTCGGATCTTTTGTATCTAAGATCGGAGATGATACTTAGCGAATGTAAGAAGTTAGCAGCGGCGGAGGGTGGGGGCAGAGATGTAATTAACGGGAGAAGTGTATCGGAGTTAACGAGTATCGAGAGACGGAGGAGATGGGGAGGAGAGCCGAGACAACGACAAGCCACGGCGGTGATTTCGAGGTGGCTCGCTTGGTCCCATCGTGCCTCCGCTTCCAGCATTGTTTAAAAATTTTTATTTTTTGGCCCCCTTTTAATTTTGTCATATAACAGTTTTGGCCGGTGTAGTTTTGTTTGATAACAATTTAGCCCCAAAATTAATTTACATTCGAGACAATGCAACAATGACACAGGTATTTTAACAAAAAAAAAAACAATGACACAGGTAGGAGGAGATGCACGAGTGCGAGGAAGCACAAATGGATTCTTTTTTGTATTTTTAATGTTTGAGGAAATTATAAGGAAAGTGAAAGGTTGAGTTTTTTATATTAATGTCTTGGTGTAATAAAGGGCGAGTATTAGGGATCTGATAACTGAGTTTTATTAAAATAAAAACAAAATTAGCTCCTAATTTGTCTTTTCATACATTGAACTCATAACACTGAAACATTATGTGCTTGCAAGACAATTTATTAATGAGTTATTATCACTGTTTTTGATAGAATAATGATACTATTAGCTTTGTGTGGTTTTTGAAATATAATAATGGTTACAATAGACTCTGTTCTTTCAGACTTTGTAGTAAGCTTTTTTAGTTTTGGGACCTCAAAAGAAGGTTCCAATTTCAAATTTTTTGACATAAGACAATGCTCTGACACAACTCATGATCCATCTACATACCTCTATGATTATTTGTTGTATACTTATACATCTAATTGTTTAGTATTTTGTAATTTCAATCACATGATGAAAACCTTATGTACAAATTGATTATCTCGATATAATAAATGTTCCATACTTTCGAAAACTTTCCAAGTAAATAACACTAGGATTGGTATCTTTATGTAAAAACCAAGAAATGTCCAATTCAAAATTTAACTTGTGATTTTTTTTGTAGACAGTACTTTTACATCCATCTCTTTACGTACGTGAGACTTTGGGAAGGAGCGGTTTAAATTACTTTTTACAGTTTTCATTTTTTTTTTACCCTTTTCTACATGTGAATTGATATGATGAAAGCAAATAAGTCATAAACGTGTTAGACTGCTATAGTAGAGAGAACTCGTTTGCAAATATAAGTATGTGGCAGGCACAGATCATTTACTTCCAAAGTCATTGTTGATTGATAGATACAACCAATTTTGGTTACACAATTAATAAGATGATACTATCGTATTTTCCATTGACTACTTTAAATGTTTGAATTAATAATATTATTTTCTTTCGTGCCATGACTTTACAACTCATCATTTCCAAATTCCAACATTCTCAAATTTTTTTTTATATCTTGTTTTTCATAATTTATTTTGTTCGACAGCTGATCTTGTTTCTTCTTGTTGGTTTCGTAACAACCACTTGTGTTGCCCACTCCTTTTTATTAACTAGATATTGAAGAAAAAGGAAATAAACGATTGTAGTAGTAGCACACGTAGTACAGGCAAAAGCAAAGCATCACAAGTTTGGTTTATATATTTAGAGTAATCGGTGTATAGTTGTGAATGATTGATGATGATGATACAAGCTAAGATCATAAAAAGTAAGCAACTTTTAGGATTATTAATTAGTTTTGTTTTATTGAGAGAACAGCTATCTACTTTTTACATCATCCAGTCAAATTTATATGACTGGTGTTATGGTTAAAATATTTATTAAATAGAATAATCATATAAAATTCAATAGTTACGTTACGTGCATGAGTTGTCTATATGTGATCAACATCAAAGTTCAGATTCATATAACTTGCATGAGTTCCATAAAAGAAGAAGAAAAAATATTCAGATAGAGGCAAAAGCATATGTCACAATTGAGATCCTTACTTAATGTTATCCTTAACAGTAGTTTTTGTTGTCATTTACATTTTATAATGTTTTGTTTGGACTTTACTATGAGTAAGATCGAAAATGAAATGGTTGAATAAGTTGACGTACGGTCTGTTAATTACAACAACATGTCGGAGAGAAAAAAATTGTTAACAGAGAGAGATGAAATTATTTGAATCTCAACAGCAAGGGATACATAAAGGAGAACATTACATGTGGCCTTTGCCTGTGTTATCTCATGTATAGTCCATCAATCTTAATTACTAACCATAGAAAATGACATTTATCATTAGAATAAAAACGAATTTATTTTGTCTATTAGCCCTTGCCATGATTTCATCCGCCTAACGTTACTATTCTCCTCTCTACATTATTGTGCACTTTTATATGCTTAAGTAGTATAATAACTATACAAGTTCAGTGAAAATCTTATGATATATTAGTAAAAGTTCGGTGGTTTTCTTATGATATACTCCCTCTGTTTCAAAATATAAAATGTTTTAGAAAAGTTTTTTGTTTCATAATATAGTATGTTTTCAAACTTCTATGCAATTTTTATATTAGTTTAGTATTTTATATTATGTAGTATTGTTTCTAATGAGTTGAATTTGATAAAAGTAAAAACTTTTTAATTTTTGTGTTTTACTTAAAACATCTTATATTTTTAAAAAGAGAGAATAGTAATTTTTCATTTTACCATTAGCCCTTTATATGAAAAGAAGTGAAGAATGGAGTTCCATAAGAAGAATATGGGCATATCAACAAACAACAAATCTTGGGAAAGAAAGAAATAAATCATTTCCACACAGACTACGAAATCCAAAACTGCTGACAAATCTCAGAGCTCAATGAAAAAAGTGGCCCACAATAGAATCTTTGAAATTAGCAGAGTTTATAGAGCTGCAGAGTTCACTAGATATGTCAAGATGTAGAATCATAATTGCTTCCTCTATACCATTATCTGACAAAATAGTTTGAGAAAAAGAAAAGAAAATATCAGTATTAAACAATGGTTTTTTTACAGTTTCTTGAATAAACCATGTCTCTGAAACTTCATGTCATACCAATAAGTACTAACTATTTTTTTGATGTTTTAAGAAAATTAGATATGAAACAACAAAAAAGATCATTGTTTTCTTACTCCAAAATTCGAAATTAATATACTAGAAAAAGAAAAAGTAATTAAAATGTAAATCTTGGAAAGTCTCTGGTGAAAATTTCATTGATCAATAGAAGGGAGAGTGTCCACTGTCTTTTGGGTAAAAGCGTGGATACGTGTGTGTACATGGTCCTCATTATCATCGTCCTGCAAAAAGAGACCAACCTTTACAATATCTCTCAATTACTTTTCTCGATTCATGAAAAGCCCACTCGAGTACTTGAAAGAGTTTTATAGACTCGACCTCAAACTGTCACAGTCTCCCAACTCTCTTAATCTTCCAACTTTTTTTGGTTTCTTTTCAGCTTTCTTGTCTGACTTGTAAGTGTATACATTACCAATTTACTCCAACATCTCTTGCCTTTTTCGTTCCTCTCCGACCCCATTTTTTTGGCGTTTTCCACTCTCTATATCTCCTGAATTTTCACTCTTGCTTTTTCCCTGTCGAGAGAGAGAGTTATTCTTATCACATTACAAGTTTTGGTACCAAGAGGTCCAATACAATAAGTGGGATGAAGAAATCCAAATTTCATGTTTTATATTTAATAACCCACACTAAAAAGAGTGGAGCTTTACACTTTTTTGGTCAATGAAATTTACAAAATACTATATACTTGTATTGGCCTACTTAGTAATGTGTGGATCATGAAAGTGAGATATGCTGCGGTGAATTAGGATCTACAGCTTGATATGATAATGGCTGCCGTTACCAGATCAAGAAAATGAAGCGAGTGATTTGACAAGACAGGCTATATAGACAAAGACAAGACTGTGTCCTCTTCCGTAAAAAATAACTCCTTTGTCTCCTTCTCTCTTTTAGCTCTTTCTCCCCTGCAAACTGTTATCACTTCCGATTCTGATTCTCTCTGCTCTGCTCTGCCCACAACAGTTACTACACTGCTTTGTGATCTCAACAACTCAGAAACCTTGAGATAGCATAACATTGAACTGAATTCTCACATAATGACATTTCTAGAAAAAGGGGTTTAAAGAACAAAAAAGATTAGGAACTTTTTCTCTTTCCATTAATTAATCGATGTTGTTGTAAATGTTTGACATAACCAAAACTAAAAATGTAAAAGAATCGAAGAAAACAAAAAAAGCTACTTCAACAAACAACCTACGAGAAAAGGCAAGAGAATCCGAGAAAGAAAAAAAAACAAAAAAGTTACTTATTCATAGGAAGTTCTCTAAATTCTTGCCTTTGTGTAAAATCAATCATCCTTGTGTTGCTTTGCTTCTCGTTTTTATGCCAACAATATCCATGCTTTTGGCCCAACTTTTCATTTAGGACAGGAGTCAGTTATGCTGTGTAAGATTTTGGTAACAGCAAAAGAGACTACTTGTCTGTGTTTCCATATGGGAGAGAATATAAAACATATATATATATATATAGGGAGGAACGAAGAAGAAGAAGAAGAAGAAGCTTGGTGTGTGTGTGTTTGGTGTTCTCATTTGCTTCGTTTCTTGGCTTCGCTGTAGAGGATCACTCCACAGACGGTGAGGGAGTAACCCAGCATTCCTGTTACTGAAACCGGATTTTTAAAGATTAGAATAGAGACCACCACTGCTACTGCTCCTTTGGCGTTTCCTAGCACCTGTCGCAGACCAATCAGAACAGGGTTGTATGAGATTTACGTGAATTACATCTTAAAATTCATTTTGAAACGTAAGGAAAACCCAAGCTTTATATTACACATAACCAACCAAATCGAACTGAACATCCAAGAAACATGACACTAACAAGATCAAGCTGATAACTGTTTCTCACTAGTTCTACACTTACTTGGTGCCAACCAAATACCAGATCATCTAATCTTACCATAAACAAGGATGTAAAAAGAAACTGGATTGTAATTACCTGCAGAGTGAGGGCGCTAGTGTGTTTCGTGACTAAGAAATTTGTCAAGTTGACGAAATAGGCGAGCGCTGAATTGAATAGAAGATACCAAACGATCCTGAAATCATCTCTTGCAAGTGCGATTGTAATGCCGACAACATTTTTCTCCATGATAAGAGTAGCAGGCAGAAGGAACACGACAGCTATTGGAGCCATGTAAAGGAGGAGATTCATGGAGTTGAGCTTTTCCCTTCAATACAATTTAGAATCTTTTCAGCAACACTCGTTAAGATATTCAAACTATTGCTACATAGACCTTTAAACAATCACACTAAAACAATGTCAGCCAGATCTTACCCTTCAGAAGAAAGTAAAATTCCTTGAAGCACTGATTTAAGTGCTCTCGCAGCTGTGGCTGCAATGCACATAAGGAATCCAAACAGGTGAAAGCTTGGCTCACCCTGAGACAACCAGAAATTAAGAAATGTCAAACAGAGAAAAGCAAACACCTATATAAAAAAAAGGAAGCACTCAGAGAAATAAAGAAGATATCAGAAGAAGCCAACACATCACACAGAGAAAGAACAAAATTTCCCCTAATCAAACATTATGAGCAACAAATATTCCTAAGGTGAAGAGAGGATGAGTAAAACACAGAATTCAGTAAATCCAAGCATAAAACAATGCAAAAGAAACGTAATTCAACAATGTCAGAGCTTTTGTTCGAAGATAAGAGCTCTTATCATTGACCAAAAATGAAACTGAATCAGTATTAAGCTCATAATGACATCTACGCTTCTTCCTCCAAAATTATACCTATGATGGCAACCTATGAATTGAATGAACCAGAGCAATTCAAACTCTAATTCATGCTTCTACTTCACAACTATATCAATCTCTCTAAGAATTCATCGTAACCATCTCAATTTCATCAAAATGCAATATTTAAAAAAGGATTCAACTTGAAGAGTGTTAGAGATTTACCCCACTAGCAATAACAACACCAGTGACAACAGGAACGAGAGTGAAGTAAGTCAACCAAGCCTCCCTCTTAAGGGTCATCAAGTAAGCAAACACAGCAGTGAAAAACGGCGTCGTAGCACCAATGGCCTGATTAAACGAAACAGGAAGAAACCGAAGAGAGATGTTTCCAAAGACCACCGACACACAAAAAACGAGACTTAAAGCAGAGATCTTGAAGAACTGAACACGGGAACGAATGGTCTGCATCGGAACCATCTTTAACCAAGCAATGGCGACGTAGCTGAGCAGGGAACAAGCAGTCATGTGACACATGGTGAGAAAGATTGGGTATTTGAAACCGTAATTGCTGAGCAAGTACTTGTTCAGCAACAAAACTCCAATGTTGGATGAGTACCAAGACGTTACTAGCCCCATTGTGAAAAACCGACCATTCGTCGCCATCTTCATCTTCGATCTGAATTGAGATTTCAAATCTCAAAAACCCTATTTCCAAAAACTTCGCGGATTTGGGGATTTTGATGTGAATCGAATCTGGACAAAAAGTGATGATGATGACAATGTTTATTCCGTCGATCAGCTGAGAAGTCTGGGTTTAGGTTAGAATTTAGAACACGTGAAGATGGCTGGAAACGAAGAACCCGGGTAAGAAAAAGTTGGGATTTTTATTGGAGAAAGATGAAGATGATGAAGAAGAAGAAGAAGCTGCTGGAAAAAAGGAGAGATCTTGCTTGGCTTAAAGCTGCAACATCTCTCACCTCTCTCTCTCTCTCTCTGTTCCAGTTTTTCAGTAAACTTTTCTTTATTAAACTTTTAATTAATCCTTTTTATTTCGGTTTCATATGGTTTTGGTGCGTTATGTATTGTTTTATATATACAAAAATGTCAGTTTCTGTAATTTTTATTGACTTTTTTTTTTATTTAGGGTTACTTGAGTTGATTCAAAGTGTGGAGGAGATATGTGTTGTAAAGTTTTGTAACAATGAAGAAAAGGAGCCTGTTGACTTGTTAGTAAAAATCACACTTTTGACAATTATTTACGTTTTGTGAATGAATCAAACTATTACTATAATCATCCTTGGCTAAAACTCAATAAAAATATCTACTTCAGTTTTAAGCATATTTTAATAGACTAAATTGCTGAATCGACCACGAATCTCTTTTTAATTAATGAATCAAGGAAGCGTTTGGTTAATCGGTTAGATCATCCTCCTCCAGTTTCTTCTAGTATTAAACATCCATTTAATTAGTTAGGCTGTCGACGATTATAATAAACTAGTATTTTCAGGAAAAAAAGAATCATCTAATTGTTGAACTTCAAAATAAATTTTTGCAAACCTTTTTTGAGCAAGTGTAAAGAAAGCTTTATTAGCGGTGTAGCAAAGGGAATTATCAATTATGTATTAGTATAGTTACACAGTTTAGAATCGATGCATGAGTCTTAAGTCAAAACAATTTATAAAAAAAAATGATACTGTATAGCAAAATCTAACTTGATTGTTACGATCATTTTATTGGGTTTAGACTGTAAATCCCTTTTGGTGTGATTGGGCTAAACTGTATTAAACTGTAAATCCCTTTTGGTCATCCCCAAGATTCCCCAACGGTTAAATTTGCAATAAAGCCTAGACGTAAACAACCTGATACAGTATATGCATAAATGACTACTTCCTCTAAACAGAACCAATTATAAAATATATAAATTTATATCGAATAATCTTAAAAATTAGTCATGAAGAAAATTACAATATATATATTTTTGTCTAGTTATAAGAAAGTACAGTATTGAAAGTTACTTGAATAACCCAAAAAAAAAAAGATTTATAGAAACAGCTAAAATACTCTTTTAGATTTTACCGTTTTCAATATGGAGTTTTATGCTCTGTTTGTCTTTTTTTTTTTTTTTTGGACTCAATTTTATTTCAATAAAACTTCTATGATGACCAAAAAAACAAATCTTTTATATAAGTTGCTTAGTTTTTTTTCTCCATTCCATATATTGACAATATTGAAATATTCATTAATTAGGTTAGGTATGTATATACTTAATACTGTAATAAGATAGTATAATAAAAATCCAAAGTGACGGTAATGACGAGAAATAAATAAGAGGTGTGGGTCTGTCTCTTTTAGCTTTGTTTTGTTTAAATAAATGTTTTTATATCAGATTCCCCAGGTGAACCACAAGCGAGAGAGAGAGAGAAGAGAATCTGACGACGACGATCACTTAACTCCAAATCTCAGTGGCATACTTGTAATTTTTACTCTTTAACGTTTCAACAAGAACTCTCTCTCTTTCTTCTTTCTTCAAGGAGAGGCTTGATGATCATCATCTCAAGTCTCATTTCGTGATTTACATGAGGATTCCTCACTTGGGTCTCTCTACGAAAAATGGAATCTGTACAGCCACCACATCTCGAGACCCTTGTCTCTGTTCAAGTAATCCATACCTCAAGTGGCTGTGATGATGGTGGTGGCTCCAACGAAGACGGAGAGCCTCCTCGTAGGAGCTCCGTTGCGGTGGAAGTGAAGGAAGGAGAGATTGTAGTCAAGGATGAAGACAGGAGATCAAATGCGTCGGTGTGTTCGGTGGAAGTAGTAGATCTGGAGCTTGGAGTATTGTCTGAG
This sequence comes from Camelina laxa, assembly GCA_024034495.1. NCBI lineage: Eukaryota > Viridiplantae > Streptophyta > Magnoliopsida > Brassicales > Brassicaceae > Camelina > Camelina laxa. Next base: position 2,066,097 of record CM043881.1, read on the forward strand.
AAAGCCGTGCAGTCTGACAGAGATTGTAGGATTTGTCACATGAGCTTAGATGCAGCGAATCTTGAATCTGGTGTTCCCATTGAGCTTGGTTGTTCTTGTAAAGCTGATCTCGCTGCTGCTCATAAGCACTGTGCTGAGACTTGGTTCAAGATCAAAGGAAACAAGTAAGTTTTTCTAATATTTATCCCCAAATTCAGATAATGATTGTTTTGGTAGTTACTTTCCCACTATGAGGACATAAAAATCTAACCTTTAAGATTAGTTTTTTACAAAGGCTAATACTTCCATAAACTTAGGAAAGTTTACTTTTTTTAAGTGTTTTGGTTATTGTCACTGGTTGACTGTCTGTTTGATAGTTGGACGCCCTCTTTTCCTTTCAATGTAGTTCGATTCTGTTGCGCGCATGCAAGATTCGTGATCTCAAACAACCTTAAATCTAATAGATATTATATCAACTTTACACATATGAGCCTTTAGGTTAAAGTACATATGTTGCCTTAGAGATATATTCCCTTAGTAATATTACTTATCAATGTCCGCGTATTGATCACGTGTAAGTAGTAGCTATCCCAATAACGTCTGAAACTCTTCATATCTTGACTAGTTTCCTGGCGAGCCTACAAATTTATAGCAAAAATGCATTACTTGTTTACCCTCTTTGATCAATTTGACAGGTTCATCCAGCACTATGTTGCTCACCATAGTGGCTGCTCCCCATCGTCGGTAAGTAGTCAGCAACTCACATGTACTCTGAGGTAGCAATGCGAGGTTTTCTATTGCGAGTGCTATCACCGAGGATTCTGAAGACCTTTCGTCGCTGCATCCTGAAGCTTCGATGTGACAATATTCCTCTACTCTCGTCTGTACTCGCGTGCCTGTCTCTCATACTTCGCATTGCCAGATTCTGACTACACCTTCTACACACAAACCGACACGACCGAATTTACCTATGTATCTATCTCAACGTTTGATTTATCTAACGCTCTTGTAGTCTTCTCTACATCTACTCATCCCGTGAGACTTCCTCTACGAGGAGGCTTCGTCTTCGTTCGCCGGATTAGCTACCACCATCATCAAGCACTTGAGGTATGGATTACTTGAACAGAGACAGGGTCTCGAGATGTGTGTGGCTGTACAGATTCCACTTTTTCGTAGAGAGACCCAAGTGAGGATCTCATGTAAATCACGAAATGAGACTTGAGATGATGATCATTCAAGCCTCTCCTTGAAGAAAGAAGAAAGAGAGAGATTCTTTTGAAACGTTAAAGAGTAAAAATTACAAGTATGCCACTGAGATTTGGAGTTAAGTGATCGTCGTCGTCAGATTCTCTTCTCTCTCTCTCTCGCTTGTGGTTCACCTGGGGAATCTGATATAAAAACATTTATTTAAACAAAACAAAGCTAAAAGAGACAGACCCACACCTCTTATTTATTTCTCGTCATTACCGTCACTTTGGATTTTAATTATACTATCTTATTACAGTATTAAGTATATACATACCTAACCTAATTAATGAATATTTCAATATTGTCAATATATGGAATGGAGAAAAAAAACTAAGCAACTTAGATAAAAGATTTGTTTTTTTGGTCATCATAGAAGTTTTATTGAAATAAAATTGAGTCCAAAAAAAAAAAAAAAAGACAAACAGAGCATAAAACTCCATATTGAAAACGGTAAAATCTAAAAGAGTATTTTAGCTGTTTCTATAAATCTTTTTTTTGGGTTATTCAAGTAACTTTCAATACTGTACTTTCTTATAACTAGACAAAAATACATATATTGTAATTTTCTTCATGACTAATTTAAGATTATTCGATATGAAATTATATATTTTATAATTGGTTCTGTTTAGAGGAAGTTATCATTTATGCATATATCATCAGGTTTTTTACGTCTACGCTTTCTTGCAATTTTAACCCTTGGGGGGGATGACCATAGAGACTACTAGTCTCCGAGACAAACAAGAGAGAATTTGATCCAAGTATAGCCCAATCTCACAAAAAGGGATTATAGTCTAAACCCACTAAAAAGGATAACAAGGAATGATCGTAACAATCAAGTTAGATTGCTATACATTATCATTTTTTATAAATTGTTTTGACTTAAGGACTCATGCATTCGATTCTAACCTAACTATACTAATACATACCCTTTGCTACACCGCTAATAAAGCTTTCTTTGATTGGTCTTTTACCACTACATTTAAACACCCCCACTTGCTCAAAAAGGTTTGCTAAATTTTATTTTAAAGTTCAACATAATTTTCTGCCAAACTTCTGCTAATTAACAATTAGACGATTTTTTTTTTTCTTCCTGAAAATACTTTTTGTATTCGTAGAGAAAATAATGTATAATCGTCGACAGCCTAACTAATTAAATGGATGTTTAATACTAGAAGAAACTGGAGGAGGATGATCTAACCGATTAACCAAACGCTTCCTTGATTCATTAATTAAAAAGAGATTCGTGGTCGATTCAGCAATTTAGTCTATTAAAATATGCTTAAAACTGAAGTAGATATTTTTATTGAGTTTTAGCCAAGGATGATTATAGTAATAGTTTGATTCATTCACAAAACGTAAATAATTGTCAAAAGTGTGATTTTTACTAACAAGTCAACAGGCTCCTTTTCTTCATTGTTACAAAACTTTACAACACATATCTCCTCCACACTTTGAATCAACTCAAGTAACCCTAAATAAAAAAAAAAGTCAATAAAAATTACAGAAACTGACATTTTTGTATATATAAACAATACATAACGCACCAAAACCATATGAAACCGAAATAAAAGGATTAATTAAAAGTTTAATAAAGAAAAGTTTACTGAAAAACTGGAACAGAGAGAGAGAGAGAGAGGTGAGAGGATGTTGCAGCTTTAAGCCAAGCAAGATCTCTCCTTTTTCCAGCAGCTTCTTCTTCTTCTTCATCATCTTCATCTTTTCTCCAATAAAAATCCCAACTTTTTCTTACCCGGGTTCTTCGTTTCCAGCCATCTTCACGTGTTCTAATTCTAACTAAACCCAGACTTCTCAGCTGATCGACGGAATAAACATTTCATCATCATCACTTTTTGTCCAGATTCGATTCACATCAAAATCCCCAAATCGCGAAGTTTTTGGAAAATAGGGTTTTTGAGATTTGAAATCTCAATTCAGATCGAGATGAAGATGGCGACGAATGGTCGGTTTTCACAATGGGGCTAGTAACGTCTTGGTACTCATCCAACATTGGAGTTTGTTGCTGAACAAGTACTTGCTCAGCAATTACGGTTTCAAATACCAATCTTTCTCACCATGTGTCACATGACTGCTTGTTCCCTGCTCAGCTACGTCGCATTGCTTGGTTAAAGATGGTTCCGATGCAGACCATTCGTTCCCGTGTTCAGTTCTTCAAGATCTCTGCTTTAAGTCTCGTTTTTTGTGTGTCGGTGGTCTTTGGAAACATCTCTCTTCGGTTTCTTCCTGTTTCGTTTAATCAGGCCATTGGTGCTACGACGCCGTTTTTCACTGCTGTGTTTGCTTACTTGATGACCCTTAAGAGGGAGGCTTGGTTGACTTACTTCACTCTCGTCCCTGTTGTCACCGGTGTTGTTATTGCTAGTGGGGTAATTCTCCAACACTCTTCAATTTGAATCCTTTTTTAAATATTGCATTTTGATGAAATTGAGATGGTTACGATGAATTCTTAGAGAGATTGATATAGTTGTGAAGTAGAAGCATGAATTAGAGTTTGAATTGCTCTGGTTCATTCAATTCATAGGTTGCCATCATAGGTATAATTTTGGAGGAAGAAGCGTAGATGTCATTATGAGCTTAATACTGATTCAGTTTCATTTTTGGTCAATGATACGAGCTCTTATCTTTGAACAAAAGCTCTGACATTGTTGAATTACGTTTCTTTTGCATTGTTTTATGCTTTGATTTACTGAATTCTGTGTTTTACTCTTCCTCTCTTCACCTTATACACATTTGTAGCTCATAATGTTTGATTGGCGGAAATGTTGTTCTTTCTCTGTGTGATGTGTTTGCTTCCTCTGATATCTTCTTTATTTCTCCTGAGTGCTTCCTTTTTTTATATAGGTGTTTGCTTTTCTCTGTTTGACATTTCTTAATTTCTGGTTGTCTCAGGGTGAGCCAAGCTTTCACCTGTTTGGATTCCTTATGTGCATTGCAGCCACAGCTGCGAGAGCACTTAAAATCAGTGCTTTCAAGGTTTTACTTTCTTCTGAAGGGTAAGATTGGCTGACATTGTTTTAGTGTGATTGTTTAAAAGGTCTATGTAGCAATAGTTTGAATATTTAACGAGTGTTGCTAAAAAGATTCTAAATTGTATTGAAGGGAAAAGCTCAACTCCATGAATCTCCTCCTTTACATGGCTCCATAGCTGTCGTGTTCCTTCTGCCTGCTACTCTTATCATGGAGAAAATGTTGTCGGCATTACAATCGCACTTGCAAGAGATGATTTCAGGATCGTTTGGTATCTTTATTCAATTCAGCGCTCGCCTATTCGTCAACTGACAATTTCTTAGTCACGAAACACACTAGCGCCCTCACTCTGCAGGTAATTACAATCCAGTTTCTTTTTACATCCTTGTTTATGGTAAGATTAGATGATCTGGTATTTGGTTGGCACCAAGTAAGTGTAGAACTAGTGAGAAACAGTTATCAGCTTGATCTTGTTAGTGTCATGTTTCTTGGATGTTCAGTTCGATTTGGTTGGTTTGTGTAATATAAAGCTTGGGTTTTCCTTACGTTTCAAAATGAATTTTAAGATGTAATTCACGTAAATCTCATACAACCCTGTTCTGATTGGTCTGCGACAGGTGCTAGGAAACGCCAAAGGAGCAGTAGCAGTGGTGGTCTCTATTCTAATCTTTAAAAATCCGGTTTCAGTAACAGGAATGCTGGGTTACTCCCTCACCGTCTGTGGAGTGATCCTCTACAGCGAAGCCAAGAAACGAAGCAAATGAGAACACCAAACACACACACACCAAGCTTCTTCTTCTTCTTCTTCTTCTTCTTCTTCTTCTTCTTCTTCTTCTTCTTCTTCTTCGTTCCTCCCTATATATATATATATATGTTTTATATTCTCTCCCATATGGAAACACAGACAAGTAGTCTCTTTTGCTGTTACCAAAATCTTACACAGCATAACTGACTCCTGTCCTAAATGAAAAGTTGGGCCAAAGCATGGATATTGTTGGCATAAAAACGAGAAGCAAAGCAACACAAGGATGATTGATTTTACACAAAGGCAAGAATTTAGAGAACTTCCTATGAATAAGTAACTTTTTTTGTTTTTTTCTTTTCTCGGATTCTCTTGCCTTTTCTCGTAGGTTGTTTGTTGAAGTAGCTTTTTTTTGTTTTCTTCGATTCTTTTACATTTTTGTTTTGGTTATGTCAAACATTTACAACAACATCGATTAATTAATGGAAGAGAAAAAGTTCCTAATCTTTTTTGTTCTTTAAACCCTTTTTCTAGAAATGTCATTATGTGAGAATTCAGTTCAATGTTATGCTATCTCAAGGTTTCTGAGTTGTTGAGATCACAAAGCAGTGTAGTAACTGTTGTGGGCAGAAGCAGAGCAGAGAGATCAGAATCGGAAGTGATAACAGTTTGCAGGGGAGAAAGAGCTAAAAGAGAGAAGGAGACAAAGGAGTTATTTTTTACGGAAGAGGACACAGTCTTGTCTTTGTCTATATAGCCTGTCTTTCAAATCACTCGCTTCATTTTCTTGATCTGGTAACGGCAGCCATTATCATATCAAGCTGTAGATCCTAATTCACCGCAGCATATCTCACTTTCATGATCCACACATTACTAAGTAGGCCAATACAAGTATATAGTATTTTGTAAATTTCATTGACCAAAAAGTGTAAAGCTCCACTCTTTTTAGTGTGGGTTATTAAATATAAAACATGAAATTTGGATTTCTTCATCCCACTTATTGTATTGGACCTCTTGGTACCAAAACTTGTAATGTGATAAGAATAACTCTCTCTCGACAGGGAAAAAGCAAGAGTGAAAATTCAGGAGATATAGAGAGTGGAAAACGCCAAAAAATGGGGTCGGAGAGGAACGAAAAGGCAAGAGATGTTGGAGTAAATTGGTAATGTATACACTTACAAGTCAGACAAGAAAGCTGAAAAGAAACCAAAAAAAGTTGGAGATTAAGAGAGTTGGGAGATCATGTGACAGTTTGAGGTCGAGATATATAAATCTTTCAAGTACTCGAGTGGGCTTTTCATGAATCGAGAGAAGTGTAATGAGAGATTGTAAAGGTTGGTCTCTTTTTTGCAGGACGATGATAATGAGGACCATGTACACACACGTATCCACGCTTTTACCCAAAAGACAGTGGACACTCTCCCTTCTATTTATTCACCAAAATGCTTTCTCCAGAGACTTCCAAGATTTACATTTTAATTACTTTTTCTTTTTCTAGTATATTAATTTTCGAATTTTGAGTAAGAAAACAATGATCTTTTTTGTTGTTTCATAAACATCAATAAAAAATAGTTAGTACTATTGGTATGACATGAAGTTTCAGAGACATGGTTTATTCACACTTAAACTGGCTCTCAACCATTTCTGTGTCTGTATGTTTCTTTCTTTTTCTCAAACTATTTTGTCAGATAGAGGTATACGATAGGATGAGCAATTATGATTCTACATCTTGCATATCTAGTGATCCTTTATGCAGCTCTAATAAACTCTCGCTAAATTTCAAAGATTCTATTGTGGGCCACTTTTTCATTGAGCTCTGAGATTTGTCAGCATTCTCGCTTTCTTATAGTCTGTGTGGAAATGATTTATTTCTTTCTTCCTAAGATTTGTTGTTTGTTGATATGCCCATATTCTTCTTATGGAACTCCATTCTTCATCTTCTCATATAAAGGGGCTAATGGTAAAATGAAGATACAATTCGATACATGATTACCTATTCTCTCTTTTCAATACAGAAAGCATGATTTAGTCGCTAAAAGACGAGATTACAAATACGTCGATATATATAGTATTTTTTATCAAATTCAACCGCAGTGAGTCTGAGACGATCCTATCCAACTAATGATATAAATACTAAACTAATCTAAAATAGACATAGTAAGATTTGATACGCTATATCATCCGTACTAGTTCATCCGTAACGATACTTTTAATGACATATTCATCACTTTAGAAAGTAGAGGGAGTATCATCTAAAAACCACCGAACTTTTACTAATATATCATAAGATTATCACAACCTGAACTTGTATAGTTATTATGCTACTTAAGCATATACAAAGTGCACAATATATTGTAGAGAGGAGAATAGTAACGTTAGGCGTGAGGATGATCGAATCCATGGGTGCAAGTGATATGACAAAATAAATTAGTTTTTATTCGAACGATATTGTGTCATTTTCTTATGGTCTAGTAATATATAGATTGATGGACTATAAGTGATATTACAGGTGACAGGCAAAGGCCACATGTAATGTCTTTTATACTTGTCTGTTCGAGATTCCATCTTACTCTCTTGCTTTATCTCTACAGGCTATCTATATTTTGCCACTAGACCGTACGTCAACTTATTCAACCGTCTCTTTCGATCTTACTCATAGTAATAGTCCAAACAAAACATTATTAAATGTAAATGACTCAACAAAAGTACTGTATAAGGATAACATTAAGTTATCGCAATCTCTATATCTAGTTATACACATGCTTTTGCCTCTATCTGATTATTATACGTTCTTCTATATGATGCACTCTTCAAGTTATATGAATTCTGAACTTTGATGTTGATCACGATATAGACAACTCATGCACGTAACGTAACTATTTGAAATTTTATATGATTTTCTATTTAATAAATATTTTAACCGTAAACACCAGTCATATAAATTTGACTGGATGATGTAAAAAGTAGATAGCTGTTCTCTCAATAAAAACAAAAACTAATTAATATCCTAAAAGTTGCTTACTTTTTATGATCTTAGCTTGTATCATCATCATCAATCATTCAAACTATACACCGCTGTACTGTAAATATGGATCTTACCACTTGTGATGCGATTCTGCTTTTGCCTGTACTATGTGTGCTACTACTTACAATCGTTTATTTCCTTTTTCTTCAATATCTAGTTAATAAAGAGGAGTGGGTAACACAAGTGGTTGTTACGAAACCAACAAGAAGAAACAAGATCAGCTGTCGAAAAAAACCCACAAAAGAAATTATTGAAAACAAGATATAAAAAATATTTGAGAATGTTGGAATTTGGAAATGATGAGTTGTAAAGTCATGGCACGAAAGAATAATATTATTAATTCAAACATTTAAAGTAGTCAATGGAAATACGATAGTATCATCTTTATTAATTGTGTAACCTCGACTCATTGATCTGTATCGAATCTCCTGAACAATGACTTGGGAAGTATAATGATCTGGCCTGCCACATACTGATAGCTCTTTGCAAAGCGAGTTCTCTCTACATATAGCAGTCTAACACGTTTATGACTCTATTTGCTTTCATCATATCAATTCACATGTAGAAACGGGTAAAATAACCATATAAGTTGAAGCAGCTGTGTAAAAGATCATATATCCTAGCTCATATACAGTCTCACGTAGCGTAAAGAGATGGATGTAAAACTCGTTGCACTAGTTCCAGTAAATTACAGTGTGGGTGCCTTTTGAATTGGACATTTCTTGGTTTTTACATAAAGATACCAGACATTAGCTCCTTACTGTTTATCATGTATCTCTCGAAAGTCTCTCAGTTGAGAACATGTATTATATCGAGAGCCAATCAACAATTATTGATTCTGCTCTCATGAAACTTTAGATCATTTGATAGATATTACGAAACTACTGGGATCGCTTAGATAGCAGTATAAGCTCAACAAATAATCATAGAGGTATGTAGATGGATCATGAGTTGTGTCAGAGCACTTGTCTTATGTCAAAATCATTTGCAATTGGCAACCTTCTTTTGAGGTCCACAAAACTAAAAAAAGCTTACTACAAAGTCTGAAAGAACAGGAGATCTATTGTAACCATTATTATTATTTCAAAACCACACAAGCTAATAGTATCATTATTCTATCAAAAAACAGTGATCAACATAACTCATTAATAATTGTCTTGCAAGCACATAATGTTTCAGTGTTATGAGTTCAATGTATGAAAAAGACAAATTAGGAGCTAATTTTGTTTTTATTTTAATAAAACTCAGTTATCAGATCCCTAATACTCGCCCCATATTACACCAAGACAAATATTAAAAACTCAACCTTTCACTTTCCTTATAATTTCCTCAAACATTAAAAAATACAAAAAAGA